>CM055820.1:4340661-4454999 GCA_029582265.1 Zoroaster sp. YZ-2022
AATCAAATTAGGACCACTTTTTCAGGGCCTAGTGTGTCCAACATACTCAAAAGTTCGGCCATTTTTACACAATCCATCAAATGGGCCTCAAATCTTTGTTTTTCAGAAGAAGTTGAGGACATACACTTTATGATAAGCAGCTCGGCGCATGAACTTGAATTCCTCACTGTGGGGTGCACCCCTGTATGTAATTAAGCTACTTGTGAAGATAAATTTATGCAATTTTACCAAATATATGATGCTAAAAGAAAATACAAAAGTAAGCTTTAGCTTAATTATTAATTCTTAACTTTTGTTATGAGCCATTTCAGATTGCCAAAATTCTTTAAATGCGATTTTCTCAAAATGGCCGAAATGGAGATGAGGCTTTGTTGCGCTCAGCCCTCGATATAATAGTCAAGACGCACCGTCGTACTCATGGTAATTCACAACTGCCAATGGCAAGCTTGTAATACGATGGGTTCGAGGTAGCGCACGGTATAATGTTAGTACACAGTGCACGCTGCCAATCTACTTGATCTCAAGTCTAATCGAAAGGTCACGTACTTTGAACTTTTCTGAGAGATATTTGTTTTTATATATCTAGCTAAAGAAACTAAACAAACATAACTGGTTTATAGTTTCCTCTGAATGTGCTTGGGCAATTCTCTTTTGATAACAATTAGTAGATAACCCTTGACACATTGCTTCGATCACATCGGGGATTTGTAATGTGTGCCATGTTGTACCTTCCACGATGCAAGCAGGAAATCCGCTCTACAATAATTATAGTCAAGGCACACGCAGCAACTCGGAACGCAGTTTACGGAGAAAAACCCCCCCAAAACAAACAAAAACAAAAACACGTACGTACACGCGAGTGGCGACGCCACAACGAGCGCCTTTCTGTGGTATGTATTTCTTTGTATTTCTCTACCGATTTGGTAGAGAAATGTCAATACATATGATGGAGTCCCCCGTCGATGTCAACGGATGGGTGTCCTTCATTGGTAAGTCTTTTCGTGAGAATAGAGACCTATTCTGGATTCACAGATCCTGTTACAGGTGCGGCAGGGAAAGCCAGTGCCTGAGATGGTACATATCCTGGCTTTTCTCCTCGCTCTCCTTTCTTTCATTTGTCTGGTTCGATTGGCTTCAAATGTCTTAACACCCTCATGACATGTCTGGCGCCAATCACCCCGCTCCTGGGCTATCGCCTCCCAGTCATGAGTGTCAATGTTGGAAGCCTTGAGGTTTGCCTTGAGTGTATCTTTGTACCTCAAGCGGGGTCTGCCTAGCTGAGCCCTCCTGCCACGTTTCAGCTGACCATAGAAGACTGCCTTTGGAATTCTAGTGTCGTCCATCCTCATAACATGTCCTACCCAGCGGAGCTGGGATTTCACGACCTGACTTTCCACACTGGCTATGTTGCAGCGTTCCAGGACTTCTGTGTTAGTGACCTTGTCTTGCCACTTAATGTTGCAGATGGAGCGGAGGCATCTCTGATGGAACTGCTCGAGTTGTTTGATGTGTCGTCGGTATGTAGTCCACGTCTCACAGCCATAAAGGAGAGAGGTAAGGACTACAGCCTTGTACACCTTGATCTTAGTTACTAGCTTCACACCATGCTCGTCCCAGAGTCGATGACGGAGTCTTCCAAATGAGGAGCTAGCCTTAGAAATTCGCTGGATGATTTCTTCATCGAGGGATGTTGTGTTTGAGAGGACACTGCCAAGATAGCAAAACCTCTCTACTGACTTAAGAGGGTTGTTGTTGATGGTGACAACTGGATGGTTGTGGGTCTTGTCCGGGGCAGGCTGCACTGTAAAAAATTTCTTTGTAAATTTACAGAAAAAGTGCTGGCAACAGAGTTGCCAGCACTTTCTGTTATTTCATTTAACCCTTCGTTTTGTAAAATATAATTACAGACTTGTTGTTATTATAAAAAATTTAAAAAGTTGTAATCATTATTAACAGACCACATGGTTTTGGCAAAATACAGGCAAACCTTTAAATGCAAATAACTGAACTTCTGTTGTTTGTGTTCACAACCTGCAACAATTATTCAAATTTACAGAAATGTTAGTTATTTAATTTGGTACTTTGTTTTTTGCTTTTACACACTGTAAAACAAAATCTCGTTTTTTTACGGCCTGCGAAATGACGGTTACCGTAGTTTTTACTGAAACTTTCCGTTATTTTACGTAGAATATTTATATATTTTTATGGGTACCGTATATGACGCAGCTGTTAACATCCATAAGGGAACGCTGCATCTACTATGGGATGGATCTGCAGATATTGGAATTAATCAATGCAATTGTTTATTGTACACAATGTCTTTCACTTACCTATACCTACGCGTAGTCTGGTTCCTTTTTCAATCACTCCTCTCCAGTTACTAATAAACGGAACATGTATTCTTTATATATACTGTCTTTTCGAAACCCTTTTTAGTCATGGTGGCATGCAATTATAATCTATATTTCAATATTTTAAATTTTGAATGTACTTTTTTACATCAACATAGAAGAGAACATTAAAATATTACCTTTTTAATCATAAAATTAACAGTAAATTATTTGAAAATGGGCTAAAATCATCCATTTTCACATATTTAAACCTTGAAAATGATTCGAGCGCAAAGCTAGGTCAACTTATGGTCAGTCATTTACATATTGATATATCCCAGAGTGCAATGGGAGCGGCCATAATACGGGTTTCGGCCGTAAAACACTCAGAAATGGATGATTATGGTAATTCACCGTAGAATTTACAAACTTCGCCGTAAAATTACGGTAATTTTTTACAGTGCAGATTTCTGCAAATATAAAAGGATCCGAATCTGTAAAATTACTTTTTTGGGGTATTTTTACACATTTGTTTGTTTTTAAACGTTTTAATGAATTTCACATGAATTGAAATAAGTTGAATCCGTAAAATTAAATTATTTATTTTGTATTAACACACGTTGTTTTGATACGTCGTGATTGTAATTTATTTACTTTTATTACAACGTCTGCAATACTACTACTACTACTACTACTAATAATAATAATGTGGACTTATATAGCGCACGTATCCACCAAACTGGTGCTCAAGGCGCATTATATTATTACCCCCTGCTCATCAGGCTCATAAATCATTCCTGAAACCATCTCAGCTCCCTGGGGAGTATACAGCTCAATTGCTGCCATTACAGCGCATATAGGGCTAATCAAACACAACAACCAACTCTGCCCTCACAGGTACCCATTTACCCCTGGGTGGAGAGAAGCAATTATGGTAAAGTGTCTTGCTCACACAAGTACCCCGGTCGCGGTCGGGATTCGAACCCACATTCTGACGACTCAGCCATCAGAACACAAATCCGATGCACTAAACCGCTCGACCATGGCACTCCACACTGCAAGAATCTGTCCTAGTTCAAATGGTCAAATATCAACAAATGCAATAACACTCTAAATTACAATTTGGTTTTCCATTTTGCAAACAAAAGTTATTTATTCGGGATTCTAACACAACAAATCAAACATGTCCATATTGAACAACACTCTCAACAAGGTACTAACTTATGTTATCAACATAGCCTAATAAACAAATATTAAAATAAACAAGTAAACCATGTAAAGTCTTTAACACACACTCGGTAATAAACATAACTAAAATAATATTTAATAAACTATTTTGCACAAACTCGACTGCCTGACAATAGTAATGAGTTGCCCCCTAGAAAAACATAAACAAAGCAATACCACATAGCAAGCATTCAGTGCACACACTCAGTGCTCAAACAAATAATGTTGGTGAACCCCCCCCCCAAAAAAAATACATAAAAAGTAAAAGCAAATAACAAACAAGTGTAAAAAAACAGAAATTTTACACAATTCGACTGTAATTTTACAAATTCTATGTTCAATAACAAAATTATGGGTGAAAATCAACAAAATATGTAAAAATACATAAATATTTACAGAAAGAGGTTTATTTACATCAACAACAAAAAACAAAAATGTAAAAACAAATAACAAACAAAAAATCTCTGTAAAAAAACAAACATTTTCCACAATTCGATTGTATTTTTACAAATTTTATGTTCAATAACAAAAGTATGGGTAAAAATCAACAAAATATGTAAAAATACAAACTTATTACATCAAAAACAAAAACGAAAAATGTAAAATAATAATAATAATAATAATAATGTATAGATTTATATAGCGCACGTATCCACCAACTAAGTGGCGCTCAAGGCGCATTATATTATTATCCCTGCTCATAAGGCTCATAAGGCTCATAAATCATTCCTGAAACCATCTCAGCTCCCTGGGGAGTATACAGCTCAATTGCTGCCATTTCTAGCGCATATAGAGCAAACCATCTCTGCCTTCACAGGTACCCATTTAACCCCTGGGTGGAGAGAAGCAATTATGGTTAAGTGTCTTGCTCAAGGACACAGGTGTCACGGCCGGGGCTCGAACCCACACTCTGCTGCTGGCAACACCAGAACTTGAGTTCAGTGCGCTAGACCGCACGACAATCCACTTTACGTGCATTATACAACACAAAATCTGTGTAAAAAAACAGAAACTTTCCACAATTCGATTGTTATTTTACAAATTCTATGTTTAATAACAAAATTATGGGTGAAAATCAACAAATTATGTAAAAATACATAAATATTTACAGAAAGAGGTTTATTTACATCAAAAACAAAACAAAAAACATGTCAAATCAAATAACAAACAAAAAGTCTGTGTAAAAAAACATAATTTTTTTACAGTGTGGTACATCACCTCAGTCTTTTTGATGCTGATGGTGAGGCCAAATCTGTTTGTCGCACGAGTGAACATATCTGTGATGAATTGTATGTCCTCAAGAGTATGACCCACCAGTGCACAATCATCTGCAAAGAGCATGTCCTTGATCAGCATCTTCAGGACCCTGGTGCGAGCCTGTAGTCGTCTTAGATTGAAAAGCCCTCCATCAGATCTGAACTGTATATAACACTCCCCTGTCCATGTTATGGAATGACTCAAGTAACATAAGCGAGAACACAATGGAGAAGAGGGTAGGGGCAAGAACACAAACCTGCTTCGTTCCGTTTGTGATGGGGAATGGGTCAGAGGACTCTCCACACTCCTGCACTCTAGCTAGCATCCCTTCGTGGAAGGATCTGATAAGAAAGACAAACTTGTCAGGACATCCAAGCCTGAGTACAATTTTCCAGAGGCCATCACGGTTCACAGTGTCGAACGCCTTTGTAAGGTCGACGAATACCATGTACAGGTCTTGATTTTGCTCCTGACATTTCTCTTGTATTTGTCTGACTGCAAAGATCATGTCTGTGGTGCCTCGGCCTTGTCTAAACCCATACTGGGATTCGGGATAAATAGTGCCCACCAGTTGCTCAGTCATCCTGTTGTGTATGACCCGTGCCAGGATCTTCCCAGCGATTGACAGGAGGGAGATGCCCCGATGGTTGTCGCAGCAGGTGCGGTCGCCCCTGCGCTTGTAGAGATGTACTATGGTTGCATCTTTGAACTCTTGTGGCACTGAGCCCTTTTCCCAGATAAGCTTGAACAGATGAGTAAGTTTCCTCTTCATATAATCACCTCCATGCTTGTAAATCTCAGCAGGGATTCCATCAGCGCCAGGAGACTTGCCTGATGAAGTCTGTCTGATGGCCTTACTGACCTCGTTCAGTGATAGGGGCAGGTCCAGCTCGTCGAGGACCTGTATGTGAGGCATGGCGTCCAGCGCTTCTTCTGACATAAACTCCTCAAAAAAAGTTCGGAAACTCAAGTTTGACTGACGATTTCTCTCTTGTTACCAACTCAATTTCCTTGCATTTGGTATCATTGGAAAGCCCTGTTATTCCTCTTTACAATGATGTGCCATTTGTTATGATTACGCAATTGGGGGATGTACTGTGCAGCACAGCTGAATATGGGGGTGGGTGTAAAGTGAAATGTTGCAAAATGCATTAGATAGATTGATTCCACATTCGTATATTCACCGAATTTTGTGGTTAAGATCCTTAGATCTTAAAGTTTTCTCTTTTTACCATTTGAGTATCTACCTGTTTTTCATTTAAATTGAAATTTTTTTCTTGGTGGAGGAGCACTTGCCGACGTGTATTTTCTGTTATCCCAGATTTCTTGGCATATTTTTCATTATCAAATGTTAATTGCTTAGTCATTCTGACGTCTTTCTGCCTTGTGATGTGGGCAATCCAGTTGTACTGTTGCTTCTTGATGTAGCTCACAATGCGTCCAGACCCTGCTATCTCCCCTATTTTCACATTTGAGTGTACAAATTTATTAAATTCTCCCTCCGTGCCATCAGCTCTCTCGTACTTTTGTGCATCTTTCACCCTCTGATGACCGCCTTTCACCATGAACCTCAGGAAACCTGTGTATGCAGATTCCAATTTATTAAATTCCTTCTTCTTCGGGCACCATGTCTGGCATGCATAGGTCATGACCGATCTAACCAATGCGTTTAAGAAGATGGTTCTTGTTGAAAGTTTGATGCTTCTATTGGTGTAGAATTTGCATGTTGCGGCTGTTATCCTGTTATCAATTTCAACTTCCCCAGTGAAGCTGTCATTGTACATTATTGTTGACCCAAGGTATTTGAACGTTTCAGAGTTCTTGATGTCGACTTCGTTCAAAGTTGTGATGGTTTTCGGGTAGATCTCCTCTGCGGTTGCTTTTCCCAATTTCCAATTTAATATCAACGTCTCGGTCTTAGTCTCGTTGATTGTCAAGCCATGTCCCCTGAAAATAGACTCAATTATTATCAGCATTTTCTGTAAATCTTCTGCTGTTTCCGCATACACTACTAGATCGTCAGCGTAGCCTAGGTACGGAATTTCAGTTGAGCCTTTCACTATTTTTCCGGTTTCTGAACAAGTTTTGGCAATTCTGTAGTTGAGTCTGAATGTCGGAATATTTTGTTCGTGGATTAGTTTTGAGAAGATTGACATGCAATGATTTGCGTGTATGTTGAAGAGATATGGGCTTTCTGAGCCGCCTTGACGGACTCCGGCGGTGGTTTTGAAGGTGTCGGTTGGATTGGTTGACATGAAGCATGTTGTAGTCAAGTACATGTTTTCGAGCAAGTTTATCAATTTCGATTCCCCTAAGGCCACCCTTACTGCTGAAAACAGCCATTGACGCTGAATGTGGTCAAATGCCGCCGACAAGTCAATCATGCCTACGTATAACTCCTTCTGATATTTTCTAGCCCACTGCTGCGATCTTTTCAAACAATAAATCCCGTCCGTGGTCCCTCTATTAGACCTAAATCCGAATTGTCCCTCATCCAAAACCTCATCATAATTATGCATCTGTGAGTCTCTGTACTATGATCACTACCATTATCTTGGACAGTATGCTACTAAGCGTGATGCCTCTATACTTAGTACAATCCTTCATTGAGCCCTTGTTTTTCCAAATGGCTGATATTTTACCTAATCCGAAATGTGCTGGCACCTCTTCCGTCTTCCAGATATTTTCGAAAAATTCCAATAGATTTTCCATGAATATATCTGATTCTAGCAATAGCTTAAAAACTTCCGCCGGCAGGTCGAGGCTGCTTTTGTTGTTTTTAAGCTGCTTGATGACTTGTTTCAGTTCGTCTCTTGTTGGCAAGTAGTAGTATGTGTGCAGCAAATCTTGCCACGTTTGAGGAGCAATTTGTGTGCAATTTGTGTGCAGTGATTTTGTGCAGTTTGTAACGGCATTGCTCCTCATTGCTCCTCAAACTGGTGGTGTAATGATGGAGCAAGATACCGGCCTCTCAGTTTGAGGAGATTCAACTTTGACCTTGGGAGGATTGCACTTTGTGGAGGAGGATTGCCATAATTTTTTTTTCACTTGGCCAAATGTCCATTTTTTTAGGACGTCAATTTATTATTATTATTTTTTTGCCAAGTGAAAAAAAATTGTGTTACCACTCCTCCACAAAGTGCAATCCACCTCCACAAAGTGCACCATTCCTCCACATTACACCACCAGTTTGAGGAGCAATGAGGAGCAATGCCGTTACAAACTGCACAAAATCACTGCACACAAATTGCACACAAATTGCTCCTCAAACGTGGCAAGATTTGCTGCACACATGATTGAATTTTTTTTTTCAATTTATTTTATTTTATTTTATTTTTTTCAACCACAATTTTACCACTGCACACAACTGTACACAAAATACTGCACACAAAATACTGCACACAACTGCGCACTACTCCCTCCACACAAACTGCACACAAAATACTTACTCCCTCCACACAAAATACTGCACACTACTCCCTCCACACAACATTGCACTGAGGAGGGATGAGGAGGATTGCCATTACAAACCTTTCGGGCTACAATCATTCGTTTCACAGAAGTATAAAAATGAGCATCCCTCCTCAATCCTCCTCCTCCTTCACCACAAAGAGGACTGATTTGCTCTTCACATAGGTTGACTCCACACAAAATACTGCACACTATTCCCTCCACACAAACTGCACACAAAATACTGACACGTCTGGGCGCGCGCGCGTGAGACACGTCTGGGCGCGCGCGTGGAGACCAAACTGCACACAAAATACTTACTCCCTCCACACAAACTGCACACAAAATACTTACTCCCTCCACACAAACTGCACACAAAATACGTAGTGCGCAAGCGCAGCATGCATATTGATGATTTAGTGCGCAAGCGCAGCATGCGGAACAGTCTCACTGCACTGCTCCTCCTCATTACAAACTGCACACAAAATACTTACTCCCTCCACACAAACTGCACACAAAATACTGCGCAAGCGCAGCATGCATATTGATGATTTCGGGTAAGTTGAGATGAATTTAAAGGTGGAGGTGTGCAGTTTGTGTGGTGGAGGGAGTAGTGCGCAAGCGCAGCATGCATATTGATGATTTCGGGCAAGTTGAGACATAATGACACAAAAATATAAACACAAAAGAACACATTCAACTCTTTTTAAAATTTTTTTATTCACTTTTTTTTTTAAATTTACGTAACAATGAATGGATTACCGATACAAATCAGTATATAAAAGAAAACTCAAAAATTATTATAACTCAAAGTATTAATAATTCCCAAGAAAAATGCACATTAAACAAGAATCCCTATATAAAAACAATGTAAATCAAATATCTATTGGACTTAGCTTGTCAATTTTGTACACGTTATATGGTGATTTTGGGGAGAGGAAATGATGAGGGATGTATAGGACTATCGCTGCTCATTTGCTCATTTCGCTGCTCATTTGCTCATTTTGCTGCTCATTTGCTCATTTCGCTGCTCATTTGCTCATTTCGCTGCTCATTTGCTCATTTCGCTGCTCATTTGCTCATTTCGCGTTTGTATTTCAGTGAAAAGAGCAAGGAATGAGCAAGAACACATTCAACTCTTTTTATTATTTTTTTATTCACTTTTTTTTTTAAATTTACGTAACAATGAATGGATTACCGATACAAATCACTATATAAAAGAAAACTCAAAAATTATTATAACTCAAAGTATTAATAATTCCCAAGAAAAATGCACATTAAACAAGAATCCCTATATAAAAACAATATTTGCTCATTTCGCTGCTCATTTGCTCATTTCGCTGCTCATTTGCTCATTTCGCTGCTCATTTGCTCATTTCGCTGCTCATTTGCTCATTTGCTCATTTTGCTGCTCATTTGCTCATTTCGCTGCTCATTTGCTCATTTCGCTGCTCATTTGCTCATTTCACTGCTCATTTGCGATACCCTTTCGCGTTTGTATTTCAGTGAAAAGATCAAGGAATGAGCAAGAACACATTCAACTCTTTTTATTATTTTTTTATTCACTTTTTTTAAAAATTTACGTAACAATGAATGGATTACCGATACAAATCACTATATAAAAGAAAACTCAAAAATTATTATAACTCAAAGTATTAATAATTCCCAAGAAAAATGCACATTAAACAAGAATCCTTATATAAAAACAAAATCTGAGCCCAAGTCTTGTCTACAGAGGAGTTCGGCAAGGAGTATAGGGCAGTGGTACAAGGGATGGGGACTCAGGAGACTCAAGCTCCCCTCCAAAAGTTTTCCATTTATTCCACTCACTATTATATTTTACGGCGTTGCGTATGCATGTGCATGTAAGCTTGAAGGGCCACCAGTATATATAACAAGCATTTTTACACATTCTCCCCCCCCCTGCCATGGTGCACCCTGATCAGGGAGCAGCTTTACTTAATTTTATTTTCATTTTCTGTTGTCCGTTTCTCTTGTTGAGATCGTTGACTGTCGTTAAGGTTACTCGTAAAATTTAAACACGCCCGCATTATAATCAACTCCTTTCCAGTTTGTACACAATGGCCCAGGATTGGGTTTTAATTTACAAAGATTATGTGACACTCTTTTAGCAAACACCAATTGAATAATATTGGGATTTGGTTTTGCCGCCAAATTCGTGTTTGAAAAAATTTAGCTCCGCCCGGAATGATCACAAACTTTACGTCCACGCAATGAAAGTATTTAACTATAGAAATCTTGCAGACGAAACAAGCTCAAGTTCTTTACATCAAGAGGAGGAAATTATATGGAAGGTAAAACCCTACGAGTCCGAATCATGCCATAATGTCTTCTTTTTATGACTAGAAACCACCAGGAAACATTTAACATGTGCCGTAGGTTCACTGACGAGCACAACTAGGGACATGGCTGCAGCCGCGCCAGCGGTTATGGTTTGGGTCAGCCATGTCTCTCCCCCATAATTGGATTTCAAATAAAAATATTTTGTGCCCCAATCAAATCCTGGGTGCGCCACTGGCATGGGAGCACGGCACACGGACCAAGGCCAATATGAGTTATGACGGAGCGGGACAGTCACGGTGACTGTTTGGCCTTGCTACACCCACGAACCGTGTTCGGTGTGTAGGGTGTTCGGTGTGTAGGGTGTTCGGTGTGTAGGGTGTCCGGTGTGTAGGGTGTCCGGTGTGTAGGGTGTCCGGTGTGTAAGTTCAAAGGACGGCTCTAAGCCACGTGGCGGGACGGTGTGGCATGCACGCAAGGCTCTCGCTGGTGTTGCATTATGCATTGCGTTGGCGCTGGATATGCATGAGCAAAAGTAGCGTCCTTGTAAGGATTGCATATTCATAGCGGACAATCGAGGGTCCGGGAAACAATCCCTAGGAATTAGAGGACTAGAAATTGCATCGTAAGCGAAATATTTAATAGTGAAAGGAGTGAAATAGAGGGCACTAATATTTATCAAAATCGCTGGTGTTGCATTATGCATTGCGTTGGCGCTGGATATGCATTAGCAAAAGTAGCGTCCTTGTAAGGATTGCATGTTCATAGCGGACAATCGAGGGTCCGGGAAACAATCCCTAGGAATTAGAGGACCCGCATCGTAAGCGAAATATTTAATAGTGAAACGAGTGAAATAGAGGGCACTAATATTTATCAAAATCAAAGAGTAAGATTCGTAACAATATTGTTGTAATGTACATGCATTTAGGCCTATTGTTGGCGGTATGAAATATATGTTTCTATCAATACCATTTTGTATTTTCAAAATATTTTGTGGACCAAGAACCTGTAGGCCTAATACAAATTTGTGGCGGATCTACAAATGGGCTCGCAGCGCTCCCCCTCCGTTTGGGCTCAATGTAAATGTTTCTATTTTAAACAAAGAATAACAAACAATTCAAACAATTAACCAACATTTTAAATCTTAAATATGAGGCACATAATGGGGTGAGGCTGTATTGACGGTATGCACTCGTTTTTCACCAATGCATGAATAATAATTCACTGGGCACTGAAATTGTAGCCTTTATTAAAAATCTTTTGCGAGGTATAAATTGCAATCAACTCGTCTTGACAGCTTTTGTTGGCCCCCTACGAGCACTGCCCTCTGTTGACTATAGTGTGACAGTTTAACAACGATTTAAAACATTTTAACATTTAATTTTCCATTTTTCTCAAAAACGTGCGCAGTCCGGTTGAACCCAGCCAGATATTTTACAATTTGGTTTCCATGCTAATAACTAAACTCCTCAATTTTTTTTCGGAAACTCAAGTTTGACTGACGATTTCTCTCTTGTTACCAACTCATTTTCCTTGCATTTGGTATCATTGGAAAGCCCTGTTATTCCTCTTTACAATGATGTGCCATTTGTTATGATTACGCAATTGGGGGATGTGCAGCACAGCTGAATATGGGGGTGGATGTAAAGTGAAATGTTGCAAAATGCATTGCTATTGTCAAAAGTGTATTGACTCTTGCTGTTAGGAGTTGTTTGGAAGATGGATGTGTCTTGAATGATTGTCTGCTTACTAACCAATATTTAAAGGTTGTAGGCCATAAATGTGCGGGAAAAGTTCAGAAATCCAAATGGCCTGTCACAATAAATTTCCTCCGGGATAGCAACTCTGTTATTAATGTGGTTGAGTTTCAAACAGAGTAAAAGAATTTTTCATTTTCTGCACTCAAACACCCAGTAATTCTCCATCAGTAACAACAAATATCTCTCTCACAGTACAATGAAACTCTCTATCACTAACAAAAGAAAAAAACAAGACGTAAGGAAAGTCTTTTTTTCTGGTTTAATCATTGAACAGCTTCCTTCATTGAACAAACAATGTTAAGTCAAGAGCCTCAGTAGCGGGTGGACGATCCGAATGCAGCCACAACAGCCTGGCACCTCTTCCTCATGGCACGTCACGAGCCGGGTCACACGTTACTGTAGGATAGCGTCCCATTCATCAATCAGGATCTGTATGACAATAGCAATGCATTTTGCAACATTTCACTTTACATTTCATGTGACTTTCGTATGTCTGATTTATGAAATAGGCATGTTTTAACTTGAAAACCGGTATCCAAAGTTGACATAATTGTTCTACTTTTTAATTGCAAAATGGTTGGTGTTGTTTTTGCACTTGTTGATATTGAAGCTAATGATTTTATTAACGGTGTACTGCATACTTACGGTATAGGCCCTAGACTTATAGCTTTATATCGCCCGTGTTTAGCTCAAACATGGGGAAAACAGGTTCAAAAGACCCACAAAATATAATTTAAAAAGCGAATAAGAATAAGATAAAGATAATATCCGTTATTAAATGAATAAACAACATTTTTAATGAAATTCAAATGTCGGAAACTGTAAATAAAAGCGATATTTCTAACACGCTTATGATTCTGATTGAATACAGCCTCGCTTTCTAATTGGAAGACTGCACACGCCCACGGCTGTTACATGTGATAAATTGCGTGGTCACGTACAAGGTGAGGATTAAAACTGGGCCAGCAGTTTATTAATTTGAGTTTTTTAATTTACTGGTACTCATCCTTGACGGATTTTTTCGTTCAATGTCTCAAATGACAGCTTATAATTATTAACTTCCTTATAACCCCAGAAAAATAAGAATTCAACATTTAAATCTATCAAATCGGCCCAATGATCAGAATAAAAATAAAATTGCTGGAAATTTCCTTTCCAAAATTTAATGAAAAAAGATGGGCGATACATCTTTCATTTTGTACTGGTTACCTACTCCATACCACATTTTGACTGTCTCCTAATTGCCACCCACAGTGCGTACGTGGATGCATAATTTCCATGCACATTGTCATACATTGTTTGACTGGGGCAATAAAAAGTGAGTCACGTTAAAGAGGCAGTACCGTCACGATCAGAGCAGACTTTCAACAGGACATGTAATCGATGTGCGAGTTTAAGATTAACACAGTGACTGAATAATTACTTGCTCATAATATGCTGCAGCAACGATGATATGACTTTATCACGTGGGGTATTATGACAGTCACCGAGTTAATCCAGACATGCAACTTTTAATTGTAATTTCAAAAAAAGAGGAAATGGCCGAGCACACAAAACTTTGTACAGTGTTTTTCAGTTTTCTATAGCACTATTATTAAAGAAAAAATAAGCAAATCAGCTGATCAGCTGAACAAATGCATGCCGGTTAGTGTTACTGTTAATCTAAAACTAACATTCCAATTCTATGCCCTGTTGATTGTCCCTTTAATCGAGTCCGTAAACCACAGTGGTGAAACTGTTAACCTAGTTCATCCTGGAACCTTGGGTCATTTGTCAAAGGTGAATAGAGCGTGACCAGCCTTTCTAATACATGCGTGACCGTGACCAGCCTTTCTAATACATGTACACTGTACATGTACGTGAATGCTGTATGATTTTCGTCTCTGGCAGTATTTAGCTAGCAAGGTGCGTCCCTGAGTGACAGCACGGCGTTCACACCAGTTGTTTCACAAAAAATAGCCGTCTATAAAACAAACATCAACTTGACTTAATACATTCATCGGGAACAATCAAAATAAGATACTGTTTCTTTAAAATGAGGTGCGGGGGCTTATTTCTCGCGATGGTGGGAGTGATGTTAGTGAGTGGTGGGAACTCCCAGACGTCAACTACCACCAGCAGTAGTACCACAACTAACACTCCCAGCGATGGAACTCCCACCACAGCCATGTCAGCCATGCAAACAACTAATGGTAAGTTACTTAAGTACACACAAGTTAGTCCTTGCTCCCCCGATTTTTATTTGCACTAATGGCAATGTCCCCAATAATATTTTTTGGAAAGAATGTAGAATACAACCGCCACCTTTCCATCCTTAAATGATTAAAATGCAGGGTAGGGTGGAAAAGTGTCAGTCACTGGGTTAGGTCAGAAGTCTGGTCAGAGCCCTGCTTATGTGTCGCCCCCAACAAAGGTCACAAGAAATCGGGAAAGAATGTTGTATCCAACTGCCACTTTTTAAGGTTTTTTCATAATTTTTGCGGAAAGAATGTCGTATATACGGCCGCCACTTTTTAAGGGCTTTTAAAAAAAAATATTTGCAACCACTAACCAGTTAAAAAATCATTCTATTGATTTTTGGTGGTACAGAAAGCGAAAACTATCTTTAAAATCCACTTTTATGATGGTTTTTGGACTTGATTTCCCTTCTAAAAAATCCTCCCCATCAGAAAATACAAGGATCCTATGCCACTACGCATGTACAATGACTGTGTTGGTAACTAATTGTGGAGTTTACAAGATCAGACTGACATGACTGAGGAAGTCATCGTATACCAAAAATGCCTGATTTTTCATGAAATAAATATCCTGGAATAATTTGAAGTATATGTCCATCATCATCCATATGTTCTCCACCTTACCACTTTTTATACCAGGTAGGTAAGATTACATTATTGGTTATATTTAATGAAAAATAGTGGCGGCCAGATACGACATTCTACCCTTTTTTGCAACCAGTAACAAGTTAAAAATGATTCTTTATTTCCCTTCTAAAAAAATCCTCTCCTTCAGAAAATAGAACAGTTGCCACTAGGCATGTACGGTGACCGTTTTGGCCACTGATGGGAGAGGGTACGAGATCAGACTGACATGACCGAGGAAGTCATTGTATACCAAAAATGCATCATTTTTCATTAAACAAAAATTCTGGAATAATTTGAAGTATATGTCCATCATCATCTATATGTTCTCCACCTTACTGATCAGGTAAGATTATTGGTTATAATGAGCGAGAAAGTGGCGGTTGGGTTTGACATTCTACCAGAAATCACCCTGATGCTGGTCTGACCAGTCCAAGTCCAATTGGGGAGACTGAAACCACTGGTCTAAGACCAAGACCAAGACTGATGCAAGCATAGTATTATTATCCAGCAAATTACCTTTGGGCTTTTGGGCGCCCTATTTTCAAATCCTGGCATATACACTGACCACAAGATATTATGTTGCATAGAAATGGATTCAAGCAGTGAATTGTCAAAGCAGAATGTCGTATCCGACTGCCACTTTTTCTCATTCAATAAACCAATAATGTAATCTTACCTACCCAGTAAGGTGGAGAACATATGGATGATGATGGACATACACCAGGATATTTATTTCATGAAAAATCAGGCATTTTTGGTGTACGATGACTTCCTCAGTCATGTCAGTCTGGTCTTGTCAACTCCCCTGTTAGTATTAGTGACCAACACGGTCATTGTACATGCGCAGTGGCAACTATAATATCATCCTTCTATTTTCTGAAGGGGAGGATTTTTTTTAGAAGGGAAATAAAGTCCGAAAACCATCATAAAAGTGGATTTTAAAGATAGTTTTTACTTTCTGTACCCCCAAAAATCGATAGAATCATTTTTTAACTGGTTAGTAGTTGCCAAAAAAAATCCAAAAAACCCTTAAAAAGTGGTGGTCGGATATGACATTCTTTCCTTCCAAACTTTTAACAAAGCCGCACCCCCTCCAAAAGAAAAACATACACAAATAAAAAGGTTAATCACAACTCCATGAGCTAGAATGCTTTGGTACTTATTGCTGAACACTGACATTGCATCGGAGAGAGCGTCTTGAATCAACAAAACTGCGGGGCTCTTAAGTGGGCCTCCTTCCCCCTGTCTTTGGACCAAGATCTACAGTCTCACTTAAGACCTACATCACTGATAATTATGTCAAACCCTCCTGCAATCAGTGCAATTTTTGAAACAAGCCATTCAGGCCACTCCAAGCCATTAGCTGTTGCCAGTGGCCTCCTATGGTTACCCTTCTGTGAACTGTCACACCACTGAGATTGCAGGGTAAGGTCATACTAATATGTTCAAACATTTACAGTGGCCTTGGGTGGCACACAGTTGATTTTGTAAGATTACTTGGAAAGGACAGCAGGCTTGTACACGTATGTACTGAAGGTTGCTCAAGAGCAGAATTTTGTGGATCGGAGTGGCCCATGTGCAGGAGGGTTAAAACTTGTAAGATTTGTAGCTTTGCATGGCGAAAAGAAAAGTAAAGAAGGTTATGTTAATGTTAATCTAAAACTAACATTCCAATTCTGTGCCCTGTTGAATCAACAAAACTGCGGGTCTCTTAAGTAGGCCTCTAACCCCCTGTCTTTGGACCAAGATCTACAGTCACTGATAATTATGCCATTAAAACTTTACAGGAATTTGCAAGCTTCAAAATAAATGTACATGTAAGATTTGCAGCTTTGCAGCTTTGCATGGTGAAAAGAATAAGTAGTTATGTTAGTTTTAATATAAAACTAACATTCCAATTTATGCCCTGTTGAATCAACAAAACTGCGGGTCTCTTAAGTAGGCCTCCAACCCCCTGTCTTTGGACCAAGATCTACAGTCACTGATAATTATGTCATTAAAACTTTGCAGGAATTTGCAAGCTTCGAAGTAAATGTACAGATTTGTAGCTTTGCATGGTGAAAAGAATAAGTAAAGAATGTTTGGGCCAACACCATGTGAAAAAAAAGCTCTTTTGACACATGGTGTCACCGCAAACAGTCTTTTACTAATCCTTTTCACCCATGCAGAGCTACAAATCTTACATGTACCTTGATGCTTGCAAATTCCTGCAAAGTTTTGATGATATACAGCACACTAAAATGAATGGCTCTCTTGTGCCAAAATGTACCCCTGAAAAAAAAGTATAAAATGATTATTAATCTGACAAACATGACAAGGAAGGAATAACAATTATTGTGAAGGATATATGTCCACCACCACTACTTTCACTTCAGAGGATCAGGTGGTCAACACACACCCGGACGGACGGATGTTGGCTGGCATATCCCTAGATAACAAAAAATAAACAAAAACCGAATTAATTATTGTCAAAAGCTTACATGTTGTGATGTTGGTACACTGCACATATCAATCATCAGTACTTTCATTTGAGAGAAAACAGGAATTGTTGAATTTACAAAAACTTGTAGCCCAGCATCTTTTTGTTAAATGAAAAAAACCAAAAAAACATGTAGTATTGATTTTATTTTGCCCTAACACCGACATGTGTATAGCACTGTATACTCGGTGCTTGCTGAGTCTCTGTGAAAACTACATGTACACAGGCGGGACTCGGGCGGGATTCGAATCCTGCCCGAGTCCTGCCTGTGTAGTTTTTCCACAGACACTCGGAAAGCACTGAGTATACAGTGCTATACACACGTCGGTGTTAGGGCAAAATTAAATCAATTGTTTATCACCCGACGCAAGAATTTCACCAACCTAAAAACATGTAGTAGTTGTTTGCATTTTCTCAGAAACTGGAGTGCCTACTGTACATGATGAAACTTAGTTTAATAGTCACATGGTATATTTCTTGATAACTAGAGGGTTGAAATAAATGCATACATATGTATCAAATCCTTCTTGATAGAGTGGTTTCTAAACCCAATTCTTACAAAACAGATTTAACACAATTACATGTAGGCTCAAGAAAACGTGATTCCCTTCACATTTTCCACTGTGTAATGCATTCCATGCGATTAAAAGTACTTGTGTATGGTGTATGGATAATAGATAAAACTTGTAGCTTTGCATCATGAAGAGGATAAGTAAGACTAATTGCGGTGAGTAGTAATTAGTTCTGAAAAGAACTGGAGGTTACAACTCGACGTTTCGATCAGTATGCTCTGATCGTCCTCAGGAGAATGGATAGTGTTTACTTTTAAATGTATGTTTACTTTTACATGTAAATGTTTGTCTTTAAAACTTTCAGAACCTACACCCATTGTTATCATGGATTGTCCAACTGAGGATGTTATTAAGTACACAGTATCTCCTAGCAGTTATGTTAGATGGAGAGAACCATTCGCCACAGGCCAGATTGATGTGACCAAAAATACTCCAAATCCAGAGAAAAGATTGGATGTCGGAGCTGTTTTTGAAGTTGTCTATGTCTTTACCGATCAGAACAACGGGAATAACACTGCAACATGTGTTTTTAATGTGACTTTACTTCAATGTAAGTGAATTCTTCCCCACCCCTTCTCCTTCCCCTTCCCTTCTTTCTGCATTTGAAGTTTCATAGTTATACAAACCTAACCAGGACTTTTGTTAAAGGTGTGAAATTAAAAAATAATAATTACGAAATGTAAGCTAAGTCAAACATTTTTCTTAAAGGGGCTATACATCACGACCATAGCAGGCTTGCGGCTTGACACTGAATTCCAAACTGGGAGTTTTCGACGAACTCAGATGAACCCAGTGACTGAAAATAATCCCCCACGAGCATGCCTAGATAATAGGACGCGCCAGATCCCATTACAATGACTGCTGCATATAAAGTAATGAGCCAGTGGCTGTATAAACCTGTAGTTATCATATTGTACAAGGTACATGTACAGTGTATAATGTTCAGTACATTGCATATATGTTGCATGTGCGACCAAAATATAATTCCTTCCTCCATGGTACCACCCACCGGCCAAATGCCAAAAAATACCATGACAGAACCAAATGAAAATAAGTAAATAAGTAAATCTGTATTTGTATTTATAAATAATATACCAGCCCCTACCTGTATACAAAATAAAGTGGTATGCATCGAAAAAATTTTAGACTAAAATCGGCTGTGCATGAACAAATTAAAGTAAAACAGCTACAGCCTACTGATGACGATATTGAGTCCACGACTGTTATATTTTACGGTAGCACTTTATAGAAAGTTACATCATAAGAGTTATTTCAACAGTATCAAATATTGTAAACACAATAATAACAGTAATTACCAATAAATAATATGCGTGACATAAGTCTTCCAATAAAATCAGATTTCACCAGTGGCGTAAATCCGTGTCGAACTCAAAAAGTGGGGGATGATTATTGAATTTGTACAACAAAGTACTGGACCTCGAACGTCGCTCAACGGGAGGATACCCCACCCCCAAACACCGCTTGAAACATCACTTCATGTACGATTTGTTCTCCCTTTTTTGTTGTGTTTACGAACAAAAAATTTAAAATTCGGCGTCCCCCTGAATGAATTCCCACAGCTATCATAAAGATGACTCCAAAAAAAACCCAATGCATGGGCACATGCATGGGCACATGCATGAGCCCGTTTTCAAAACCAGGCAAATAAATATCAACACCAATGTATCAGAACAGTCATTGCAAGTTGATTACTATAATGGCCTCAATGTAAATGTAAAGTAAACACTATTATACATAAAATTTTACAAAAGGTACATGTTGGTTTGATCATCCAATTGCTATACTAGTGCTAGAAGGGTTCTACTCTGAATTATTGGGTTGAAAGTATTAAAATGTCTGTTTATAAGATGAAAAGAATAGAAAGTTGTATCTAACATAAGTTGTATCTCTAATTGCCTAAATGACATATGATGGAATAACTTATTTTCCCTTCAAAATATTGGTCATACCCTGTATAGGCATTTTAAAAATACACGTATGTATGATTGTACAATATTGGTTTTGGAAATGCATGTTCATATCAATCCTCCAGTTTCAAAAGATACTTAAATATATATTATAAAACCTGTCAACATTTCTTCACATTGCTGCTCACGTTTCTGAGAATATGATGAAAACCTGTTGTAATATGTTGTATGTTAAATTTTTTTTAGTTGCTGTCTCGCAATTTTTGGAAATTCAATATAACAAATTCAATATAAGAAATCCTTCAGATAATAATTTGTTAATTTGATCCCTAGATGAAGAATGTCCAAGTGACGAAATAGCTTGTAGCAATGGCGTGTGTCTTCCAAGGTATACTGAATGTGATGGATACCCCGATTGTGTGGATGGAGTAAGGATCGATGAACATGAAGGCTGCTATGGTAAGTAAACGCACAATTTGTATTAAACCGTGGGCATTTCCCAGGCATTCTGGGCAAATGACAGTATATGTCAGGATTTTTAAATGGTTGTATTTTACCATGTTAAAATGGATTTGTGATAGCCCCCTTGGTTTCCCTCACAAAAAGATGATAAAAGGTTAGGCCAAAAGTCTCTCTGGTTTCTGGTCATACATGTACAGTAGGTCAACTTCAAAATCGGTGCGGTAATGCACTTTTTTGGGGATAATCTTTTTTTTTGCCAACCAGTGAAATACGTGATACATGCACACATGGTTATTGGAGTGCCATGGGCAAGCGGTTTAGTGCATCGGATTTGTGTTCTGATGGCTGAGTCGTCAGAATGTGGGTTTGAACCGCGACCGGGGTACTTGTGTCCTTGAGCAAGACACTTTTGGTTCTGAGATGAACCGGTGGAGAGAAACCTCAATGTTTCGATCAGTATACTCTGATCGTCTTCAGGATAATGCCAGATTGGAGCTGCTTATTCCAGCATGGTGGCCAAAAAATGATTTGCATTCTTTTATTTACCTTGCTGTATACAGTGTTTCCAAATTACCCATGTCGAGATACTCCCTTGCTTAGTGAATGCTCGAGTGCAAGTGAGTGGTTTAATCTGACAAGTGCTGAACCTCGACCCAAGTCTAAGACTCTCTTCAAATTTAATGCACCTTCTGATATTCCTGCATACACGTACCTGTACAGGGTGAGTGTGAGAAACAAAATTAAAAATTGGCAGTTGGTATCCTACATGTACTATACATAAATGGGGAGGGGAGGGAGGAGGAGGGAGGGAGGAGGAGGGAGGGAGGCAGGGAGGGAGGCAGGGAGGGAGGCAGGGAGGGAGGCAGGGAGGGAGGCAGGGAGGGAGGGAGGGAGGGAGGAGGGAGGGAGGGAGGGAGGGAGGGAGGGAGGGAGGGGAGGAGGGGAGGAGGGAGGAGGGAGGAAGGGAGGGGAAGTTGGCAAAACCCTAAACTTGATTTGTAGAAATCGGGGGACAAAATCTGATTTCTACAAATCTGGTATCAAATGAAAGAGGAAAATCTAGAGAATCAAACTACATGTATACCAAAATCTCACTTTTGAATATTGGGTCCAAGTTTAGGGCTTTGCCAGAGCCAGTCACATTTATCGGTCATCAATTAAATGATTGATCACTGGTGGATGTTTTGTGTTATCGGGTGTTATTAAAAGTATTATAAAAGCATGTGTTATCATGTTCTCCTTAATGTGAATAATATGATTAAATTTGTTCAATCATTCAGATAAGATTGCAGTTGAATCGCATTGTGGATATAACTAGATTTGAGGCGGGCACTGTCTTCATATACTTCATGCTGCCATCATCCTCGCAAACTGAGACAATGCGTATGTATGTAAGTTTTGGAGAGATTTTTGTTCAAATATTAATATTGCAGGCTGTGACAAATGATGTTTTCCTTTCAAGGCAAGGTACAACATTGGTAAAATCCAAGCTTCGGCATTATCCGAGAGGAAACGTTTTGTGAAGTTGGGGAAAAAAAATCATCCTGAAAAACATTTCTGTCTGAAGTGCTCTCATTTCACTGAAAACAGGAAAAAATATGCACATCTTTGTATCAAGATATACATTAGTTTATTACATTGTGTCGTTGATACCATCGACAGCTTTTACCCCAAGTAAGTTTGACATTACAATTACAAAAACTTTGTTTCGACACATGAAACATAATGAATATGACAAATCTGAATACATTTTCATTATTTTCTTGTGAACAACACAATGTCATAAGCTGAAACTTCCACAGGTTGGTTATTTATTGTATATCTTGAGTCAAATGAAGTGTACACCATTGGTGAAATGTCTAGGCATCCATACTAAGAGAATATAAAGAAACCAACCTGTGAAATTTTCAGCTTATTTTATGCGGAAAATAGTTAACAAGCTTACTGATTTTTCTCTGGGAAAAATTGATAACGGCCATGATCCATTTCAAATTTGAAATTCATTTCACATTTAAAAAAAAAAAATCAGCATGGCAGATGGAATAATTTCTCCTGGTGTAATGATTCCATCAACAGCTGCATCAAGAAGTAAGTTTTCAGATTAGAAAAGAGTAATTTGTAATCGGGTACAAAGCTGTTCACAGTGTACATTTTTTTTTTTTTAATAGGTTCATTCAAGATTAAATGAATGGGGAAATGATTTGCGCCAGCCCCTTCTCGTCATGCCAGGTGAAGAGATACAGCTCTCCATGGAGTACACAGATCAATACGTCACACTGTTCCCCGTGGAGGCAACATGCTTGGATTGTGTTTCTCTCAGCTTCATCACCTTCCAGGCTACCTGTGATGACCCTGTATGCCTCGGTCTTTTCGCAGACAGGCAGAGAAGCGCTACCACTGAACCGGATTTCATGCCGTGTGGCATTGCTGAACGCAATGAGATTTATACCAGTCTGTATAAAAAATGTTTTTGTAAGTGCCTATACCACTTGCTGTAAATGCATACCATATTCATTAACCCTAACTCCCAAGGCCCATTTGCTTACACATAACCTGAATCCTTCCTAACTCCCTAGGCCCATTTGCTTACACATAACATGAATCCTTCCTAACTCCCTAGGCCCATTTGCTTACACATAACCTGAATCCTTCCTAACTCCCTAGGCCCATTTGCTTACACATAACCTGAATCCTTCCTAACTCCCTAGGCCCATTTGCTTACACATAACCTGAATCCTTCCTAACTCCCTAGGCCCATTTGCTTACACATAACCTGAATCCTTCCTAACTCCCTAGGCCCATTTGCTTACACATAACCTGAATCCTTCCTAACTCCCTAGGCCCATTTGCTTACACATAACATGAATCCTTCCTAACTCCCTAGGCCCATTTGCTTACACATAACCTGAATCCTTCCTAACTCCCTAGGCCCATTTGCTTACACATAACATGAATCCTCCAAAATCCTTCAGTAGTAAAGCAAGCACATGACATGTATGCACACATGTGTTTCTAATCTGTGATGCATGTACATGGCCAGGGACCCTCCCTGCATGCATGGAGCAATAAACAGTGTCCACTGACCCAAGCACTGACCTTGCAATCACTACAACAAACATGGATGTACATGTACCATGGAAAGGCAAGTATGCCTAATAACCTCAATCCTCCAAAATACTTCACTTTAGCAAAGAGCATGTAGCATGTAACCTCAATCCTTCAAAATCCTTCACTTGAGCAAAGAGGATTTTGGAGGATTTGGGAAGGTTAGGGTTAAGCTTAAAGGGAAGGTACAACTTTAGTAATGTTGACTGTTTCTTTGGGTATGCTTTCTTTGAATCAAGATATGCCTTTTAAACAACCAACATGTGAAAGTTTCATTTCAATATTGAGTCTGATTCATTAGAAACGTGTGAAAAAGCATTCACAATTATTAGTTTTGTTTGCATCTAAAATGAGAGCAGTTTAATAATACCCTTTCATGATGATTGGTACCTTTTACTAACTTCACACAAATTTTTCTTTTGTGTAGAGAAAAAAATGTGCTTTTGTAATCAGGCACTATCCAATGTTGTAACCTTACCTTTAATAGCAGTTTGAATTTTTGCTTATTATTCCAGGAAAAAACATCTACAGAGACTTTTTAAAGGGACCGTATCATCACAATCGGAGCAGTCTTTCACAGGGCATGGAATCGGTGTCCTGGTTTAAGATGCACACAGGCTGAAAATAATACTCCACAAGCGCTCACTGGTCCAGCGCGATAAGATCATAATTATTACTGTGGCTGATGCATATAATAATGAACCAGTGGTTGCATAATAATGATATGTGACTGGCTCTCGCAAAACCCTAAACCTGGACCAAACTTTTCGGAGTGACCTCCCAAATTCATCGTGAAAATTAACAATGTTCCCAACATTTCAGGATTTTTCTTTTTCCATCAAAATCTAGGGAAAATGCTCTAACTCTGTATGGCGACATGAAAATCTCAAACTGGTCCCTGGGGTCAGTATTTGACCTTGTCATGGCTGTTACGTATTATGGTAAATGCCGAGAAGTTTCGGGTTTTGTCAGAGCGGGTCACATGTAATATCAGCCATCTGAGCTCATCTAAATATAGGACACTAATTCCATGCCCTGATCGTGATGATAGTGTCCCCTTAAAAGGAAGGTTAAGCTTTAGTCACAGTATTTTTTTTAAAAACTGATACTGAACCGAGGGATTTTTTACTATACCGAAATACTCCTAATATTTTCTATAAAAGACCATTTTATTTTTGTCACCAACTATTATTTATATATAAACAATTTTAAAGTATTTTTTTTTTAAAGTATAAAATCATTTGTATACTTTAAGATAATTGTTACTTTTATAATCTGGTAATTACCAATGTTGTACCTTCCCTTTAATTGTCTAATAAACTTCCTGTGATTGCGGTTTCTTCATTTAGCTCCACCAGATTTCACCTTCGTCAGTCCTAGCCAGTCCTCGTATGTAGGAGATAGCGTTGTGCTCAAGTGTATTGGATCAGGGCAGCTGCCACCACTGGTTGAGTGGTATGATTCAGAGATGAGGGTTGTTGCGAATGGTCTGGAGTATGCAGTGTATGAGGTTCAGGTGTTATCTCAACCACAAAGGTATCACCTTGCATTAATTAACCCTCCTGCAATCAGTGCAATTTTTGAAACAACCCACTCAAAGCCATTAGCTGTTGCCAGTGGCCTCCTATGGTTACCACTGTCACACCACTGAGATTACAGGGTAAAGTGGTCTCCCATTGATACGTTGTAGGTCATACTTATATGTTCAAACATTTACAGTGGCCTTGGGTGACACACAGTTGATTTTGTAAGATTACTTGGAAAGGACAGCAGGCTTGTACATGTATGTACATGAAGGTTGCTAAAGAACAGAATTTTGTGGATTGGAGTGTCCTCCATGTGTAGGAGGGTTAAATGCTAATAATAGTAATATTATTGTAGTCTTAATATGGCGCAAAATCTATCACGATGTGATAATCTACATGCTTTACATAATTACGCTTGGTCATTGGGCCAATATCAATCCAACACTAGTTTACAACTCATTTGAGAATGCACATGGGTTCAAAATGACAGGGTGGTCAAAATGACAGTAAAAACCAGTCGAAAAAGCCCCCGTGTGCACATTTGGGTCAACAGTCAAAACAGGCAGTTGACTGGTTTTTGACCTCTATCGCAACTTCTCACTAAAGTGCAGCAATAGTAAGAGGGTTAACAGTCACCCGAATTACCCAGTCTATTTGCACCGTGCAGGAGGTATTGAGGGGGCACACGTTTATAGGTCACTGTTGATTGATAGGGCAACAATAGTGCTTTACAGTATGGCATATTGTGTATAATTGTGGAATGTCTCCAGCAATCATTGGTTAGCAGAAGATACGCATAGTACACACACATTTAAAGTGTACTCAACAATGCTTCACTTGATGGCAAAGTTTCTGTCATCAAGACACTGTGTGCATTGTCACTGCTCGAGGGCTATACCATTCACAGAGCGGGTAATGAACTAGTAGCTATATCAGTGCAGTCTGGGTCATTAATCCATCGGCTTAATGTACTTAACTGAAACTGTATGAAAAAGAATTGAAAGAAACTGGCTGTGAGTATAATCATAACATTTCTTCCTCATTTTTAGTTTCACCTGCATGCTTGACAAAACTATCCAGTATGGCGAAGCTGTCATGGTGTCTCAGTGGGGTAAGTCACCTTCACCTAGAACACATTATATATTTAAGTCTCCCAAATACTCCAAAGCATAGGTCACAATGTGCATTTGTACTTCATGATAATCGGGAAGTATACATAGACTAAATCCAGCGACCACATTTTTGTTGTTGCCATTACTGCAGTGGTACCACACTGCATGCGCGTGTCACACATTCTTCTGAAATACACTTGACACTGGTGATTCGTTAGATAGAGTGTTGAGATTGGTTGAAGAAGCACTGGACTGAGTACAAAACCAACACTTGATGCCAAATATTTGGTACCACTCCAGATATGGCAGCTACCCAGTGAAATAGTTGGTGAATCGGGCAAATGATGGAAACCAACTTGTGAAAATTTTGGCTCAAATAGAAAAACTTGTGTAATAGTTGGTGTTCTATCCTTCCAAAAACAATAATCAAGTGTCTGAAATTTGCATCAAAAATATATTCAAGATGTATTGTCTGTGCTTTTCAGTATTTAACCCTCCTACTTTAGCTGCACTTTAGTGGGAAGTTGCTATAGAGGTCAAAATCTGCCTGTTTTGACTGTTGACCCAAATGTGAACACAGGGGCATTTTTGACTGGTTTTTACTGTCATTTTGACCACCCCGAACAATACCAGACAATGCTTTTACCAGTCAAAAACAGTCGACTCATTTTAACCTGTAAATGTACTTACTACATGCAAAAGTTCGACAGTTTTGGACTTTTAAGTGCACTAGATATACCTTGGCAAGTATATCAACATTTTGACTGATTATGAACATTGTAGTAGTAGGAGGGTTAATGGCAATTATATTAAATGTTCTTTTTCACTGGAGCATTTCTATTTGACTTGGGGACGAAAGGAAAACCAATGCTAAAAAAAAAAAACATTTCTGAAAATAAGCGCAAGAAGCATAGATTTACAGTAAATATGTCCCAAAATTAATTTTTATTATTTATATTGTAATGAGCCCGTGGCGCGGTTTAAGGACATTCTAAATAGGGCTGGACTAATTTTGAGGTCAAAATCAGTCAACTGCCTGTTTTGACTGTTGACCCAAATGTGAACACAGGGGCATTTTTGACTGTTTTTACTGTCATTTTGACCACCCTGAACAATACCAGACAATGCTTTTACCAGTCAAAAACAGTCAACTCATTTTAACCTATAAATGTACTTTTTCACTGGAGCATTTCTGTTTGACTTGAGGACGAAAGGAAAACCAATGCTAAAAAAGAACACATTTCTCAAAATAAGCGCAAGAAGCATAGATTTACAGTAAATATGTCCCAAAATTAATTTATATTATTTATATTAATTTATATACTGTCATCAAGTTATTTTGCCACTTTGTTACTTTTAAACACAGCTTTTTACAACTATTTTATTTTCCTTTCTAAAGGTAAAATTTCCTGGAAATTGCTGGATAAATATAAAAGACATGGGCGATAGCTTTTGACTGTCAATAGTTTTACCCCAGAAATTAAAAAAAATGAGAAATTTTGGGAAGTATATTACTGCTTTCGCTATAATCTGAAAACGCTTCAGACCTCTAAAAATTGAAAGAAATTCAAGGTGATCGGTACCTTGACAAAACATGTCAAAGTTTTTAGATAATACTATTTTTTTTTGTAATGGGGTTGTTACCATTTGTACCCAGACTTTGGAAAAGTCAACCCAGGAGTGATTGTATTTCAAAATAAATGCATACTGTTTGTTTCCGACACAGGTGATGAATGTACTGGTCTTTCACAAGAGCTGAACTTGTATCTCAGTGAACCACTAAACTCATGTGTGACCAGCAGTGAAATATTTGGATTCATAATTCTCCCTAACATGTATCAGTTCATGAGGGAACAAGAAACCACAGTCGTTATCTATGAGTTCAATATAAGCTCCTCTTTACTGAATCCGATGATATTTCCAAATTACGGTCCCCCTGTGCTCCCAACTGGCATAATATTGTCAGTCCGGCTAACCATGGTGGAGCAAGCCGTCGTGCCGTCGCGAAGAAGGCGGGAGATTAACCAGGATGAATTATACAGGCGAGAATATCAAGACATTTATGTTCCCCCTGGTGGCACTGTCAGTTTTACAGTGGACCCTCCGCTGAAGGTCGATCTCTCCAAGGGGTTAGCCGTCTCTACAGTAATTACAAGTCGCCCTGAGACGTTTCCAGGAGAGCAAGCAGGGCCTGTCAGATTGTCTTATGTTAAGTGCATGCAGAGCAATGATTCCACGTGTGGGGACTACTTACAGGAGTGGTCACTCAAACAGCAAGAGTTTATGGATGCAGGATGCAGCAGTGAGCCTGATTATGCTCTGGAGGCTTTTAAGGTCTGCCAGAGTGTCTCGACAGCCGGTCAGTATTTTCTCAAGGATATAAAAGAAATGATACAGTTTTGTAAATGGATTTGTGTTACTTCTCTTTAGTTACTTCTCTTTTGAATGTTTGTAGTAAATTGGGAAAATCAAGTTAATACAGCAGGCCGGGGGTGCTAAGGGGCTGTAGTCCCCCTAAAATCGTTTAAAAAAAAAATTTTTAATGAGAGAAAAAGAGAGAGAGAGAGAGAAGGGGAGGGGAGGGGAGGGGAGGGGAGGGGAGGGGAGAACGCACTCCCATTCCCACACTGCTTTGTTTTTCTCTCCCTTTGATTATTTCATTGTAAATTTTGTAGTACTGAAAAATAATTGTTTTTGATTCTCAGCCCCCCCCCTAAAAAATGTTCTGGATCCGCCTATGGCGGTGCACTCGGACGCAAACCAGAATATAAAAATTTTATAAATTTTATAAATTTTTATAAAAATTTACATCTAAATGTTTCACTAAGCACAACATCAATATTTTACAAAGGGATCACTCTCAGTTTTTCTGTAGCTTCATTTGAAATTGCAACTAGATCCAAAAAATTGGTTACCAAAGATCCATTTGGTATATATTGTTTCTATAACATTTCATAGTTGTTTGTACATACATGTATGTGAACATTTGGAAATTTAACCAGGTCTATCAAAGCGACCAAGCAGGAGAATCTTCCAGGAACCATTGTCCACATGAAGATTATGTAAAAATCTATAACCACCCAGAAGTTTTGATGATAATTTTTACTATGAATCTAGCCATATAAAACAAAGAGGGCTGAGGACCAAAACAAGCCAGAAAGTCCAAGTCAGGGGAGTCATGGATGTCCTCCTTACTCCTTTGCTTGATCACATTTTACTTACATCTCATGTTCTGATCACAGAGCCTTCAATCAGGATCCCGCCAAAGTCTGTGGATGTAAATCCATTTGTAGAAGAAAATCCAGAGATGACCCCAGGAGTAACATTGACATGCTACATTGAAAATGCCGTGGAGTACAGATGGTATAAGGTGGCCCCAGCACCAGTGCGGCAGTTTATCAAGATGGGTAACCAGCTCTCCTTTGACAGAGTAAATGAGTTGGACCAAGGCGCATATATGTGTACAGGGATGGGCGGTGTGCCCTTTGATGACATTACAGTCGAGACGAGACCAGCAACTCTGACTCTGAAAGGTAGGAAATGTGGGCCATATACCATGAGGGTAGAAATAAAAATAGAATCACAATGTACACCCTGATGATATAATTGTGCAGAAAAAAATATAAAAATATAAATCATATAAAGTGCAGAATTACCAAACAGCACATATACAACTATACATGGAATTAGACAGTTACCCATCCCGGCCTGGCAGCAGCCCCTTTCCACCAAAGGATAGAAAAGAGAACCCCCTCCCCTCCAAAAAAGACAATATTAAATAAATAAATAAATAAGAAAGATAAACCTCAAAACTACAACAAATCCACAAAATAAATCAAAAGTTACAGAAGATTCATGCATTGGACTACATTTAATATATTTTTTAAGGGCCGGGGGTGGGGCAGATATTGAAAAAAAAGACACAAACTTGTTCTGAACAAGCATGAACTACACATGCTGTAACATGGCTGGGTTGGGGTGGGGGGGTGGGTGTTATGCTGCGTCATGGCTGGGTTGGGAGGGTAGGTGGTATGCTGTGAAACAGCTGGGTTGGGAGGGTGGGTGTTATGCTGTGACACGGTTAGGAGGGTGGGTGTTATGCTGTGACATGGCTGGGTTGGGAGGGTGGGTATTATGCTGTAACATGGCTGGGTTGGGGGGGGTGGGTGTTATGCTGCGTCATGGCTGGGTTGGGAGGGTAGGTGGTATGCTGTGAAACAGCTGGGTTGGGAGGGTGGGTGTTATGCTGTGACACGGTTAGGAGGGTGGGTGTTATGCTGTGACATGGCTGGGTTGGGAGGGTGGGCGTTATGCTGTAACATGGCTGGGTTGGGGGGGTGGGTGTTATGCTGCGTCATGGCTGGGTTGGGAGGGTGGGTGTTATGCTGTGAAACAGCTGGGTTGGGAGGGTGGGTGTTATGCTGTGACACGGTTAGGAGGGTGGGTGTTACGCTGTAACATGGCTGGGTTGGGAGGGTGGGTGTTATGCTGCGTCATGGCTGGGTTGGGAGGGTGGGTGTTATGCTGCGACACAGCTGGGTTGGGAGGGTGGGTGTTATGCTGTGACACGGTTAGGAGGGTGGGTGTTATGCTGTGACACGGCTGGGTTGGGAAGGTGGGTGTTATGATGCGACACGGCTGGCTTGGGAGGGTGGGTGTTTGTTTGCCAAACAGTAATATACTGATCAAGATTTGGCCCTGATGACCCCCACCCGATCTTGGTCATGCCATTGCAACATTGCAAAGCGCTTGACCGACATAGCAATAGTCGACAGGTCAAATCGGTGTATTCATGCTTTCCAAAACTAATCATCTTGATTATATCTCATCTTTATTCAAGGCTCTTCAATCTTCAAAGTTACAATAAATGTCAGCAAGAGTTTTACAGCCAATCTGACGGATCCACAAAGCCAGGCCTACATGGTGGAAAAAACCATTATTGAGCAAGAGGTACAGTAAATTCAATCAAACTTTTACACATTTATATGTATTATAACCAACCTATGAAAGTTTCAGCTAATTACATGTTGCCATTATAAAAAAAGTAAAAATGCATTCAGTTGTTTGTATTCATTCCAACGTGGAATAATATGTCTGTCTTCAAATGACAGAAATTCAGGAGACGATTAGAGCGTACTGATTGAAACACATGCAAACAGTCTTTGCTTTAACCCTGAAAATAGAGCATATTGATCGAACTGTTAATTTGTAACCACCAGTTCTTTTCAGAACTAATTACTACTCGCAAGATAATTTTTTTCACATGGTGTAACTGCAAACAGTCTTTACTTAACCTTTTCACCATGTAAAGCCACAGATCTTACTTAATTTATGAATAGTTTTTCGAGAGTATATATATATATATACATGAAATTTAGTTGCCATCTACATGTATAATGCTGTAAAAATAACAGGAATCAGAAGACTAATATGCCTTTCAGTGGGCAATGAAACCTTTGGGAACCCTTTGCCTCACTAATGCTCACTGGGGCTCACATGATTGATGTCTACTATACTACCCCAATGAGGAGTTACCTTTATCCCAATGAGGGTCCCAACAAGCCCCATTCAATCTACCTCACTAAGGCTCACTGGGGGACCACATGATTGATGTCTACTATACTACCCCAATGAGGAGTTAGCTTTATCCCAATGAGGGTCCCAACAAGCCCCCCCTCCCCCCTTCCCCGTTCAGGAAGCCCTTGCATGACAATGGCACAGTCTACCTCACTAAGGCTCACTGGGGGATCACAAGATCGACGTCAACTATACTACACCAATGAGGATCCAAACAGCCTTAGCTGTTCAATCTACCTCACTAAGGTTCACTGGGGGATCATTATGATTGATGTCTACTATACTATCCCAATGAGGACCATAATAAACCCCATTCGGGGGAAAACCTTGTGTGACAATGGCACAATCTACCTCACTAAGGAGGATCATACGATTGATGTCAACTATACTGTCCTGACTGGGAGATACTTTTCTCCTGATTGGAAACCCTATGAGTGCTTGCTCCCAATGATGATGAAAAGGCCCCATTCAGGAAACCCTTGACGACACCTGGGTTAATAACTGGTTTTGATTATTTATTTATTTTCTCACTACTTCCTAGCTTTACGCTGCTTTTGGTAATAGAAACCGAGTTATTGAGGTGATTTCATTCCGCCCTGGCAGCATAATCACTGATCTCATAGTTTACTTCGTTGAGACTTTTTTTCAAGATGATTTGGCGCATGCACAAGAAATAACACAAGTGATTTCACTGGCTAATTTCACGTCATTAGTGCTGGGCACAAGAGACATTATAGTCGTGAATTTAGGTAAGTAATGAGGGGAGAACAGCACTATTGAAGATCACACATATCACACACATTTTTCCCCATTCTTCTGAAAAATGTAGTTTTCATCGAACATTGATTTATATCCTGTTAGGAAGGAAAACACAGGAGATATTTCACAACGGAAGTGAAATGTGTAATTTTTATGCATTTGTTTTCCTTTCCCTCGATAAAAGAAAACCTGTATTCTAATTCTGATGAACAAGAAACTTGTGGAAATATGCATACACTTGTTACTGTAGTGCATAGCTTATAAATGAACCACCTTTCAAAACATGTCAGTGTAGAGCATAGCTTATAACTACACCACCTTTCAAAACCTGTCAGTGTGGTGCACAGCTTATAACTACAACACCTATTAACTTGTTCCTGTTTTTTAAACCAGAGAACTAAATATATCACAGAAAGCAGTGATAATTAATTGGGTATCTGTTTCTGGCAACAAAAAGATTATTTGTTTTTTGGAATGGGGGGTGGGGTGTCACCCATAAAAATAGAATGCTGCATTGGAGAATTACTTAATTATTCAATTGACTCTTATCATCCACAGCTTCCTGCTTGCATACATCAGTTGTTGGAACAAGTGGAAATCTAACTTTCAATCAGACGAGAATTGGACAAACGCAAGAATCATTGGAACGTTGTCCAGAGTTTACGTCCAGGGGTAATTATTTATTCAAAGCAATTATAGTGTCAAGTGATGAATCTCTTTGCCCAAACTTAAGCATAGGGTTTTCTGGAAAATAGTTGTTAAGGTACTCCGACATTGATTTCTTTGAAAGGAAGGTACAACATTGGTATTTGGTAAAGTTTGTTCATTTCAACACTCTAGTTTTCAAGAAATATACTATAATTCTAATGTGTCAAAGTTTGATCACGCTGTAGGTGCTGAATTTGTTGAGAAAATCAACAAAACAGTTGACTAGGTTTTTAAACGTTTTTGTTTTCCAAAAAGTTACAACTTTTTTAAAAATTCAACATAACAATTCCTGTTCTCTCTAAGACGATAGCACTTCAGAGAAAATAATTTTCTCAGGATTATCGATACTTGCACTAACTTAACACCAAGTTACCTTTTTTAAGAAAGCTTGAATTATTTCTAGGACCTTGAATTTTTTGTTACAATTGCAGCATTGAGAATGGCTTTTGTATATAGTGTTGCTTTTTGAAAAATTGTTCCATTTAAATTTTCAGCGTTTAACCTCCCCCAGTAAATATGCTATTCTGTTTGCACATTTGCTCACTTCTAACTTAACATCTGTATCTTGGTTTAGCTGGGATGCCTCGTGCTACAAGGAGATGTGTGGGAGACCTATTGTCGGAAGCCTATTGGCTGGAACCTGTCATCACTGTCTGCTCCGAAGGAGACGTCAATAATCTTCTGACCGACCTGTCAAATGTAAGTATTCAAGTTTATCGGGGCATTTGGGGGGTGGGAGTTAGGAGAGCACTTATTTTATTTGAGATGGGGTGAGCTGCTCCAACTCAAATCAATAACAAAAAGGGATATGTAAAACTTGTAGCTTTGCATGGTGAGGATGATAAGTAAGACTAATTGCGGTGACACCATGTGGAATCTCAATTGAGTAGTAATTAGTTCTGAAAAGAACTGAAGGTACAACTCGACGTTTCGATCAGTATGCTCTGACTCTCCTGAGGACGATCAGAGCATACTGATCGAAACGTTGAGTTGTACCTCCAGTTCTTTTCAGAACTAATTACTACTCAATTGAGATTCCACATGGTGTCATGATTTAGTCTTACTTAAAAAGGAATATGTTAATTCAAGCATGATTGAAGCTGAAGTGAGTAGGGATATCAAAGCAAATGATGTATTGCAGTGATACATCTGTCCGTCTATGATTGTGAGGGTTTGGGATTATATCTCCTACCCTCCCCACAAATTGATGCTTATGAGGAAAAGGTTACCTCTGTGTTCCCCACCCCACATAATGACTCGTCCCTGCTACTGAATTAGGAATGCGATAGTTACCTTTCCCTCATTTTATATTTTCCCGTCAGGTTGAAGTCACTCCCGAGAATGTTGACGAGATCGCCAAGGAAACCGTGGCAGTGTCGTCAAATTACACAACGATCGACAATACTGGCATCATGGCAATTGCCGACATTTTGAAAAACATTGTGGCTGTTCCATTAAAGGATAAGGATCCTACGATTGAGGTTAGTAATTGTCATAACCTGCTGTTAAACTTGAATCTCTGTACTACGGCACTCGGCTTGGGATTTTCATGATTCTGCACTATGTCCACAATTTCTTTGAATGTCTTTTCTCCTGGTTTCACTGGTGCAACCAAGGACTTAATCAACTTATACGTTTTTCCCCCAACCATGCTCAAGAGAATTTACCGCTGTTTGCTCTCATCTGTAATATCATTAGCTACAAAATAAAATTCCATGCGTTCTTTGTACTCTACCCACATTTTGCCAGATGCACCATTGAATGCCTCCAAATTTTCATAAGTCGCCATTACGAAGCATGTGCTGACAATAACTAAGCAACACACGTACAGGATAAAGGGGTTTCCGTTGACTAGTTACAATATGGACTCCCGTCGCCATGTTGCACAATTGACCGTCTTTTTTTTCAAACAATGATGCAATCCTGATGCCTAGGAAACTCTGAATTATCCTTGTCGCCAATTGTAGTAACTTACACTATATACTTATGGCTTCAACAAGAGAGTTATTCAACAACTGATGAATGACATGTGTGTACTGAGAAGCTCCATGTTACAAAACAAACACTGAGAGAGGGCGCTGCTTGGATATAGTGAATAATGCAATGAATGTAAATACATGCAGCAGGTTATGGCAGTAATAGCACCCAGTGTTATGTCAATGGGGAAGGGTTCAGTTTAAGGAATGGTTTATTGAATTTGTGTATGATGTGGCCAAATTTATAACAATACATGATTAGGTGGACTTCACATACAAAGTAAGAAATACAAAGACAATTAACATACAAAGTAATAAATACAAAGACATTTCACAGGATAAATAAATAAACGGATCAACAAAAATTTAGGGTAAAAAACCTTTCAACTTTCAATACAATTATTAAGCCCAACTCACCAAATCTTTTCTCCACTTTGGAAACTGAAAAGGCTCGGTTTTTCAAATCGATAACAATAGCATATGAAATTTAAATTTTTGGTTTTATTGTGTCTTAAGTAAAATATGCGTTAGTTTTTGTTTTTCGTATTCTTTATTACTTGTACGTGTACCTTTCATCTATGAATTTCAAAACTTATCAATGATCATTTTGAGTTTTGTATCTTTCTCATACACACTTATCTTTTGTTTCATAATATTGTGAAGATGGTTATTCATGCCTTTTAATTTAATATTTTTTTTTAAAGTTGCAGACATCCTGATGTCAAAGCATTTGTGACCTGTTCCCACAATATGAGTGTAAAGTCAAACTGTTTTAATTTGCTGGTTCATATTATGGGACTTTAATAGTAAAACTTATGCCGTTTTTAAAATTTCGTAGATGTTTAATGATACGTGCACCCCATGCAGCGTTACGTACATGTACCTTTTGGAGTTTTAAGTTCTTTTTCAATAGAATTAAGAAATACAAAAATCTCAATTTCGAAAAATTCTTACTTTACTCGACTTTTTGTGTGAGCAGGTCATATTTTTATTGAAAGCAAATCCTTTGATGTCATCATTCCCTTAGTACTTGGCAAACTGCTTCTTTTGGTGTACAGCTTTGCAAACAGGACCAGTGTATGATAGCGGGTGTATTATATTAGGGCTGTGCCGGGTATCCGGATACCCGACCGAAACGGTCATTACCCGGTTCCATTTTCGGTTCCAATTACCCGTAAACGACTTTTTAAAATTCAGACTTAACATTTAAGCGGTGCGAACAAAAATCTGTGACTCTTGAACAATGTAATGTTTACACTTTTACAGACAATTATCTTTAAATTCAAGAGATTGCACTCCAATAAAGAAAAGATTGATTTAAGTATGGTATCCTCTGTATTGTAAAAGTCAATTTGTTACCATTTACAGTACATGTATTTGTACACCACTGGAGGCATGTTTAAAAAAAAAAAAATGAAAACGGGTATCTGGGTATCCGAACTTTCCTGATTTCGGGTATCCGGTTCCAAAAATATCCGAAAACGCACAGCCCTATATTATATGCACCGGTACTTTAGGGAAAAACACTTATCTCTTTGGCCTTACAATGAAAAGTGTATGCAAAGATCTGACGATCCTTCTACCTCTTCCCAGCGCTACCTTATGCTCGCTTTTGAAAATCACAAAAAATTAATAACCTCTGAATTCAAACTTAAAGTGTACGGGGTAATTATTAGATTACAAAGTTACTGAATTATAATCTATAAACTGACTTGATGTAAAGTTTTTGAAAAAAAAACATGTGTAAATGTATTACAAATTTGAAATGGATGACGACTGTGATCCATTTTCCACATGAGAATGCATTCAACCAAATCTGAATGTACTTTCACTATTTTCACGTTAATGACATGGCAAAATAAGTGGATAAACTTTCTCATGTTGGTCTTTATATAATTCTTATAAATGGATGCATTTTCAGACATTATTTTTACCAGCAGTGTGCAATCCTCTTATCTCTGCTGGGATTTACAGAAAAGAACTTCTTCAATCTCTTCTTAAAATTTGGAAATATTTGTCTGTGACAGATTGCAAAGGACATTGTGGAGGTGGTAAACAACGTCCTTCAAGTCGACCAGGAGTCTTTTGATGATCTTGGCGATGACAACTCAGCGTCGGCTATCATTCTTGCCCTCGAAACATACGTGACCGCACTGCAGTTGGCTGGCTCCGGCAACATATCTGCAGTGCAGAGTAATGTGGCTGTGGTGGCAGTCACCGTGCCACAGGAATCGCTCAGGAGTGGCCTAGGGTTCGCTAACATCCCCACAGGCTCTGCAGAAGATTCTTTAACAAATGAAGATGTCTCGGTCTTTTATGAACCAAACAGTATCCCAGTCGCCGAGGTCAAATCCTCCATCCAACTTCCTGCGGCAGTTTTAAATTATGTAACACCAGGTATGATTTTCCCTGAATTGCATCATATTACCAGAATTTATTGTAAATTAGATTGACCTCGGACAAGTTATGTGTGCGTCATTGGCAACCATACATTGTTTTAACCGCTGAATTCATAATGATGATAAAATCTTTTTTTTATTTTGTAAATTATGTTTGTAGAATGGAATGAATAATAACATAATTTTTTTTTTTTTTAGAAAACAAATCAAAACTACAAATAGATTCTTTACCCCTTGCGTACGTTATTATTTTTACTGAGAGTGAAGATGGTTGCGGCCAACCACGGAATGTCTGTGGGTCCGTGGAGCACCAGGTCAAACCCGGGCCGTGGACATGTGCACAACTCCGCTGTTCAGCCAAGCATATAGACTGAACAATAAGTGGGCAAGCTAAACCGGGCATACCCTATTCATCGTACCTGAAGTCCCCACATAGCGTAATGGAAAGGCCGGTGTTCAGAAAGCTCATGAAAAGGCTGTATTCAGAATGCTCTCAAAAGCCCAATCTATTATATAACACTCTATTTCAAGAACAATATGGTTCATCAAACTATCAGCCTTCTTGAAGATTTCAATTCAAGGCGAATTCTCAGCAAATACAGCTGGAAAATCAATTAATTCACCGGCCTCGGCTATAGCTGTCAACCGTACGCAATAGGTTAAGTACATATATGTTTACAAAGTCGAATAATATCAACATTTAGCCATAAGAATGTGGTGTGTATTCCTATGTACATAAGATATGTACCTATTACCTACTATTGTATTACCTACAAGAAGTGTGTCAGTACCTCGTCTATGGCGTAATACTCCAAGAACAATGGATTTGGACCATTCATGACATTGTATTCCACAGACTGATGTGCAAGATCTCAAACAGAAGCAGTGCATCCTGTGGGTGAGTTGCCGCAGTCATGCCAGAGAACTGTACTTATTACATGCGCGTTTTTATAAATGCATGCTGCACTGTGAATGTTCATTGTGTGACTCGAGCTCGACCCTGCATTTGGAGTACAATGCCATGGACTGGGTTTCACCACTTCGTGTGGTAATAGTCTTCTGGTAATAGCAATAAGTGACACTTATTTTGTCATGTATTTTGTCACAGGTGAGACCGTACCCATCAGTTTTTTTGTCTACCTGAACAGCAAGTTGTTCCGTTCTCCTAAATTACGGAACGCAGTGGACCCCTCAACTTTATTCCGGCGTGCTGTTGGTAGTCAAATTATCGCTGCTACCATAGAGGGAGTCAGGATTGAAAATCTTCCCATGGATGAGCCAGTAACCAGTGCCTACTTCCCCCTGAATGTAAGTAGGCTATATCAACTTCATACAAATTACACAGAATTCTTTTTAAAGGAACAACATTGCTTATTACCTAATTACAAAACCAGGTTATTAGTCGAAAGCTAACTTGATGTGAAGTTGGTAAAGGTACCAATCATCCTGAAAAATGATCTTGAATAAAGTGCTCGCACTTCAGAGAAAACATTAACAAAATTAACATTTTCAACAATTTAGTACCCAAGACAGAAATATTTCAAGGGAATGTACATGTGTACCAACATCAGCTAATACATCAAGTGAGTTTGGCTACACCATTTGACAGCCATTTTTGTTTTGTAAAATCTTGTAAAACCCAAGCAATACCAAATTGTGAACGTTACTTTTGTCTGCTTGAAAATATTGAGATGAAGATAAATGGGGTAGGGCGTGGGCCCCCTTTATGTTTTTGGAGTGGCATATCTATAAGTTATAGGAACCTAAACAATTTGTGAAACCTAAACAATTTACCAAATTGTGAAGTTACTTTTGTCTCCTTGAAAATATTGAGGTGAAGATAAATGGGGTAGGGCGTGGGCCTCCTTTATGTGTTTGGAGTGGCATATCTATAAGTTATAGGAACCTAAACAATTTGTGAAACCTAAACAATTTACCAAATTGTGAAGTTACTTTTGTCTCCTTGAAAATATTGAGGTGAAGATAAATGGGGTCGGGCGTGGCCTCCTTTATGTTTTAGGAGTGGCATATCTATTAAATATACAGTATAGGAACCTAAACAATTTGTGAAACCTAAACAAATTAGCAAACTGTGAAATGACTTGAGCTTTTTGAAAATATTGAGGTGAAGATACATGCTTTTTTGATTGACATATCAGTTAGGTAGGTTCACAAGACAAGTACATATTTGACTTCATGTTTTTTGTGCATATGATTTAGGTGAGTAACTCGGATGAGATGGTGAATGGATCCGAGTGCGTGTTCTGGAATTTCACTTTGAACGGTGGCTATGGAGATTGGTCAACTAAAGGCTGTAGGAAAGCGTTGGTCAACAACAGCCGGATAATCTGCCAATGTGACCACTTGACGAGCTTTGCTGTTATCGTGGTAAGGAAGACAGCTTAATTGCAGCCGATTTGGCGGCTAGTCGAACACGACAACCAAAATTCAACAACATTCTGAAGACACTGCTGTTTGAACATAAATTTGTTGCATTAATCCACTCGGCCATGGAACTTGATTATCATAGAATATAGTGTATACAATATAAGAGACGTGTGTATAGCACTGTATACTCGGTGCTTTCCGAGTGTCTGTGAAAAAACTACACAGGCGACTCGGGCGGGATTAGAACACACGACCTCCTGCTTACAAGTGCAGACGTCTTAACCTCTCGACCACCGAGCTTGCCCGATGACAATTGGCCAGCTAGAATCCCATATAGCAGCGGGTTCCGCGATATATATAAGTAGGTGAAATTCTTGCGTCGGGAGATAAACAATTGATTTAATTTTGCCCTACACCGACGTGTGTATAGCACTATACTCGGTGCTTTCCGAGTGTCTGTGAAAAAACTACACAGGCGACTCGGGCGGGATTCGAACCCACGACCTCCTGCTTACTAGTGCAGACGTCTTAACCTCTCGACCACCGAGCTTGCCCGATGACAAAAAGTTAGCTTTTGGATAATAATTCAGTAATTTTTTTTAACAATGGACATGGAAGCCAATTTTGATATACTGTATCCTTGATGTCTTTAACAGGATATCTACGGCAATCAGCAGGATATTGTCTTAAGTATCATCAGTAAGATAGGATGTGCAGTGTCCATCGTAGCGCTCATCATCACTATCGCAACATATCTCTGGATCAAGTAAGTCGGAAATAACACCCTTCATATTACATCCATGGTAACGCTGGAATAGAATCTTCAAAATCAGATTGACATTTAATAGACAGCAAACACTAACAGGACACCCTACACATATAAAGGAGAGCAAAAAATAGAGAACAAGAAAAAAAGTTGTTTTTTCTAAACAAATACATAAGGGTCTCACGTATTACGGAAATTATAGTCCAACATATCATCTTACTATCCATTTAGAAATCTCGTTATTAGAGTTTCATTGTTCCGTGTACAGTAATAAAACACACTGCTCCAGAATTGTATTTGAGTCGTCCAAGTCACCTAAAACCAATCCAAGTCCAGAGTTACCGAAAGTTGTGCCCGAGTCCAAGTCTGAAAGTGTGACTCGAGGCAGAGGAGTCACAAGTCTTTTGAAAATTCTAACTTTTGAAGTATTCTCATGTTGTTTTTCTTTTCGTCTCTGTCACAGGAAACTGCGCACAAAGCGGCCCCAGCAGATTTTGATCTGTTTCTCCTTTTCCCTTCTGGGTCTCTACCTCGTTTTCTTAATCGGCATTGAGGCCACTGGCTCTGGAGCTGGCTGTATCATCGTGGCCGCCCTGATCCACTTCTTCACCCTCTCTTCCATGGCCTGGATGGCCGTAGAGGCCGCTAACATGTATCTTCTCTTTTTGAGAGTACTCAATGCCGATGTATCACACTTTATGATCAAAGCGTCAATTGCAGGCTGGGGTAAGGCTCATAACCTTTTTTCTCTTTAAATTCAAACTGTTATTTGAGGTGTAAATCACAGGTAGAATTGAGTGGAAAGAAATGCGCCCCATTTCATGGTGCTGCTAAACATGGAATTCCGTGCTTACAGGGTTAGCACATAATAACTGTGCTAGCTGTGGAAGTGGAGAATCCTTAGTTACGCGAAGTATGCATCAAATCCTTCCTTACCTGTGACATAAGCTTATATGTTAAGCATACTTTTTCTGCTTCAGTAAGTGCCGATTTGTTGATCATGGTAGGCAGAGCCATGGTAGGTAGAGCCATGGTAGGTAGAGCCACGAGCTGAAGGGGATCTTCTTTAGACCATCCCAGATATGGCCCCACCCACTCCTCAGTAACTCTGAAAACTCAGTCATGCCACCTCTGTAAAAGCCAAGCACTTGACTGAGGTAATGGAGGATAGCAGCAGTTGTCGTGGAAAGGTGGAACTGTCAAATGTTATTTTCATTAAATATTTCTTGAAAACTGGGTTGAAATTAGCATACGATTCCGTATACTGCGGATATTGTATCATGTGTTAAAAAAGTTTACCAAAAAAAAAATGTCACTGCACCAATTTTGAAGCTGACCTATGACCAGAAACTGGAGATCATACAATGAAATGGAAATATAAAGATAAGTTTTATGAATATCCATAATTTGCCAAACTAACTGTTGTTTTATACTTTCTGTCAGGTTTCCCACTTGCCGTCGTGGTTATTATCCTGGCTGTTGACCATACCAACTATGTGAATACTAATTAGTAAGTACATTCCGGGTGATTGCTTTTTGATGAATGCCTTCAGAACAAATATTATTAACATTAGATAACCCTGTAATAGTAAATAACTGAATGGCTTTTGTAAATGTGTCTCAGCTTTGGTAGATTGTATTTACTACCCATTGTTTTAATACCCTGGATCTGCCATGTGCAGATCTAGAAAAATACCCCCTCCATTCTTCGCTGGGATCCGCCCTCAATTTACTCTCTTGGTTTATTTGCAGCTGTTTCCTGCGACCAGATAATGCATTTTACTTGGGTCAGATTCTCATCATCGGATTGGTGCTCCTGTTCAACTTCATCATCTTCACGTTGGTCATGCGTCAGCTGACCTGTGCACGCAAGGGCATCAGCAGCACCTCCGACAAGGACAGTCGTAAAGAGATGTTGCGCCGTCTCCAGAATGCCTTCGCCATCTCAGTCCTGCTGGGTCTGACGTGGGTCTTCGGACTTCTGTCCCTCATTGAGACGGCCAACTTTGTCTTCCAAGTCTTCTTCTGCATCTTCAACTCCCTCCAGGGCCTGATGATCTTCATACTGTTCTGTCTGAGACAGCAGGAGATTCGCAAGGCTTGGATGAATTTGCTGAGATGCAGAAAGGATCGTACTGATCAGTATACTAGCAAGGCAACAAGAACTAGAGACAATATCGATTCCCAAGGTACCATCCCCCTGACCCAACAAGGTACAGGTAACACCAGTATCAATTAAACATGCTATGCTTTAGGGTCCATAGAAAAACTAGTCAGGTATCCTACCATGATGACTCAAACAAGAGGCTGGATTCATGCATGGGTGACTTTGGGTGCAATTAAGTCCTGTCGTGCACCAGTGAACACAATCGCCTCTTTAAGAGGGGCTTTTGAACATGTTGTGGTTTTTTTTCTCTTGGTATTAAATCTTGGTATAGGTTTTCCCGGTTATTTTAACTCTTATTTCACATGAATTCCCTATACCGATATTTTAATTTCGTCCCCCAAAATCGTGGAGCGCAATTCTCAATTTGAATTTCAAAAAGTCACCACAGAATTTCATTTAAGGTGCAGTATAATTCGAATTTTTAGCAATCTGAATCGTCCGAAATTCGTGAAATTCGTCTTGTGTGGCATTCGGCGTTGAATTGACAAAGCAAATTCGTTTTTTGTCATTAATTTAAATGCTGTTGTCATCACATTTCGTTTCTTGTGATCTGAAATGTTACGATTAGAAAATGTGCACAATCTTTGGACGACTTTAAGAGTTTCGCGCATTTGTGAAAATTATAATTTATACACCTCTGTTCTTATATGTAAACAAAATGTGTTGGGTGTAAGTTAGGAATTTTATTTGCTGTGTTTCACAATTGACATTAAAATCGGAAATATAGACATTTCACAATATGATCTTTATTCATGACATGTACACTAGGGCATTTTAAGATTAAACACTTTCGTAATGTTCTTCTGTGGTTTTATTTACAAACAAAGGGACGCAGAAAAAATGTAATAGTCTTTATTGTTCATGATTTTGTGCATGTGTAAGAAGAAACTGAACGTGGCGTCAAACGTTTGCTTCATACTGTCATTTTCAGCCTTCAATCTCCTCTCTGGCCATGCATCTGGGTAGGTAGGTCTGTGAATGGTTGTACCATCTCTGACACTTGTCGGCTGTTATCTCATCCACATTGTGTTCAGCTGCTTCCACTAGTAGGCGTGCCCTCCAACCCTGCATGGTCAAGCCTTCTCTTGCAGCAGCCTGGTGGTCAGATACCCTTGCTTGCCATTCGGGAAGTCCTAGGAGTCTTTTACACCAGCTTTAAAGCAGGAGTGTGCATTTTCGACAGGGTTCAGAAATGGGGAGTATGGAGGGAGCCGCTTCAATTCAATGTTCTCATTCCCTGGTGGTAGTTCAGCACGAACATGTGGTCTTGCGTTGTCGAAGATGAAGTACAGGTGCTCTTCGTGAGGAAACATTATCTGGCAGGCTTCAGCTGTTTCTTGCAGAAAGTTTTCAAATGACGCACGTGTTGTGGTATGCAGGTATATGGCATGATGAACAAGTCCAAGCTCATGAGATGTGGCAAATGCTACATTACAGTTGTTTCCACACTGGTTGTTCACAACTCTGCGAACGGGTTGCCCTCTAACTGCTCTCCCGTATGAACGCCGCGTCCAAATGTTATATCCGCATTCATCGATAAAGATGCAGTGACCAACGACGCCGTGTCTTAAGAACCAGTTGGCATATTCTTGCCGTTGTCGGAGGACTCTGTCAGCATTGCGGGCTTGAGGTACATCCTGAGCAAGCTTGAGTGTGATCAGCATGCCGTCTATACTCCGAGCAAGTGTGCTTACAGCAATATGTAGCTTGTCAGGGAGCTGCTGTTGTAGTCTTTCATTTAGTTGCTTTAATGTTAATAAGGGGTTTTCATCCAGGAAGTGTCGAAGACAATCCTTCATTTCTTGATCCGTTTTAAACGTCTTCTCCCTCCTCTTGGTAGAGCATCTCTTCTGTTCTCACGAAGATAAGTTAAGACGATGCTGCGAGCAGTTTGTCGCTTCACACCAAGAGTGTCGGCAACCACCAGATAATCGAGTTGTTCTCCTTCGAAGGCATCTATGAGACGATTTCTGTCCGCGTTTGAAACTTTATTGTATCGGCCTCTTTGAACTCCTGCATTGGCAGCCATCTTTTCTGTGATCGAGTCTCAACAACGAGTGACAAGAAAACTCTGAAATAACCCGACATTTATAGACCTGTATGGGCTAAAAAATGCAAAACATGTACCATCTGAATTTAAATGACCAAAACGTTAAAGCGAATGACAACAAACGAAATTGCTTTTTCAATTCATTGCCGATTGCCACACGAGACGATTTTGACTAATTTCGGATGAATCAGAATGCTAAAAATTCGAATTATGCTGAACCTTAAATGAAATCCTTTGGTGACTTTTTGAAATTCAAATTGAGAATTGAGCTCGACGATGTTCGGGGACGAAATTAAAACATCGATATAGGGATTTCATGTGACATAAGTGTTAAAATAACTGGGAAAACCTATATTACTATGATTATTTCTTTTTGTAGATTATGTGACAAAGGAATTAGTTCTCCACTTCCCAGATTGGGATTAAGAGGATTAAAGGGATATACAAAAGTATGGGTTTTGATCCAGCTTAATTGAAGTTGTTTGGTTAGTTATTATGCACTTGAGTTACTTAAAGTAAAATGATCTTTATCTTTAAGTTCATTAAGAATGTTAACGGAAACTTACAATAGGAAAAAGGTAATTAAAAATTAAAATATATTTTCATTATATAATCACAAGGTAATTTTGTTTGCCCTTTTTATAACAGCTGCATAATTCTGACACAACACAGAGAAAATTTCGTCTTTCACATGTTTAGGATTTCATTGTACTTTGCACTTTTTGAAATGTTTTTATATTTGTAAACACACTCGTTTGTCTCTGATTTGGAGGAAATTTTGGCATTTGTAATCTTACATACACAATGTACTTTTATATGGTTAAAAGTAAGAGACAGAGACTATTAAGATATGTGACCTGTCACCACAAAATGAGCTTAAAGTCGGAAATTTAAACAATTGAGTTATTGATATTTCTGGATTCAGTAGAACAAGAGCTTTCCAATGATATATAACACTTGGGGTTACAGTGATCCACCAGAGGGGGATTTGTGGCTTTGTTTCCGTCTTTGTTTCCGTCTTTGTTTCAAGTTGTTTGTCAGAACACGCTAAATGCTGCCAATGAAATTGGCCTGAAATTGAGGTTTTTAATTGTCTGATGGAACTGAAAATTTGGAATTCGATATAAGGAGATTTAAAAATTGCAAATATAATAACCAAACAAGATTAGACCTCCCCTCCGATTTTTTATAACTTTTCCTGCTGTACTATGAAATGGTATAATGCGACTTTACGCTCATTTCGTTGTAACAGGTCACATATTATAAATGATTTAATTATAAGTAATAGTCAAATGGATAATTATTTAATTGTATTACAATGTGAAAGGAAAGAGCTTCGATATTTTATGTTCATTCTTTATTGTTTGTCATTAGTACTGTTGTTTTATTCACATTTCATGTAGACAATTATATAGACTGCTTTTATGACCATAGTTCAAAATCTAATGCACTTTTGGTAGAATATCGGTTTGTCAGATAACTAATCGGTGACATGTTTAGTTTAAGCTTAACCTTGCTCAGTAGAGAACAAAAGAATCATTGTTCTAGCTGGTAGATCTTGTTGCATTAAGGAGACTGCACACTTGTCTGTTGCATGCTGTTACATTCAGCATGGGTGTCTGTTGCTAATGTGTATATTTGTTTTGTATTTAAATAGGAGCTATTCATAAAGATTTATTTATTTTTCAGGAAGACAGGTACCTTTACAAATTAAGTTTTTTATTTGGATAATAATTGTGTAAGTAATGAAGTAATTGTGTTATAATTTTGCAAGCAATATATTGTACTTTCTCTTTGATTGGCTTACACATTCATGAGACAATTGTCATATAAGTGTTTTTGTTTTAGCAAGTGCCTGTGGTTCTTACAAAGAGTCGCCATACGGGTGATTGGCATTGTCAGTTTGAAATTGTTTTCTTTGAGATGAGAGCACTTTTGAAGTTTCTTTCTCAGGATTTTGAAATCATCCTCGCTTTCCCTTCATAAGTAAATGTTAAATAATTTCTGTTTAATAACTAGTATTATCACCATCCTTTACGTGTATTAAAACATTAATTTGGACCGAGTGTGCTTTTTAATATTTGTTTCTTCAAACTATCCCTTGATATATGAGGGCGCTATTTGTGAGATCACATAAGGGCCTCGGTGTCACAAAGACACTAAAGGTGTAGAAAAGCAGAACCTCGCCCAATAGTGTTGACCTCAAGAAGTGTACTGAATGGTAACCAAACTTGATTCAATCAACTATTATGCCCAAATAAACCATGATGATCCCGTTATGACATCACAGATGTGCTCATGAATATGCATATTTACTTTAGTACATATTAACTGTGTAAATGCGCATACAAATGCCCACACAATAATTGGCCATTAAATGGTAGTAAAGCGACTTCAACATGAAACACACCGGCATGAATTATGGTTTAATTAATTTAAACAATTCTTTTGCATAGAATTTGCCACGTTCTTTTTCCCCCCCCCCAATGCTTAAAACATATGCAGACCCAATCATGTACATGTACTACTAATTTAATCTACCAATTTATTTATACAAAATATATTTTTTTAGTATAGATTAGAAGATTTTTGGCCATTAATAATACGTGGTACTATGCTATTTTATTCATAACTAAAGATGTTATTGCATTTGTTTATCCAATTGTGCTTAAAGCCAGTATACACTTATGGTAAAAATGTCTGCAAATGCATCCATACTTTATAAGAATTGTATAAAAACTAACCAGTAAAAGTTTTAGCTTATTTCATTGTGCCATAAGTGATTGAGTTTGTAGAAAACAAACGCAAGGTGTTCGAGTGTGCATCATGTGTGATAATAATAATAATAATGTATAGATTTATATAGCGCACGTATACTGAATACATTAACTTCCGGTTCGGTCACATGACTGAATTTATACTTCACACAGAAGTAATACATTGGATGTCTTTTATCATCGTACTAAATGTGATGAAATTCTGTTGAATAATTTATGAGACCCTCATTTACTCCCCCGTCCGTGCATTTCCTCCACGCTCAAACCCACTTTTGGGGAGAGACATGACGGTCTCCAAGCCATTGCCAGCAGCTGTCTTGTCCCTGTGTGTCAGGAGCGTTGATCTCTATACTAACTGGATAGGAGATGGCGCCGATTGGCTAAAGCTCGTTACCCACCATCTTTGTTCCCAAAGAAAGAAGGCGCATGCGTGACAGCCGGGCAGGTTTACTGCTACCTGACCGACGACAATGCCAAGTGCTGCTTAACCAGTTGTTGTTATTGTCTGCATGTAACAATCATGATGTTTGACTTTTGACATTTTGGGGAAATCAATATGGCGGCCGGTTACTCTTATACAGTTAGTATAGAGATCAGTGGTCAGGAGCAGGATTTGAACCCGGACGTACCAGCCTGGAACTGCGCCACCAGTCATGTTGGTATTTGGAGATTTAAACTACTTAAATAAATCGTGATTGCGTAACCATTTAAAATGGTTAAGAAAAAGCAACGTGGCACCGCCGGCATTTGAACCCAGGTCTATAGTACCTAAACATGGCAATTCAGCCATTAGACTATTGCTTCATCTTACATTTAAAAGCAACAAGCATTGGTAAAAAAAAAAAAATAATAAATAAATAAATAAATAATAATAAATAAATAAATAAATTAAAAAAATAATGTGAAAGCGCCACCAATCCGTGTTGGTAGTTAAGTTGGAGTTGAATTTTAAACTACTTAAAATAAATATTGTGATTGCGCCGAAACCCAGCAATACCGCCTTGACCATAAAACTCTCAACGCTGCTTCATCTAACCAGTGACCAGTGACCACTGACCACCGACCAGTGGGCGGGAAGGCAGATTATTTGAGCTCCCTATTATACCGAAGGTAAATTTGATCCAAATGCAAGAGATTCTTTCTCGGTAGGGAATTGGGTTGAGTTAAATTAGATGAAGTCAAATTCATCAGATGACTAAAGAGGTACTTTCAGCAGAAGTCGTGCTACTGACATACATCTTACAATATGAGGACAGCCTGGACAATCTGCAGAGTGTGGTGTGGGAACATAAGTTTAACCAAGTTCGTCACAAGTTTCCATACAACTGGGATTCGTGTAACTCGTCTGCTGTCTACTACACCGTGAGGCTGTACTGAATAAAGCTAAGTTCTAAATCATTGGAGACTTATCAATCACTTTCGCTATCTTCATTTATTTCACCATATGTTCTTCTCCCACTTGTTGGCAAAAAAGTGTTTTTTGGTAAATTCACAAACTTGTTGGTATTTTTTGTAACTTACTGGTCTGCTAAACAGTGGTGCATAATACAAATAAAAAAAATAAAATAAAAAAATAAATAAAAAAGAGAGAAAAAAAAGAAAATGTTCTTAGGCCTAAGCGAAGTTTGAGGGGGTTGGGATAGAACTAACCTTCACCCGGGCTTGCAAAAACTGCGTGCAAAAATATAATTGGCGCTTAAAAAAATTGTTCATTTTGGGGTTAAAATTAATTAAATTTGTCGGTTCATTTGAGTTGTGTGTCGGTAAATTTACCCCAAAACTGTTTTCCCCCACTCTGAAGATCCTGGCTACGCCACTGCTCAGTGCTCTTATTTAAACGTCTGCAGAGTTAAGAAACTAAGACATATCCATGTCATCAAAAAGCCAAATAGGCCTACCCCCAAAAAACAAACAATCATGGGGCAGAATATCTGACTAAACTATGGATGCATGTGGGTTTTTAGTTCATTCTGTCAATTAAACTTGTTTAATTAGGTTACAATCAAACATAATTCAAATTTTTGTCTTGTTCAACAAACCTTGGGATGGTTGCCAATTTATGCAAATCTTATACAACGATTTACTTGTATACATTTTGTACAGCACCCTCTGTTGAACAGTCATACATAGAATTATTTCTTTAATAAAATAATGTGGATACGCGAGTACAAATGTTGCTGATAAGAGGATAAATTTTACTCTGGGCAAAACCATTATATATGTTATTTGAACAGAAAAAGGAATAAATTTTCATTCAAAAATAAATTTATGTCCATTTTCTAAAAGTAAATTATAGATTGAAAAAAATGAGGATTCATATAAATAAAACATACTGAAATTGTACATATGATTGTTAACTGTAGAGATCAAAAGCTCACATCCTGTGAACTTTTCTGAGAGGTATTTGTTGTTATATATTTCTCAGTAAAAACAAACTAACCGATTGGTTTTCAATGAATCTGCTAGCTTGATATGAGATAGCAATTTCCTATTAGTAAACAACTGGCCTAGACAAATTGATGGTTGTGCGTTCTCCCCTCCCCTCCCCCTCTCTCTTTTTTTAATTTTAATTTTTAAATTTTGTAATAAAAAAAAAAAACGATTTTAGGGGGGGGGGCTACAGCCCCCCTTAGCCCCCCCCCCCTCCGGATCCGCCAGTGGATTTGTAATTTGTGCTATGTCGTACCTTCCAGGAAGCAAGCAGGATTTGTTTTTGGCAGATAATATGACAGTTGCCATTACGTTCTAGCTCAGTTTTGTTTCGGTAGACAAGAATTGCCATCTTTTGGCAGATTCAGGGTGCGGTTGTCTTGGGGTCTAACAGCCCCTTTCATCCCATAGTCCCTTTATCCCTCACTTTGCACATTAACCCCTCTCCTCGACCCTGTGCACAAAAACCATTGAAGCCCATTAATTAGGTGTCCGGCACGGCTACAGTGCCCAAACACCTTATCGAAATTGTTCGAATTATTATTCCCTTTTCCCCTCTAACCCACCTCCAGAACTTTTAGCCTATTTGCAAAGCTCTAATTAGATTCCCACTTTGCTCCATCAATGACATTATCATGTACGAAAATGTAACGACGTAACAATTGCATCATCGGGTGTCGAATTACACTCGATCAAACTTTAACTTAAAAAAATCATGTATCCTAAACCACAACAGATAAATTGACAATCTTTGCATCATCATAACGATCTCGAATTATGTGACACTTCGTTCATAGACATAACCCTAATTTGAACTTTCCTTCCGGTGGAAACCAGAAGTTTAATTTAATAAAAATATTCCAAATCACTATTATAGGGTCTACATCCATGTGACAGGGATTTTGAATTTGTTTTCAGTAGATGGAAGAGTAATAAACGACTTCGTAGTGCTTCTATATTATTTCGAACGCAGTGTTAAGATTTATTCTGCTGATATCTCAAAATATGTGACCGGCTCTGTGAAAATGAATCACATGTCGCACCATGCGTTTACATGTAATGGGCGATGAAATGTAGAGAGTTTTTTTAAATTTTTTTTAATTTTTTTTTTTTTAACATCTGATTTTTGGTTATCATGCTTTTTGACATCATTAGGATCTAAATTTTCTTAATATTATTTTACATAAACGTCAATTTCAATCAATAAAATATTAAAATCAATGATTTTTGTGAGTACTTTGTTTCAAATATGTCATTTGTTTTCATTTGGATGCTTGTTTTCCTAACAATAAATTGTGTTAATTATGCACATCGTTGATTATTACAAATGCCATATCTCCATAATGCAATATGCCACACACCTCTAATATATACCAAATTAAAGCCGATGATGTACTACTCTTTCCAGCTACATAGAAATGTATATTTGTCAAATTTGCGACTTGTGACTCATTTTCGCAGAGCGGGTCACATATAAGATTGTATGGTTTCTTATCATAGACCAGTGTACATTGTATGGTTTCTTATCATAGACCATTGTACATTGTATGGTTTCTTGTCATAGACCAGTGTACATTGTATGGTTTCTTGTTATAGACCATTGTACATTGTATGGTTTCTTGTCATAGACCAGTGTACATTGTATGGTTTCTTATCATAGACCAGTGTACATTTTGTGCCCAGCGTAGTTTGACTTTTGGGCCTATTATGTAAGCATTGTGACGTCATTGGTCACATGATGGCAATGCACGCTATACTGCAGAAAACAACAATGCGATCCGGTGTCACGGTCTCAGTTATCCGGCGTGCTCAGCTATCCGGATGACGTAGCCGGGCATTTCAGCACGCTGTAGTCACGGTCTCAGCTATCCGGCGTGCTCAGCTATCCGGATGACGTAAGCAGGGCATATCAGCACGCTGTAGTCACTGCTCGTGGAGGCCGCCATGACAGTTCCAGCAAGTGTGTGTACGTACGTACACGTACACGTACACGACTCAGCACGGCACTAAAATGGACTACTTTCGTACGCTGTGCGCAGACATAGCATGACGTAATTTTACCATATTTGGTCATCCGGATAGCTGAGCACGCCGGATAGCTGAGACCGTGACACCGGCACTGATGGTAATATGCATTCTAGCCAACGCGTACACTAATGACTGGCGGGAAATCACCCTGGTACTCACGCAAAGGTCACACAAAGGTCACATGCTGAATTCCACCCCTTCTATGTTTTTAATCTGTTGCTGTATGAAGAGTTTTCTACCTGAAAAAAGGAGATCTCAGCCATTTTGTTAGAAATTTTCAAAGTGAAAACTCTTCCCTGGTAACCGTTAATACTAGAATGTACCCACCAGTAGCGCACGCGAACCGTTTATTAACCACAGCCATAGTTACGGTTGCCAAACTATGGGCGGCTGCCAGTGCAAAATAAAACGTGTGAAGAATCTCTTGCTAACCATGTTTAATTGTGGGCATCATCTCTTGTTAACCATGTTTAAATGTTTGCTCACTGATGGTTGTCCATAAAAATTGACGCTCAATGCTTACAATACAAAATGCCCTCCGCGAACCCCTGTGGGTGCACCCCACTAAATAAACTCCCATAGTAAACAGTGCTAAATACAAAATATTAAAAAATCATAAAAAATACTTAGAAGTCCCACAGTTTTTAAAACCAAAAGAAAAAATATTGATCGATATATACTAAAGTCCAGGTTTCCAGGGAGTTATTCTCATCCCATTGAAAACCACCCTCTACAGTAGTGAAAAAGGCCTTACACTTGAAATCAAATTAGGACCACTTTTTCAGGGCCTAGTGTTTCAGGGCCTAGTGCCCAAATAAATGGACCTCAAATATTTGTTTTTCAGAAGAATTTGAGGACATACACAATGGCAAGCTTGTAATACGATGGGTTGGAGGTAGCGCGCTGTATAATGTTAGTATACACAGTGCACGCTATCATAACGGCGCACATCCCCACAGACAAATACTGCCAATCTACTTGATCTCAAGTCTAATCGAAAGGTCACGTACTTTTCTGAGAGATATTTGTTTTTATATATCTAGCTATAATGAAACTGAACTGAAGGATCTCCTATATGTGACCCGCTCTGGGAAAAGGTGATATAAGTCGCGCTATGCGTTAATGCACAATGGGCCATTCCATGTTGAGAAGGTGAAAAATTATTGCATCTTTGATTTCTATTTTTTCAGATTTCATTCACAGAAATAATAATAATAATAATAATTTTGAAGAGATGAGTAGAATAATATCACGGACAGAGGCTGGGGATGAAGAAGTGCAGGAGGAGGAACGGGACAACGTGGTCGCTGGTGATCTGGCAAGTTCCCAGAGTGCGGATGAGGTCAGTGGAGGAGTAGAAGAGGGAACAGAAGACTTGACGGAGGAAGAGCTAGAGATTAGGAAGAGGACTGAAGAGGTAATGATATCGGTAAAAGGGACAGGGAAGTGCAGTATTCCTGCATTGCGCCAGGTCCCAAGGAAAAAGCTGACAAATGTGTCAGCTATGGTAAGTAGAATCCTTGGGACGGTAAGCACTACTAATCTTTCTGAAATTAGCGATCTTGTCTTTGCAGGTGCAGTTGTCGTAGCGGAGAGATCAGGGGTAAAATCTTCACATTCACAATCACGGCATAAAGATAATAAACCTTGGTGGAAACGCAGACTTGAGGGCCAAATTAACGAGTTACGCAAAGATCTCAGTAGAATAGAGCAAATGGATAGAGGTGCAATGAAAGATTCAGATATGAGGAACAGATTAATAAAGAACTATCAAGTAAAAGGAAAGGGGATGAGTGTAGTTAAGGAGGAAATAAAGCAATGGGTTAAGGCGAAGGCTGCGAAGGTAAAGAGGTACGATGACAGAGTCAGGCAGTTTCATCAAAATCGCCTATTCAGTACAAATCAATGTCAATTATTCAAAGAAATGGACGGGAAATGTGACAACTCACAAGTGGGCCCAGAGCCAGCAGAGGCAAGTAATTTCTGGGGTGGCCTTTGGGATCAGCCTGGTGATCATAACAGACAAGCAGAATGGTTAGCCGACGTGAAAGACGAGTTAAAGAATGTACAACAACAAGAGGGATTTCAGATTGATGTGAGCAAGGTGAAGAAACAGTTGAGGAAAGTACCGAATTGGAAAGCTCCGGGACCAGACCAAGTGCACGGATACTGGCTGAAGAACTTCAGTAGTCTTTACGAAAGAATAGCCCAGCAGCTGCAACAATGCTTAGTGCGTGGCAATGTTCCGACGTGGATGACTGAAGCAAGAACGGTTCTCATCATGAAGGACATTAAGAAGGGTAACGTTACAAGTAACTATGACCTATTACATGTCTACCCATGATGTATAAACATCTGACCGGTATCATTGCAGAAGATCTGTATAGCCACATAGAAGATCAGCAGTTATTTCCAGATGAGCAGAAAGGTTGCAAGAAGCGGTCAAGAGGAACGAAAGACCAACTCATCATTGATAAGACGGTGCTAAAGGACTGTGCCACATATGGAACACCGTAGTCACACACGTGACCTACGACCTCAATAAAAGCTTGGTCGATTGGTCGAATCATGTACACTAACGTTAATCTCCGTAGTCAGTTCCTTTACATGGTATCAGAAGTAAGGAGCCCTTAAATTTGTTTGAAAGGGTAAACGGACCAGAGAAGGTCGCCAAAGGAATGCAGATAAATTCCTGATTTCGTCAACATAAGGACATTGAGCGAGTAGCCAGAAATAACTGTTAATTTTCGTGCAGAAAATTTAGTCTTTCTTCACACGTGCTCGACAAACACGTAGTAGCCCTGTTAACGTTAGATTAGCACAAGTTTGTGACAAAACGTGGATATAATATCTCTCAGTAAACAACAATATAGTGCAACGGAAAGCCGTACGACTAATTCTGTGTAACTGTAGAGTTAAATAACTTATAAACGAGCCATAGTTTTATCGAACTTTAATCGAATTTCAGCGCATAACTCATCTCATCAGTGAAAATAAAATCTACGGAGGCCTGAAAGAGACATCAAGATGTCAAAGACGGACAAGCCTAGCATGAATTGGCTTGCCACCGATCTACATAAAGAGTGGAAACGTTTCAAACAGCACTGTGAATTCCATTTAACGGCCCTCTTGCTTCAAAATCAGAAGTAGAGAAAGTCAACTACCTGATGACATATATTGGAGACAAGGGTAGAGAGATCTATGAGACTTTCACATGGACACCTGCAGTTGGTGACACCCCAGCCGAGAATGATACTCTGCAAGGTGTATGTGCAAAATATGAAAGCTACGTGGCACCAAAGAAAAATCAGATAAGAGCTACAGTAAATTTCCATCGCAGGAAGCAAGAAGATAGTGAAAAATTTGATGCTTTCGTTACTGACCTGAAAATTCTTGTCAAGGACTGCGGCTACACAGATGAGGACCGCATGATCCGTGATGCCATTGTATGTATGCCCTACACTCTAAAGTTCGTGAAAAATGTCTTGACAAAGGCGATGACCTAACTTTGGACATAGCGATAAGCATTGGGCAAAATCATGAAACATCGCAAGAAAGTCTGAAAATCATCAGCAAGGAAGAGGACTCGAAAGTCCATTCCGTCAACAAACGCCACTTCTTGAAACCAGCTGAACAAACACGCAAATGAGGAAATATGAAAAAGCCTCATACCAGACGTTTTCCAGCTGATAAGACACAACAAAAGCACACCAAAAGCAACCAAGGTGCCCAATCAAGTGACAAGTTATGCCACAAATGTGGCTATAGCTCAGCACATAGCAAGTGCCCAGCTAAAAACCAACGATGCAGCAACTGTCACAAATTACATCACTTTGCAGCAGTGTGCCGCCAACGTCAGGCAACACATCTAGTTGAAGAGACAGAGATCCAGACATCAGATGACGATTCTGCATCGGACAACGATTATGCCCATCTGATCAGTGCAATTGGAAATCAGAATGCTGATGAATGGTACGAGAATGTTAAATTAAAGTAGCTGGAAAATCGGTACGCATGCAAATAGACACTGGCGCAGTCCAAAGTATCATGCCGTACGATGTCTTCATCACTCTGGCTTCGGATCAGAAGTTGAAGCAGACGAAGCAGAAATTTGAGTCCTACTCCAATCACCCCCTGGATGTAAAAGGATGCGTGATGATGCCAACACAATACAAGAACAAATCAGTCAATGTTCTGTATTACGTTGTCAATTCCAACAAGAAGCCGTCACTCTTGGAACAGCCAGCCAACAGCTACAACTGACCCAAAGAATCCACAGCATAGACAGATATCCCGAGCTTAAGAAAACAACTGGTACACTCCCAGGAACGTACTCATTGAAAATAGACCCGACAGTCACACCAGTAGTACACGGCCCAAGGAGACAACCACAGGCACTAAGATCAAAGATTATCAACAAATTAGCAGAGATGGAGCGAGATGGCCATATCACCAAAATCACGGAGTCCACAGACTGGGTCAGCTCAATGGTGACGGTGGTCAAGAATGGTAAAGTCAGGATATGTTCCGACCCAAAGGATCTGAACAAAGCCATTAGAAGGGAGCACTACCCCATCCCGACAGTTGAAGAAATAGTAGCGGCAGTTCCAAACACCAAAGTTTTCTCCGTCATTGATGCCAAATCTGGATTTCTTCAAATTAAACTTGACTACGAGTCCAGCCTGTTGACGACATTTAACACGCCAGTTGGACGCTATAGATGGCTGAGACTCCCATTTGGTATCAAAAGCGCACCAGAGATGTTCCAACGCATCATGGATACTATGCTCAAAGGCATAGACGGCGCTCGTGCAGTGATGGATGACATATTAGTTGCCGGCAGAGACGAAGCACACCATGACAAGATCATGAAGGAAGTCGTTAAGCGAGCAACAGAGTGGAACCTCAAGCTAAACTTTGACAAGTGTCAAGTCAAACAATGGAAAGTGAAGTACGTTGGACACTTGCTAACAAAGAATGGTCTCCTGCCTGACCCCGATAAAGTGAGAGCGTTCAGAGAATTACCAACCCCTAAATCCAAAGAAGACGTAAGAAGGTTTCTTGGAATGGTACAGTACCTAGCTAAGTTCATCCCAAACCTTAGCGCCATCGATGCTCCACTAAGAGAGGTCACAAGAAAGGACACAGAGTTCCACTGGGACAAACCGCAACGGCAGAGTTTTAGCAAGCTCATAGAGATGTGTAGTAGCACACCTGTACTCGCCTTCTACAACGTACGCAAACACGTCACAATTCAGTGTGATGCCAGCAGCTTCGCTCTCGGAGGTGTTCTTCTTCAAGATGGTAGACCCATAGCGTACACCTCCAGAGCCCTGACTCAAACTGAACAGCGGTATGCCCAGATAGAAAAGGAGATGTTAGCCATAGTGCATTGCTGTAAGAAATTTCATCACTACATCTTTGGCAAAGAAGTTATAGTAGAGATGATCACAAGCCGCTCCAAGCCATATACAGCAAACCACTACTTGCAGCACCGATGAGACTTCAAGCAATGCTACTCAGGCTGCAACCCTATCATTTAAACGTGACATACAAGCCTGGCCGAGACATTCCAATTGGAGATGCACTCAGCCGTGCCAATCTACCAGAGTCCAAGCCAGACATGAAGCCAGTAGCAGTAAACATGACTGACTTCATTGCCGTGACACCAGTACGATACACACAGAAATGCACAGCGGATGAGTTAAACGAGCTACATTCCATAATCCTCAAGGGATGGCCAGATACAAGGCATGCGCATTGTTGTGCCGCCAAGCATGAAAGCTGATATGCTATCACAAATCCACGCATCACACCTTGGCATTGTCAAATGCAAACAACGCGCTCGTGAAGCCCTCTACTGGCCTGGCATGAGTGAACAGATTACAAACCTTGTTCAAGACTGTCACTTGTGCAACACCATCCAGAACCATCAACATGCAGAACCACTAAAGCCCACCAACCTTCCAGACCTACCATGGAACGAGCTAGCCTGTGACATATTTGATTTTGAGCAACAGCAGTACATCGTCACGATCGACTACTACTCAAATTTCATAGAGGTAGACAAATTGCCTGATATGAGCAGTGCAACCGTCTTAGATACACTGAAGGCACAGTTCAGTCGTCATGGTATTCCAGAGAAAATGAGAACAGACAACGGTCCACAACACTCTTCATCTGAGTTTGACAAGTTCTGCAAGGACTATGAGATACAACACGTCACTTCCTCACCTTATCATCCACAATCGAATGGTGAGGCAGAACGAGCCGTACAAACAGTAAAACGCCTATGGAAGAAGTGCACAGACAAACACTTGGCTCTTCTCGACTATCGTACAACACCATTAGCCAGCTGCAACTTATCTCCAGCCCAACTACTGATGGGACGCCGACCCCGTAATAAGCTACCAACATCAAAGTTACTGCTACAGCCGAAGTTATATAGCACCCCAGAAGTGAAGAAGTGCTTCAACAAGGACAAAACCAAACAACAGTTCTACTATGACAAGAAAGCTGGCCAAAATCTTCCCGCACTCATCAATGGTAATCCGGTCCGAATGGCCCCACTACCTGGTTCAAATCACTGGCTCCCAGCTACAATTGTTGATCATCACTCAACACCTCGCTCTTATGTGGTTGAACACAATGGCCGCAAATACAGGAGGAACAGACGGGATCTTCGTCTTGCCACTCAGGCAGCTAACAAACCTCTTCATCGCACTCTTGCAGAGTCAGACCACGTAATCTTGCCAGTACCAACACCAGCTGCCACTCCAGCAAACACACCAGCAGCCAGACCCCCAGAAGGACACTGCACCCCAACTCCAACGTCAATGCCCAAACCCCCTGAGCCCACCACGGAAACCAGCATTGTAACACCACCAACCTATTGATTGAATTTTGCCCTACACCGACGTGTGTGTAGCACTGCATGCTCAGTGCTTTCCGAGTGTCTGTGAAAAAACTACACAGGCGACTCGGGCGGGATTCGAACCCACGACCTCCTGCTTACGAGTGCAGACGTCTTAACCTCTCGACCACCGAGCTTGCCCGATGACGATTGGCCGGCTAGAATCCTATATAGCAGCGGGTTCCGCGATATATATAGATTGGTGAAATTCTTGCGTCGGGAGATAAACAATTGTGACGAGGAGCGGACGCCTCAGCAAACCACCAAAACGTCTGGACTTGTAAAGGATCATCTTCAATAGTTCTTCTTCAGATTTACTTAATGCGCAGTTCGGTTCAGTGATTAAATAAAAAAAATTAATCACAATCAGATTTTGTTTGTTTAAAAAGAAACGTGTGATCAGTTTTCACATTCAATTCATTTTTTTTTGTTCCGCCAAAAGCGAATGGCAATCCGAACTGATTTTGTTATTGTTTATTAAAAAAAGAAAGGAAGAAAACGAAAAAACCAAAGAAATACAATTAAGTTGATTGAACTTTCAATTTTTGCTCAAAGACATCTCAGAGGCATCGCAGCTATTAGAACTATCATAAACAGTTGCAAATTTGTATAACTCGAACTTGAACTCTAAACCATCTTCCAGAGACTTTAAATGCTTGTTTATTGTTTTGTAAAAAAAAACATTGAAAGAAAGGGAAATGTCACATATGGAACACCGTAGTCACACACGTGACCTACGACCTGTAGGGTCTCAATAAAAGCTTGGTCGATTCATGTACACTAACGTTAATCAGGAAAACTAATCTGGCCATGGCATGGATAGATTACAAGAAGGCATACGACATGGTATCACACTCGTGGATTATGGAATGTTTGGATATGATAGGGGCAGCTGATGCGGTGAAATGTCTTCTGAGTGAGAGCATGAAGACATGGAGAACAAATCTGATGGCCAGTGATGAATGTCTTGGTAAGGTAAACATCAGATGAGGTATATTCCAGGGTGATTCTCTGTCTCCACTGTTGTTTGTTTTGGCGCTGTTCCCTTTGACGATGATTTTGCGGAAGCTAAGTGCGGGATACGAGATGACGAAGGATGGATGCAGGATTAATCATCTGCTCTTCATGGACGACCTGAAGTTGTTTGCGAAGAACGAGAAAGAGATTGATTCCTTGGTGCAGACTGTACGGATCTTCAGCGATGACATCGGCATGAAGTTTGGTCTGTAGAAATGTGCTGCGATGACCATGAAGAGGGGTAAAAGGGTACATTCGGATGGAATTACTTTCCCAGATGGCACACAATTGAGGGCGTTGGGTGAAGAAGAAAGTTAAAGTATCTTGGAGTGCTTGAAGCAGGTCACGTATTGCACGAGGAATCAAAAGAGAGGATTAAGAAATAGTATATAAGACGAGTGAAGAAGTGTTTGAAGTCCAAGCTGAATGGAGGGAATATGATAAAGGCGATCAACACTTGGGCTGTGTCGCTGATGAGGTACAGTGCAGGAATTGTCGAGTGGAATAAGGCAGATCTAGATGTTGCTGAGAGGAAAACGAGGAAAGTGATTACGATGTACGGTATGTTACATCCACGGTCGAATGTCAGTAGACTCTATCTACCAAGGTCAGAGGGAGGAAGAGGATTACTTAGTGTATCAGACAGCGTTAACATTGAGAGAAGGAGCTTGCAGTGTCATGTAAGTAGTACTCGGGAAAAGTTGTTGAAGGTTGCACAGAAATACATGAAGGCAGACGAATTAGGTCCAAAGGAGTATAAGAATCAAAGAAGAGAAGAAAGAACACGAGATTGGCAGGAAAAACCACTTCACGGCCGATTCCTGAGATGTACCGAAGAATTGGCAAGTAGCAAGACTTGGGAATGGTTGAGGAGAGGAGAACTAAAGAAAGAAACTGAGGGTCTGATTACTGCAGCGCAAGACCAGTCTCTGCCGACGAATGTGATGAAGGCAAGGATCGAGAAGTCAGATGTCTCTTCTATGTGCAGAATGTGCAATGCGGCGGAGGAGACTGTATTTCACATTGTCAGCGAATGCAGAGTGCATGCTCAGACAGAGTACAAAGGCAGACACGACAAGTTGGCCAAAATGATCCATTGGGATCTGTGTAAGAAGTACGATGTCAAGGTGCAATCAAAGTGGTACGACCATGTGCCGGAAAAGGTTGAAGAAACGGATCATGTCAAGATTCTCTGGGACTTCAACATCCAGACAGATCATGTTATAGAACATAGACGGCCGGATGTTGTTGTCGTCTTGGATAAGCATGCAAACATGTGTCATCTTATTGATATAGCTGTGCCGGGTGATAGTAGAGTAGCGTCGAAGGAGGAAGAGAAGGTACAGAAATATCAGGATTTAGCGAGAGAACTCCGCAAGCTGTGGCAAGTCAAGGTGAAGGTTGTTCCTGTGGTAGTGGGAGCACTGGGTACAATCCCGAAGGCGTTGGAGAAACATCTCAAGGAGATAGGGACATCTGTTAAAGAAGAATTACTACAGAAGGCGGCACTCTTAGGGACAGACAGCAAGGATTCTGTGAAAGACACTCGAGATCTAAGGCTTACGGACGTAGCTTGACTCGAGGTGTAACCGGCAGAAAGGAAAACAAAATCTTTCTTTTCATGCTGTGCTAACGCGAAATAATAATAATGTGTGGACTTATATAGCGCACGTATCCACCAACTGAGTGGTGCTCAAGGCGCATTATATTATTACCCCTGCTCATAAGGCTCATAAGGCTCATAAGGCTCATAAATCATTCCTGAAACCATTTCAGCTCCCTGGGGAGAATACAGCTCAATTGCTGCCATTACAGCGCATATAGGGCTAATCAACCAACTCTGCCCTCACTGTACGTATGTTTTTAGAGATCATTTTCCCTGAAAAAACTGAGAGGTATTTTTTGTTATATTTCTCAGTAAAGAAAAACAAACCCATAACCGATTAGTTTCCGTTGAATCTGCTAGCTTGATATGACATAACAGTTTCCAATTAATAGACAATGCTTGATGTTATGCTTCACACCGGGGTTTAGTAATGTGACCATGTTCACTGGAACAATTCAGGAAATAAGCCAACCAGGAACCACAATCATGACGACGCCCGTACCATCAGGGTACATCGTCGCAGATTGCCCATGCAGAGTTTATACAAGATTTAAAAAAACATGACAAGAAAAAACAAATTGTTCCGGTGTTCGTAGTGCTTCTATATTAATTGGAGTGTAGTGTTTGTTATTTAAAAGAACCTGTGCTCGCTTACTCGGTTCATATACGTGTTTGTGTTATTGCGTTTCAACACTTTTTTAATTTCAGCAACAACTTGTTTTTAGCAACAACTTTTCGATACGTTCGTATGTATTCTGGTAGGCCTATACCTTTCTCCATCACGTTAGATACTTCTATGCATCAACAAGTCAGAATAATGCCGGCCATTTTACTGTGTTTGTTCGTTTTGGTTACATCAGTCAGGAGCACATATTCCCAGGATCGTAAGTAGACTTCATTCATTATTCTAAATAAAATGTAAAATACGCTGTAAGTGAAATCCACAGGCCACACGTTTGAAGTGGCCAAGTGGCCACTTGACTAATATAAGTCTGCATAATATCTAGTGATTACTGTGATATTTAGTGCTGGGTGCAGACACGGATTAAAAGCAACTGTAAACTAGAATGTTTGCAGGGCATTCCATCCCTTATCAGATGAATTAGCTTGCTGTCAGTAGTATGTATGCCGCATCTTGACCTCCTCATGTGGAGGGATTGAGGAGGGATTGAGGAGGGATTGAGGAGGTCCTCCTCAATCCCTCCTCAATCCCTCCACAATCAAGGTCAAGATGCGGCATACGTGATTGAAATCCTCCCTGGCGCGCGCGGGCACGTCTGGGCGCGCGCGTGACCCCCTCCACACAAAACTGCACACAAAATACTTACTCCCTCCTCACAAAATACTGCACACAAAATACGTAGTGCGCAAGCGCAGCATGCATATTGATGATTTCGGGTGGAGGTGTGCAGTTTGTGTGGTGGAGGGAGTAGTGCGCAAGCGCAGCATGCATATTGATGATTTTTCCTTAAGGGAAGTAGAAAGGGGAGGGACAACAACGTACGAAGACAGACAAAAGAACGACTGTACATGAAGCTATTCAAGTATGATTTGTTAAATTTAATTTTAACACCAACAGCAATCTTTGACATCAATATATTTACAGATGGTTTTTATATTGGTTTTAAATTGGAAAACATTTGATAAACTGAAAACATTAAGTATTATTATTATTATTATTATTATTGTTATTTTAAATTCTAACAAATTCGGGGCCTTTAGAACATTGAGTCTTTACTCATTGAGTCTTTACTCATTGAGTCTTTACTCATTGAGTCTTTACTCATTGAGTCTTTACTCATTTCGCTGCTCATTTACTCATTTACTCATTTACTCATTTACTCATTTCGCTACTCATTTGCTCATTTCGCTGCTCATTTACTCATTTACTCATTTACTCATTTACTCATTTACTCATTTCGCTACTCATTTGCTCATTTCGCTACTCATTTACTCATTTCGCTACTCATTTGCTCATTTCGCTGCTCATTTACTCATTTCGCTACTCATTTACTCATTTCGCTACTCATTTACTCATTTCGCTGCTCATTTACTCATTTCGCTACTCATTTACTCATTTCGCTGCTCATTTGCTCATTTCGCTACTCATTTACTCATTTCGCTGCTCATTTACTCATTTGAGTCTTTACTCATTGAATCTTTACTCATTGAGTCTTTACTCATTCAGTCTTTACTCATTGAGTCTCTTTACTCATTGAATCTTTACTCATTGAATCTTTACTCATTGAATCTTTACCATCCTCGTTCTCTTCATCCTCATTTAGTTGAAGTAGCAGTCCGTCAAATTTGGTATGGTGTTTAGGCATTACTCTGTTCAGAGCTTTGCTTACTTCCATGCCTTTATTTACTTTTTCTTCGAGATCTTCCGCAATATCCTGATGAGTCCCATTATCTTTCAGATGTAGGTAACTTGACAAAAAATCCTTGTATTTGTTGAAAAAGATTCGCTTGACTGCCCAAAGGGTTTTCCTATTGGCTTTTTCCTTGGCTTGATCTTCACTCATACCCCCGTTGACGTACTTTTCATATTTTTCACACAACATCTCTTCAGTAGCCACTTTAGCCTCTTCCAACCAGTCTCGAAAAGTGGCATTGTCTTCCAGTTCAGAACTAGACTCATCCTCTTCCGATGATTCGTCATATTCCACCTCCGTATCGGATTCTGAATCATCTTCCTCGAAATCTTCGTCTTCATCCTGCGTAGATTCAGTTTCACAAGTTTCTATTTCCGAATCTTCAAATCTACGCTTTTTAACATCGACCTCCGTATCGGATTCTGAATCATCTTCCTCGAAATCTTCGTCTTCATCCTGCGTAGATTCAGTTTCACAAGTTTCTATTTCCGAATCTTCAAATCTACGCTTTTTAACATCCGGTTCAGAATTATCGATGTCTGAATTGTCAGATTGAATAGCTTTAATTTCAGAATCATCGTCAACTTCATCCATTTTAGATTTCTCTTCATTATGTACATGTTCTGCATGCCTCCGTAGGTTATATCTCCGTCCAAAGCTTTTGCCACACTGGTGACAAGCATGGGGTTTGACAGCAGAAATAACATTCATGTTGACTCTCTGATGCTTAATCTCCGATTGACAAGAAACGGAAGAAATAGTTTATATATAGGCCTATAACTACTCATTTTGGAATGAGTAAAGACTGAATGAGTAAAGACTCAATGAGTAAAGATTCAATGAGTAAAGACTGAAATGAGTAAATGAGCAGCGAAATGAGTAAATGAGTAGCGAAATGGGTAAATGAGCAGCGAAATGAGCAAATGAGTAGCGAAATGAGTAAATGAGTAGCGAAATGAGCAAATGAGTAGCGAAATGAGTAAATCAGTAGCGAAATGAGCAAATGAGTAGCGAAATGAGTAAATGAGTAAATGAGTAAATGAGTAAATGAGCAGCGAAATGAGCAAATGAGCAGCGAAATGAGTAAATGAGTAGCGAAATGAGCAAATGAGTAGCGAAATGAGTAAATGAGTAGCGAAATGAGCAAATGAGTAGCGAAATGAGTAAATGAGTAAATGAGTAAATGAGTAAATGAGCAGCGAAATGAGCAAATGAGTAGCGAAATGAGTAAATGAGTAAATGAGTAAATGAGCAGCGAAATGAGCAGCGAAATGAGTAAAGACTCAATGAGTAAAGACTCAATGAGTAAAGACTCAATGAGTAAAGACTCAATGAGTAAAGACTCAATGAGTAAAGACTCAATGAGTAAAGACTCAATGAGTAAAGACTCAATGAGTAAAGACTCAATGAGTAAAGACTCAATGAGTAAAGACTCAATGAATAAAGACTCAATGAGTAAAGACTCAATGTTCTAAAGGCCCCGAATTTGTTAGAATTTAAAATAACAATAATAATAATAATAATAATACTTAATGTTTTCAGTTTATCAAATGTTTTCCAATTTAAAACCAATATAAAAACCATCTGTAAATATATTGATGTCAAAGATTGCTGTTGGTGTTAAAATTAAATTTAACAAATCATACTTGAATAGCTTCATGTACAGTCGTTCTTTTGTCTGTCTTCGTACGTTGTTGTCCCTCCCCTTTCTACTTCCCTTAAGGAAAAATCATCAATATGCATGCTGCGCTTGCGCACTACTCCCTCCACCACACAAACTGCACACCTCCACCCGAAACAATCAATATGCATGCTGCGCTTGCGCACTACGTATTTTGTGTGCAGTATTTTGTGAGGAGGGAGTAAGTATTTTGTGTGCAGTTTTGTGTGGAGGGAGTCACGCGCGCGCCCAGACGTGCCCGCGCGCGCCAGGGAGGATTTCAATCACGTATGCCGCATCTTGACCTTGATTGTGGAGGGATTGAGGAGGGATTGAGGAGGACCTCCTCAATCCCTCCTCAATCCCTCCTCAATCCCTCCACATGAGGAGGTCAAGATGCGGCATACATACTACTGCTGTCATATTATTAAAAACTAACCATGTAAATATCTCCATGATTGATGGCTAGTTCATCTTCACTGTTTGAGTCAAGTTCATCGGCATCACTTTCGTCGGAATCAGACAGATTCAACACTTTAGTTTTAAGAATGTATCTGCCGAAACAAAACTGAGCTAAAAGATAATGACAATTGTCATCCTGTCTGCAGAAAACAAAATCTTCTTGCTTCCTGAAAGGTACAACATGGCACAAATTACAAATCCCCGATGTGATCGAAGCAATAATTATGTCAAGGGTCGTCTGCTAATAGGAAATTGTTATCAAAAGGATATTACCTTAGCAAATTCAGAGGAAACTAAATACCAGTTATGTTTATTCAGTTTCTTTAGCTAGATGTATAAAAACAAATATCTCTCAGAAACGTGAGCTTTCGATCGAATTAAATTTCAACGAATGCAGTTGATGAGGTCGCCGTAAGGGGCTCAATATCTAATTTTCTTTTATATTGTTTGAAATGTTTGGTGATAATCAGCATTTTCCCCATATTTTCGATCACCACTAAAGGGTACTATAGCCACAACCTTTGCAAATTGTGTACATAAAGACATGATTATTGAATATACTAGCACAACATTGTGTACATAAAGACATGATTATTGAATATACCAGCACAAAATTGTGTACATAAAGACATGATTATTGAATATACTAGCACAACATTGTGTACATAAAGACATGATTGAATATACCAGCACAAAATTGTGTACATAAAGACATGATTGAATATACTAGCACAAAATAATGTACATAAAGACATGATTGAATATACCAGCACAAAATTGTGTACATAAAGACATGATTGAATATACTAGCACAAAAGTGTGTACATAAAGACATGATTATTGAATATACCAGCACAAAATTGTGTACATAAAGACATGGTTATTGAATATACTTGCACAACATTGTGTACATAAAGACATGATTGAATATACCAGCACAAAATTGTGTACATAAAGACATGATTGAATATACTAGCACAAAAGTGTGTACATAAAGACATGATTATTGAATATACCAGCACAAAATTGTGTACATAAAGACATGATTATTGAACATACTAGCACAAAATTGTGTACATAAAGACATGATGATTGAATATACTAGCACAAAATTGTGTACATAAAGGCATGATGATTGAATATACTAGCACAAAACTGTGTACATAAAGATATGATTATTGAATATACTAGCACAAAATTGTGAATTTTTTCAGCAAAAGGACAATAAATGCAGATATAATCACATCCATAGTACTGCTGATGTCGTAAATTTATATACTGAGCAACAATACTTCTTTAAAAAATCGTGAAAATGTTTCTAAAACGTTACCAGAACAAATGAAAAGTGAATGGAAAACAGACAATTGTAAAAACAAAACTTAAAAAACAAAATTAAGGTTTGAAAGAGCAGATTTGTTATGAAGTTTACCACTGGTTCAAAACAGTAATGTTTAAGTTTAACATCATTGGATGAAACGGCAATAAAAGAGAAACGGTTCTTGATAAGATGCTTGTAATTGTTAAGAACCTTACGGGCATAGAAAATGATTTCTAGAAATTTGACAGCACTGAGAAAACGGGTTTCACATTAAAATTAGAGGGAACAAAGTTGACACGCAATAACACAAACACGTAGATATGAACCAAGTAAGCGAGCACAGGTCCCTTTAAATAGCAAACACTGTACTCCAATTACATAATATAGAACACTGGAACTTTTTTGTCATATTTTCTTGAGATGTTTCTCCAACGCCTTCGGGATTGCACCCAGTGCTCCCACTACCAAAGGAACAACCGTCACTTTGACTTGCCACAATCCTGATATTTCTGTACCTTCTCATTCTCCTTCGATGCTGCTCTAATATCACCAGACACAGCTATATCGATAAAATGACACATCTTCTGATGCTTATCCAACAACATGTAACCGTCTGTTCTATAGCATGTTCTGTCTGGAGGTTGAAGTCCCAGAGGATCTTGACATGATCCTTTTCCGGCAAATGGTCGTACCACTTAAATTGCACCCTGACACCGTACTTCTTAATCAAATCCCAATGGATTACCTTGGCCAACTTGTCGTGTCTGCCTTTGTACTCCGTCTGAGTATGCACTCTGCATTCGCTGACAGGCTCCTCTGCCACGTTGCACATTCTGCTTTATAGGAGAAACATCTGATTTTTTCGATCCTTGCCATCATCACGTTCGTCCGCAGAGACTGGTCTTGCGCTGCAGTAATCAGACCGTGGGTTTCTTTCTTCAGTTCTCCTCTCCTCAACCATTCCCAAGTCTTGCTACTCAACACTTCTTCGGTACATCTCAGGAATCGCGTGGTTTTTCTGCCAATCTCGTGTTCTTTCTTCTCTTCTTTGATTCCTGTATACTCTAGGCCGGTTCAGATTTCACTGTCTTTTTTCAATGTTTGTACCCTACTGCTTGGTTTCCCATGGTTTTGCACGTGAGAAACTTTAAAAAAATCATATCCGTTTGGGTCTCAGACAATGGGAGTATGGTCCCTCAAGAGCCCTGAAGTCACGTGACTTCTTACTAATGGGGGAATTAGGTTAGTTTTGCTAAAATAAGCCGTAAGTTGGTATAATGACCCTTGAAAGGCAAGTGATGGGTGATTATATGCAAAGCATCACTGCTGAAGAAAATATAAAACCTTTGAAAATCATAGGAGTCATAACATGGGTAAACATTTTGGGTCAAAGGTAAAAATGGTACATTTTGACCAATACGCTTAGTATTTAGCCTGTATGTAAAGTACCTGCTTGATTTTGACTTATTTTATTATAAGCAGCATTGCTAAAGAAAATCTGAGTGTTTTAGAAACCATAGGGGTCATAAACATTGGTCAATATTCGGGGTCAAAGGTCAAATGTAGTGTTTTAGGCCATGTTTGTTTGTAGTAAATTAGTATAGTTTTTATATACTGCCTATAAATTATAGCAATATCCAGATTGATTACCATGCAATAAGAAAATATATTTTAATGTGATTCAAATCAACCTTAAGTTATCACTTTCACGTTAATTATAAAAGTGTTTTAATAGCAGCGGGTTCCCTGTTCCCCCACTCAAATTTGGCTGTGCATACCCCGGAATCACCACGGACTCAACAAATCATAACAATGCAACCCCCGACACGTGTTATTGGTTTCCTATTCAGACATTTCAGTGCCCACAAATAGATGTGATCATGATTCTCAACCATCGAGATTTACCATCAATTTGGCAATTGTCCAAATACCTGTTTTATAAATCAAGTAAAAACAAAGTTGTGTAGGCCTTCGTACATGTCTGATGCTGATATATTAATATTTTCCATACAGCGTCTTTTTGTATTTTTTTTTAATCGAGCGAATGAGTGTAATATAGGTCTTGTAAGTTTTAATTTGATGGTAAATGTTATTTTTTTTTCTGTCTTGTAAGCATAATTCGGATATACAGGAGTGAGCTCAGTTGCTATTTAAAGTTGTAACATATTAATCAAATTTCCAACCTATTAGTTTCAAATAATAAACCTATTATTAATTGTATTGTATTATATTTTATTCCAAATCTGGAACAAACCCTTTTACCCCCGGGGCGGGTTACCTCATTACACAGAACAATTAATAATAATAATCGGATTGGGAGGAGTGTTTACAGAGAGCATTCATTTTAATTTTCAAAGTAAATGGTAACGCAATTAATGGTAGCTTCATCTGAAGAATTCATAAGAAAATTAAGTCTTTCTCAGCCAGTTAAAAACTCAAAGTGATTATTTGTTTTGATAATATCAGCAAACATACAATTCCTAAAGTCCTTGATGTATAGTGGACAATCAAAAATAAAATGAATTTCATTCATTTACTAAAGATGTACTTTACATGTTGAAATACCTGAAATGACAAGGGGCTTTAAAATAAATGAATAAATAACACATTAAGTGTATACATGAATAAAAAGTCGAAACAGCATTTTATACATAAATTATTATTAAGTCAAATGGACCCAGAATATAATTGTTATAATCCTTCTTAGTCTGTGCCCATGAGAATCTCCTGGTTGATGACCATTAATAGGGAAATATCCTACATTGTAGGAGGAATATATAGATTGTACATCTACATGTATTTGGTACAGTAAATCTCATCCCCCTGTATGCTATCGATAATTAACTGTCCAAACATTGTACTAGCAACTATAATAAATGGCTCAAAAGTTCATTGATCGAAAGAATTACGAATGTCCATCAACATGTACAACATAGTCCAAATGTAACACAAGCATTTTGGAATACAGCCATCATATACATTTAGTTTTGATGTAAAATTGTTTTTCGGGGAGGGTTAAGCGACAGTTACTGGATATAAGCCGACTCAACCTTTTTAAACTACTAGTATTTTTTGTGGGTCAACAACTTCGTACATGTCTTTATGCTGACGAGAAAACATTTACCATAAAATTTAAACTTACAAGATTTATTATACTCAAGCGCTTGATAAAAAGAATTTTTACATGAAGACCATTTTAATACTATAGAAAAAACACTGTATGGAAAAATATTAATGTATCTAGGTCTTTTACATTAATGACACTAAAATAAAACACACATATACACAATGTTTTTAGTTCTTCACATTATTTAAAACCATTTCAACAAAAGTAATACGCACACTGTTATGATTGTTGTTTATTTAAAATGAAGCCATTGTTATTTTCAAAAGAAATTACAATTTTACAAAGAAATACCGATTTCACACAATAAACTTGTTTAAAGGAGACATCTCGAGGTAAAAGATACATTATGCATTCAATTGTTCAATAGTGCTACCAATCAGTTCAGTTAAATTGTTAAAAAACGTAGAGTAGAACAAACGGGCAACATCGTCAGGATCCGCCCTTCACTCATTTAGGATGCCCTTAATCATAGAATGTTTATCAATGTCCAATCCCTCGTCGCTTGATTCATTAACATTTAGATAGGTGTTGACTACATCAAGAACGTCAACAACTTTGTCCACATCTACAAGCTCCACCGCTTCTTCGTAATAATCAGATACATAGTCATAAAGACGGCATGGTGAATGCATACCGAAAAACACACGCTCGTGATCATACAGACTCGTGATCACACATCCTTCACAGCCTAGTTGTTCCTGAGCAGCATACACGAGTTTTAGCATGTTATCCGTAACCATCCTGGTTAGAATTATTTTGATAACCATTCTGGTGGGTGATGGATCTTCTACGATATCAACACTGGCGGGTATTTCAATGTCACCTGGAATGAGTAGTAAACAAAGAAATGTTAATGAAGAGATGTGTGTTTACCAGTGTTGTAGTCGAGACCGGATAGTCCGAGACCGAGACCGAGACCGAGACCGAGACCGGAAGGTCCAAGACTGAGACCGAGACCAAGACCGAGACCGACCCGTCGAGACCAAGACCGAGACCATGAAGGCCCGAGACCGAGACCGAGACCGAGACCGAGACCGAGACCGAGACCGAGACCGAGACCGAGACCGAGACCGAGACCGAGATCTGCATAAATAAAATTAATAACATAATAAAAGAGTCAAACAAAACTTTATGTGTGATTTTGTGAACACTTTTATTCTCATGAACACTTTCATTCCATTTCAAAAACATCAGCATTCCCAACATCTCTGTGCACAGTCTGGCTTTCGGAAGACGTTCCTGCACATGGTGTCAATAATCCAGTGATGCCCTGTTGCTTGCTGGTTTCTTTTAGACTTTTCCCTGACTGCAAGTACTCTTCATACCTTTTAAAAAGCAATAACAAATGATAACTTTAATTAAAACTTAAGAATAAGAAGATCACAAGAACTGGCACAACAAATTTTTAATCTTCACAGATGGGATGGCAATTCATATAGCAAGAAGCCTAAAACCAAATAAACTTTATTTCACAAGGACATGTCTAAAACCACAATGAATGTGGACTGACTTGTAAAGTTCACCCCATGTAGATTAGGGGATCCAGCAGGGGAAAACAACATGACTTTACAAAGATTAGTTGATGACAACCCGACCCAGGAAGGAACAAAACGTGTTGTGGCATTATTACTTTAAAAAAGTGGGTGACTGTTATTCATTAAATTTGAATAACAATTTCCAACAATTACAAAATAAATGTAGGCTTACTTACTTGGCTCTGTGTGCCCGGCTCAAGTGCCTGGTGAATGCCAAACTTGTTCCAGATAGTTCACTTATGAGTTATTTTGGTGCAGAAATTGCACACTGCTGAATGCTTCTTATTCCCTGCATTTGTGTTGGTGAATTCTTGTGGTCTTTAAAACCAAACTTGATTACCGATGAGTTGCCTGACATACTGATTACTTAAATTCAAAACCTCGCGCAAAACGTTTACAACTGTTTGTGCAGGAAGTACTGGTACACACACACACACGGGACCACACACATTCTCATTTTTGGGTGCTTGTGGAGACCTCTATTGTTCTTTCCTTTGTTCCTGTACTTAATAATTTCCCATAGGTTTTGTACACAAATTTCTTGTGGAGACATGGCTTCTTTAGAAATTCCTTGTGGAGACCAATTGTTCTTGCCTTTCCCTTTTGTTATATGACTCCACAAGGTAGCAGTAGTCAGAGCACATGTGAATGCTTAATACAGCGGCGACAGCGTGCGCTCTTTCGAACAGGTAGTACATGTCACTCACAACTCGATCCCAAGTTTATCGAACCCTAATAAAGCGTGGGGCATGAGTTGATGGTTGGATGACGATCGCACCACAGGGGGCGGGAAAGAAGGTAGGCATCTACTGCAAGTTTGGTAACAAAATGTGAAATCGTTTTACGTTTCAACGGAACCAAATAAAAACAAAAACGAATAATCGATTATTTTCATGTGTTGCAAAGTGGTTAAAAAGGCTGGTCTCGACACGAGACCAGTCAAATCTTCGAGACCAGAGAGGTCCGAGACCGAGACCAAGACCGAGACCACAGGGTATCGAGACCGAGACCAAGACCGAGACCAGGAAAAACCGGTCTCGAGACCGGTCTCGAGACCGAGACCGGTCTCGAGACCTACAACACTGGTGTTTACACTATTCCCAGGGCTTTGGTTATGTCAGCGCTCTGTCTATGTCCGGCCAGCATCATCCACTCTTCGGGGGTGAGATTCAACCCCTTCTTCCCAGCCAACAATCGGGTCTTGTTCATGTTCCAATAATACTCTCTGATATTAACGTAGGGGCGTCCCTTAAAACGTTTTACATAAGCGTAACGCTCACCTCCGATCTTGAATCTTTTGGCTTTCTTCTGATTGACCACCTCTTCGGGGTCCGGACTGAACATTCTCTTGACGTTGTCCTTTCGTTTGACGCCGGGAGAAGCCGCAGCAGTGTCGGAGGTTGAGGCAATCTCATTATCTACGTTGACCTGGTCAGTGGTGGTTTCGTTACCCTGCTTGGAGTTGGTACTGTCACCGGTCAACTCATACATAGCAGATTGAAGTATGTCCGATGTGCTGGGCTCTATCCTTCTCTGTTCACGCTGGATCGGTATGCCGTCGGGGTTGATGGTCCACACGCTTTCTCGGGTAAACACGTTGTAGAAGTAGGATTTTCCCTCGGTCGCACTGAAAGATTCACACCACCCATTTTTAACTTGATCGTGGGTAAGTTTTTTCACACAATCAAATGGGCCGTACGCACACAACTCAGATGTAGGGGAAGACGGCGGAGCTGCAGACGCTAGAGCACTTGGGTTGCTCATCTTGGGAAGTTCGGCCATCGTTATATTAATTTTGCGTCGGATACAGAATAAATACTCAAGCTGTCTGGCAGAAGATGTGCGCTCAGGATTCGTCCGCAGAAAAATGATCCACATGAGCCAAAAACTGCCTTTTTATTGTCTCCGTCCGTGGATATTTTGACTATCGACCAATCAGAACACGGTTTACTTTACAGTTAATCAACCGCAAACTGGTCTTGTCCGAACTTGTTTGTGACGTCACGACCAAGAGCAGACATTGTTAGGTTGTACAAAAGCACAATTGTACAGTTAACCAATCACAGCACAGTAAACGGACTTGCATGAACTTGTCCGTGACGTCACGACCATGACGTCACCGACATCATTCATCGTAACATCATCTTGTGTCAACACGTTCAGTGTCTTGACTTGTCTAAGACAAACATCCCAACCCGTTCTTGTCACGTACTCGAGTGTTTTCTTTAAAACCCTCCGACGAGGGGGGTACCCAACACTTTATCTAAACGAGGCACCCCTCCTCTTTTCAGTAGCACCCTATTAATTATATTAAAATTTGTTATCTCTGCATTCCCCATTGATTTTTTTAAAGATCCAGATGACTTCCACACATGCCCAGCTATGTCTAGGATTATTTTCAACCCCACAACAGCCGACGTTGGCAGCATCCCCCTCTTTTCACCCCTCCCCCTAATTTACCTACTGTAAAAAAACAGAAGGGCTCACTTGCCGCAGGGTTTTAATTATATTCTCTGCATTCCCCATTGATTTTTTACATCCAAATGACTTCCACACATGCCCAGTTATGTATAGAATTATTTTCAACCCCAGATGACACCAGATGGCACACAACAACTGTGTTGTGTGTATAACATTGTCAAACAGTAAATAGCCATATACTAAATAGCCATATACTCTCCAGCATGTAACAGAACCCAGACACTCTGTCTGGGGGGTGGGGGGATGGGGGGGGGGGTCTGCAAACTGCCTGGCTGTTTCAAGACATCAAACAACACAGCTGATGCTGAACAGATGGTTCCACTTACCAGAGGGTTAGATCTGGGTCGGTCTTTATCTGTAAACAACGAAAGGTTGTTTTTGTGCACAGATATATGGCAGATTTTTATTTCCCAGCCCAGCAAAAGAAAGCTACGCAGCCCTGGGCAGTGACACCCCTTCTAAGATATGTAGAATGGTCCACTTTAGGATATCAAAAAGTCCCAGGCATCTGTGGCTTTTTTTCTAGGGAAAACAATGTTTTTAATAACTTCTGCCAGTAGCGAGTGGAGCGCTATCTCTTCGGAAGGATTTATATTATTTAATTAATTAATTAATTAATCCACCTCTCTCTCTCCGCTAGTTCTGTTGCGAGGTAGTGATGTCGTCACTTTGTGACTAAAGTCACTTCGATCCTCCCAACTGACGTTAACAATAACGGTTTCCGCCAGTACACTATCGTGAGACATTTCACCACTTCGTGGGAAATAAGTATGACGTCACGGACGTCATACTTAAAGCCCGCCCTCTCGCGCTAGCGCGCTAACACTACTCAACACAAGTTTGCACATTTTTGCACCAATTCATTTTGCACATTTTCCCTCCACCAACGGGGTCCGAAAAGCGCCTCATATACTACTGATATACATGTTATGAAATCATATGGCTATTTGATGTGCATAATTGCTACTCATTCTAAGCATTAGTAGAGGTGCTTTCGATGACCTCCAATAATAATTTGTATGCTGTTGTTGATGTCGGTCTCTCCTTCTTGAGAAAAAGGTAAGAACACTGAGCGCTCCAAGCTATCAAATTGTGTACACGGTCTAGTTTCACACCCTCATAGTTTTACGTTATCTTCAGAAAACAAACAAATTGGTATGCTGAAAACTCACCAGCCGACCAATAACATAACTGTTATTGTATATCCGCAAAAGCATGCAATATTGCAGTAAAGACTTTTTGCTGTCACTATTTTTGAAAATAATAAGAGCAAGTGTGCGCATCCTGAAGATGTTAGCATTATTGTGGCGTTATACTGTAACTTTCGACATACAAAGTACATCATTACCCTGGACACGAAACCCCATATCTGTAACGATCAGTCTGTCTTCAAATTACCCATTTGGCCCATTTGAGAGTATAGGTGCGTAAAAAAGAGGCAACCAAATAAGTGTGTAAAAAGATTGTTTTGAGGACTGCTATAATTATAGGATTCTTGCCAGCCTGTGGTTCTTGAGCAAGCTCGGTGGCAGTGACGCAGATACTCGGAAAGCACTAAGTATGCAGTGATTCATACTTATGTCGGTGTAATGCAAACATCTAATCAAGAAATCTAAATTAGAGCGTGAGGTTTTCATTGAATTAAGTCGATGTATAAATTATGGACTTTTGTGTATTTTATTATTATTATGTTACAGTGTTACTTAGAGGTTGTACTTCAATGTTACTCGAACTTCAATCATTATTAGTGTGTATGGTTTGGAATCATGGATCGTAGACTGGTGTTATCACTAGTGCTCCATACACTGGCTCTCTGCTCCTATCTTCAGACCTCTACAACACAACAGACTGGAAACCTTTCAGATTATAAGATATCGTCATTCCAAAACCCTGATGCCAATACCAAACTGAATCATGTTATTCTTCATCGTCCCTCGGGTAACGTGTACGTAGGAGCTGTGAATTCAATCTACCGACTCAACAACAATTTAGACCATAAGAGCAATATCAGTACAACCCCAGAATGTGACGATATAGGCGACTGTCTGAATTACAACAAAGTTCTCTTCATTGAACCAGGAAGAAATGCATTGATCACTTGTGGGAGTGATACCGGGAAGTGTGAGCTGAGACATTTAGAGAACCTAACGGTTATCTCGATGATTGATAATTATGTAGCATCAGATGAAGACAAGACTACAGTCAGTGTCCTAGCACCTGGTCCTGGGAATAGAGACTGGTTGTATGTTGCAGCCACGTACACAAGTAGTGACCTGCGAAATATTCAAATTCCTGCCGTCTCAAGGAGAAATTTGAATCTTCCAAATGAGAGACTGTTGTTTGCAAATAGTGATTCACAAGTTCCTTTTAATTCGGATTATACAGGCAGGCCTTTTGACATCAACTATGTATATGGGTTTTCTTTAAATGGCTACACGTATTATGTCACTGCTCAGCAGGTTGACATACATGTACATCACTCAAACAATTTAATCTCCAAAGTGGTCCGCGTTTGTCACCAGACTGATGTGCCTAGTCCAGACTTGGATGCTTACACAGAGATTACAATACAATGTGGTCAAGGGTCGAGATTGTATCACCTAACCCAAGCTGCTTATGTTGGGCCAGCAGGACCCAGCTTTGCTACCTCACTGGGAATAGATCCTAATGATTCCATGCTGTATGCTGTCTTTGCCAATGCCAAGAATGATGGAGCAACAGTTGAAAACTCAGCTTTGTGTGCATTCCGTATGACTGAGATTGAAGAAGCATTTTTCACAGCTGTAGAAAACTGCATTCGGAATAACGGAGATAGTGTCAGCTACCTGGAGGGAAATCTATGTACTGCAATGGTAAGTTCAAACATTATACCTTTTGTTACACTGTACACTATATGTACATAGTCTACCTGTAGGTTGGTGACCTGCCTTTTAATTTTTTATAAATAAATTCAGAATAGTATCCTTTGTAAATGTCAGTAAAATAGCAAACACAGCAATGTTTTTATTCTAATGCCCCAGTCACACTGGAGGATACGACAACTTACAGCAGGTTACGATCGTCTGCGACTGGAAATTACAAGGAATCGTAGAAAAGTCCTGCGACAAGTCCCGGGTGGTTGCGGGTGGTCTTGGGTAGTCGCAAGACCGAATTCGGTCTTGGGGAGGTTTTCGATCATGTTCAAAAACCTGGCTGCGACCAAACTGGTCGTAGCTGGTCGTTGCTGGTCGTAGGTAGGTCTTCAATAGTCGTGCGATGGTCGTGCTACAAGTCTTGGGTGGTCTTACGTAGTCGTGGTTCATCGTGGGACTATCCAGTCGTCCAACAGTTGCACGACTATGCACGACTATTCGCACGACTTGTCGTGCGAATGCACGACTAGTCACACGACTATGCGTGACTAGTCGTGCGACTGATCCTTGACAATCGTAGGTAGTCTTGGGTGATCGTACGACAAGTCCCTCAAGGTCTTGCGACCAGTCGTGCTATCAGTTGGCTACAAGTCGCAGACAGGTCTTATTGTGTGACTGCTAGGCCGACATCGCAGAAAAAACCTACGACCGGGCCAAGACCGCCCTAGGTCGCACGACTGACATGGTCGTAGGCAATCGCAGCTCCAATGTGACTGGGGCATAAGGTGTCTGAAAAAGTTGCAGGAAAAAATAAACAGAAGGGGTCATTGGCACAAAAATAGAATTAAATATTGATTTTTACCAGATTGTGATTGCGCTAATAAATGACTTTGAAGCATTGTGTCAAAGTCACTGTGACAACCTCTTTCATTGTTCTCATTGGTCTGTGTTTATACATTCAAGCTGACTTTCCCTTGAATGAATCAACAATTTTGAATTGCTATTTTTCTAAGGTAACCAAAGTTATGAACTTTTAAAGATGCCTTCACCTTTGTTTTTGACTATTCACTGTTACCGATTTTCTTTTAATCTCAAAGTGTGAAGTAATTTACTTGTATAGAACAACATATTCTTGAAAATGACATACATCGCATATATGTTTATTAGGAGCGTGGTTTTACAGCATTGAAGTCCCAATATGAATTTATGGGGATGACATTATAATTTCAATTCATTATTGCAAAAATAAAAATCCTGGTTAAAATTCTCTTAAAATTTTTCAGTTTTATAAGCTTTTATTTAATTGTCATCGTGGTCTGCCTGGAAGTGCCTGATGTAACCCCCATAAAAATGAAATTGACTTTGTTTTTCTCTTGCAGACTCTCCCAGATATCACTCAGTACTTCTGTCAAACAGAGAACCTGTACATATACCCCAATAATGCTGATGCAGTTGTAGCAACACCATTGCTTGAACTAGCAGGTACAAGAATGTCATCAATAATTACAAGCATTGAAATGAACCATACCATTGCCTTCATTGGGACTTCAAGTGGAACCTTTCTTAAGGTGAGAATAGACGCACATTAACGTATGGGTACTCTTTACCATGAAGAATTCCTTCTTTGTTTCACTTGTCAATATTACATGTTTTTGTAAAACAAAGTTGCAACTTCCCTTAAATCTGAAGGTTTGTAAATGGAGTGATGCTAAAACAAAATAGTTGTACTGAAAATGTTGATATGAATGTATTGCAAATTACTTTAAAAATCAAAACCTAAATGATTGTTCTCATTTGGATGCTGAATAACACTTCTGTTTGTAGTTAATAATCAGGATTTATCTATCCAAAGATTGTTACTGGACAACGTTATAAAGAGAGACTATTAACCAAACAGCAGACGGGTGTATGTATAACAATATTTGCGTCTAATTGTGTCCCACACCATCGTGTTGAGCCACCCAGGATCTGTCCCTTGAGGCTTGCCGATGAACCCGCCTGAAGCAATGTGTACGCGATGAGAACGGAATAGTTGTTGAATGGGGAATTATGCTGATAGGAACCATCTTCACTGGCCCGATAACACTAATATTATCATGCCCATGTGAACATTTTTTAAATCCTCAACGGCCTTAGCCAATATATTATTCGATGTCACATCTGATGGCGTGTTATTGCACTGAAAAAGCCACATTTATGTTTTGAGCATTATGAAATAAAATTGTCAATACGTCTGTATATATACTACCGGAATAAAGTAACTGTGCATCATTTGAAGTTATGCTATTTTTTAATGAAAAAAGATAATACAATGATTTGTGGTGTTCTGTTAAATCACTGTTTAACTGTTAACAGGATAATCTCGAAATCTGTATGCTTGGACACTAGGCTTCGTGACACGTCCTTGAAGAGATGTGGTGTCAAAAGTCAGTTCACAAACTCAGTATCGTGTGTGTCCACCATTGGCGTTGATGCAGGTCTGAGATACAGGGACGAGATCATTGGGCCTCATGTGCAAGCGTTCATTCAAAGACAAGGACGTAACATCACGCTTCAGCAAGATAATGCCTGTCCACATGTCGCTCGTGTTGTGACAGATTTCCTGAGACAGCAGAACATTCCGGTACTCCCTGGCCAGCTGTTTCTCCGGACCTGTCCCCTATCGAGCACGCTTGGGATGAAATGGAGCGACGTTTACGTCAAGCCCAGAATCAGCCATTGACGTTAGCTGAATTGGGACAAGCGTTGGTTCAGACATGGAACAACATTCCCCAAGCTTTCTTCAATCGCTTAGTGTCGTCTATGCGTCGTCGTTGTCAAGCCTGCATCAACGCCAATGGTGGACACACACGATACTGAGTTTGTGAACTGACTTTTGACACCACATCTCTTCAAGGACGTGTCACGAAGCCTAGTGTCCAAGCATACAGATTTCGAGATTATCCTGTTAACAGTTAAACAGTGATTTAACAGAACACCACAAATCATTGTATTATCTTTTTTCATTAAAAAATAGCATAACTTCAAATGATGCACAGTTACTTTATTCCGGTAGTATATATTGAACCCAAACAGTTAAATATGTTTTATTTTTCAGGTGCACATCGAAAGTGACACATTAGCCCGGCATTATGAGACCATCAAGCTAGGAGACAGCCCAGTACTGAGAGATGTTATTCTCAACGACACTATGCAACAGATACATATACTAACTGAACAACAGGTAAACTATAAACATTGCTGATGATGGCAGATTGATTAGTATTAGATACTTGGTTAGATGATTTATTGAAGAAGATTTATGAAGACTAACGGTACTTTAAATTGTCGAGTTACAGTCTGGAAGGTACCACGATGCGCGAAACATGAGCTATATGTTCACCAGTTCATGGCTAAAATTATATTACTTGTTGTCACGGTTCTTTATATTTTATGAACAGTTTTTCTTTGACACAAAGAGATTTTAATTGATAAATAATTATATTTTAATATTACTTCTTCATGTTTGAACAGCTTTTGATGTTAAGAGTAGAAAACTGCAACCAGTACACGAGCTGCGAGACGTGCATCGGTGTGAATGGAGGACAAGACGGAGACCCGTACTGTGGATGGTGCACGCTGGAGAAAAGGTAAGAATGGTTCATAATTATTACATTGGACACAAATTAATTAATTATTATTATTATTCACATTCCGCAAATATATTACCGACGCGATTCTTGCTTTTGCATTTAATTGGTCTTCTTTAGCTATAGCCCTCATTCAAATAGAAACAGTGATCTTGGCAATATTCTCCCTACTTCAATTAAATCTTGCGCCCGAAGTTGTTTGCACTCTCTAAAATCTGATCATCACTATTGCTTAGTTACGGTTTGGATAAAGACACACATTTCCTCTGAAGATTATTGGGTTCATTAAAATTATTTTCTTTATTGTGTTGGTACAATTGAGGAAGTGGAGGCCAATTATTAAAGTCACACTGAATTATATTTTTACATTTTATGTAAGTTTATCTACGCACACGGAATTGCCTTGCCGATGAAGCAGTTCCCAACTTTTTTACAATTCAAGGATATTTAAAAAATGATGTTTTCTTTGTAAATGAGAATAATTAGTTTTGTTGAAATTATGTATTTAGTGTCAAACTGCACATCAGTAACACAAAGTGTTCATAACATCTTACACAATCAAATATTTAAACTATGTTCAATATTTGTAAAGTACGCTGACGACATAAAGATTTAGTGCTGAATCTTTATTGTGTTGGTACAATTGAGGAAGCGGAGGCCAGTTATTAAAGTCACACTGAATTATATTGTTACATTTTATGTAAGTTTATCTATGCACACGGAATTGCCTTGCCGATGAAGCAGATCCCAACTTTTTTACAATTCAAGGAGATTTAAAAAATGATGTTTTTTTTGTAAATGAGAATATTTAGTTTTTGTTGAAATTATGAATTTAGTGTCAAACTCCACATCAGTAACACAAAGTGTTCACAACATCATACACAATCAAATATTTAAACTATGTTCAAGATTTGTAAAGTACGATGACAACATAAAGATTTAGTGCTGAATCAGTGAGTACTTTAATAACAATAAATAAATAAATAACTTAACAGCTCGGTAGGTCATCTAGTGATCTGAACACTGATAGCAAAGGCACCATAATTTTGTAATTTTTTTTTATATGTATATGTATACATATACATATACATATATATTTAATACATATATATATATATACATGGTTGGCAAAGCGGAGACACACACACACACACACGTGTGTAAACGCCTGCAATCGGGGACATCCTTTGTCAAATTCCTTTGTCCAAAAAAGCGGGGACATATTGTTCTCCATTGTGATAGCAACCGGGGACTATTGTCCCTTTTATTATGTCCCCACACGCACGCACGCACGCACGCACGCACGCACACACCCTCACGCACATTGATTTGTGGGGTATTCCTTTGTTCGTTCTATTATCCCTTTTCCTTATAATTCTCCTGTGGGGTACAAGATTTTCTATAGTTACCTTGTGGGGTCCAATTGTTCTATTGTGTTTTGGACCCCACAACGAATGGTGTGTACGTTCACGCACGCACGCACGCACGCACACACGCACACACGCACACACGCACACACGCACACACGCACACACACAGGTAAGCGTAGCTATCGTTGTGTGGACATTCCTTTGTTCTCGTGTACTTAAGGATAGGAAATTCTTAAAATCGTTCCCATTTCACACAGAAGAGTGTTTTGAGAGCGGTTTTCGTTCTATTTTTCCCTTTTAATAATATCCTTCGATTTAAGTCAAAGAACCTGCCTAGACAAATCACTAATTTCAGAGATATTCGTACTTTTCCAAAGTCCAAAAACATTGTGTGGACGTGTGCGAGTCCACACAGCGCAATCACTCCATACGTTGTGTGGACCTCTTTTGTTCTCAGGTCCACACAATGAATGGTACGCTTACTCACACACACACACTCTCACACAGGTAAGCGTAGCTATCGTTGTGTGGACATTCCTTTGTTCTCGTGTACTTAAGGATAGGAAATTCTTAAAATCTTTCCCATTTCACACAGAAGAGTGTTTTGAGAGCGGTTTTCGTTCTATTTTTCCCTTTTAATAATATCCTTCGATTTAAGTCAAAGAACCTGCCTAGACAAATCACTAATTTCAGAGATATTCGTACTTTTCCAAAGTCCAAAACATTGTGTGGACGTGTGCGAGTCCACACAGCGCAATCACTCCATACGTTGTGTGGACCTCTTTTGTTCTCAGGTCCACACAATGAATGGTACGCTTACTCACACACACACACTCTCACACAGGTAAGCGTAGCTATCGTTGTGTGGACATTCCTTTGTTCTCGTGTACTTAAGGATAGGAAATTCTTAAAATCTTTCCCATTTCACACAGAAGAGTGTTTTGAGAGCGGTTTTCGTTCTATTTTTCCCTTTTAATAATATCCTTCGATTTAAGTCAAAGAACCTGCCTAGACAAATCACTAATTTCAGAGATATTCGTACTTTTCCAAAGTCCAAAAACATTGTGTAGACGTGTGCGAGTCCACACAGCGCAAGCACTCCATACGTTGTGTGGACCTCTTTTGTTCTCAGGTCCACACAATGAATGGTACGCTTACTCACATATGCCCACTTGTGGGGTATTCCTTTGTTTCGTTCTATTATCCCTGTTTTCGTTCTATTATCCCTTTTCTATTGAATTCCCCTGTGGGGTACCAGCATTTCTAAAGATTCTCTGTGGGGTACCATTGTGTTTGGTACCCCACAACGAATGGCGTGTAAGTACACACACACACACACACACACACACACACACACACACACAGTGTAGGAACTCTGTGCACTATGTGGACTTACACACGTCCACACAGTGTTTTTGGACTTTGGAAAAGTACGAATATCTCTGAAATTAGTGATTTGTCTAGGCAGGTTCTTTGACTTAAATCGAAGGATATTATTAAAAGGGAAAAATAGAACGAAAACCGCTCTCAAAACACTCTTCTGTGTGAAATGGGAACGATTTTAAGAAATTCCTGTGTGTGTGTACAGGAAAACAAAGGAATGTCCACATAGTGATAGCAACAATGGTCTGTGTGTGTGTGTGAACGTACACACCATTCGTTGTGGGGTCCAAAACACAATAGAACAATTGGACCCCACAAGGTAACTATAGAAAATCTTGTACCCCACAGGAGAATTATAAGGAAAAGGGATAATAGAACGAACAAAGGAATACCCCACAAATCAATGTGCGTGAGGGTGAGTGTGTGTGTGTGTGTGTCTCCGCTTTGCTAACCATGTTTCCTCTGTGAAAACAAAAAACCCTACCCTGTGGCTATCCATTTTAACAGCCCCAATCATAGCATCAATGATGTTGAACTCATTGTAATTGAAGCCTGCACTAGCAATGATACACATCGCAAACTTAGGGAGTCACACTGGATACATGAACTAAAAACGCTTAAACCTTATGGCCTCAATATCAACACAGGTATCAAATAACCCAGCTACCTTTACTTATTTCCAGGCATTTGTTTTAACCTTTTATTTTTTCAGGTTTTTGTCCTAACCTGTTCTATTTTCAGATAGTTGTCTTAACCTGTTCCTTTTTCAGGTATTTACTTTAACCTGTTTTTTCAGCTATTTGTTTTAACCTGTTCTCTTTTCAGGTATTTGTTTCAACCTGTACTCTTTTCAGGCATCTGTTTTAACCTGTTCTCTTTTCAGGCATTTGTTTTAACCTGTTACTTTTCAGGTCTCTGTCCTAACCTGTTCTATTTTCAGTTATTTGCTTTAACCTGTTGCTTTATCTTATCTTGTATACTTTTACATTTTTCAAACTGTCTTTTATAGGACTATTTTAATTTAGCTATTTACACCCACACTCCAACTCCTCAATTTGTAAGGTGTAAAAACCCCCCTTTTGTTGTCGTATCCCTATTTCAATTTAGCTATTTACACCCACACTCCAATTCCTCAATTTGCAAGGTGTAAAACCCCCCTTTTGTTGTCGTATCCCTTTGTGTATTGTCCTATGTTTACGCCAGCTTTACAAGATTCAAGATTCAAGATTCAAGATTTTATTTATTGTCATGAAAAAAAATCACATGAAAATTGATTTCCCAGTGTACACTGATTTAAAAATACAATACATTTAAAAAGATCAAAATGAAAAAACTAATTATTTACTTACAAAACAATCATAAAAACTAAGGAAGCAATAGGGATTCAGGGCAATGGGGTGACTAGGGAAGGAAATGAGGGAAAAGGAAACGGGTAAGGCAGGGTAGGATATGGGGAGGGGGAAGGTTGGGTTAAAGCACAGCAAGGGAAAGGGATAAAACTATCTGGTGAAGGTTGAGTTAAAAATCTGAATGGCCCATGGTAAAAATGAACATTTAAACCTGTTGGTTTTCAGACTAAGTTGACGTACTCTGCCAGATCGATTGCAAATAATGAAGGGATTAAGAGGATGGGTTGTATCGGAAAGAATGCCATTAAATTTGGTGATAAGGTGATTCTCTGCAATTTGCTGAATATTCTCGACATCAGCGCCAATTATCTTCATAGCTTGCTTATCAATGCGTTGGAGTTTTTTACGACTGCACAATGTAAGTGAGTTGAACCAAGATATACAACAAAAAATCACAGTCGACTGGATGGTGCTCTGATAAAACAGATTTAAAATCTGACAATCCACATTAAAAGATTTCAGTTTCCTTAAAAAGTAAAGCCGTTGATTGGCTTTTTTCTGGATCCTAGTTGTATTAGCATTCCAATTTAATTTATCATCCACAACTGTTCCCAAGTATTTAAACTCTTGAACAACCTCAACATCGGTGTTATCAATTTCAACTGGTTCCTTCATATTTTTAATTTTCCGGAAATCAAAAATCATTTCTTTGGTTTTCTGTACGTTTAAAATCAGATGATTTATATTGCACCACTCCACAAATTTATCAATTTCACACCTATACTCCACCTCAGAATTATTAGTAATCAGTCCAGATAAGGCGGTGTCATCAGCATATTTTGTCATAACACATACTCTGCTTTCAGGACAAAAATCACTAGTGTACAAAGAAAACAATAAAGGTGACATAACACAGCCTTGAGGTACTCCTGTGCTGATATGGACAACATCTGACATTACATTATCAGACCTAACCCTTTGTGATCTTTGCAATAGAAAATCATTAATCCAGAGTGCAAGATAAGGGTTAATGTTCTGCACTTTGCTGAGGAGAGCATACGGTTTAATAGTGTTAATAGCAGATGAAAAATCTAAAAATAAGGTACGAACATAATTTCCTGGTTTATCAAGATGATCATAAATATTATACAAAAAAGTGATCATGGCATCCACTACCCCACGTTTTGCTCTGTATGCAAACTGAAAAGGATCTGCGAAATTGAGTGTTTCTGCAGTCAGAATGTCTCTAACAATTGTTTCGAAACACTTCATCACTATGGCCGTTAATGCTACTGGTCTGTAGTCGTTGAGAACTGCTGGGTTGGTTTTCTTAGGAACAGGGACGATGATAGATGATTTCCATAAACTTGGTACAGTGTGACTGTTCAATGACCACTGGAACAGGTGTCGGAACACCCCTGCAAGCTCTTTACAACAAGATTTCAGGAGCCTTCCCGAAATCCCATCAGGACCAGCCGATTTGTTTGGTTTAATAGCCTTGAGAGATTTTTCAACATCCCCGATTGAAAGTTGAAGTTTATTACTGTTTGTTAAACTTGACACCAGATGCGCACACAACTGTTCGTGTGCAGGGTTATGATGCTGACCATCCAGATCAAAGCGCCTGTAAAACTGGTTCAACTCTTCTACGAATTCCTTAAGGTCACCAAATGGCAAAATCAATTTGTTTCGCCGATTGTATCCTGTGATGTCCTTCAAAGCATTCCACGCAGCTTTAGGATTGTTACTCTTAAATTTTTCCTCAATTTTCTGTCCATACTGCTTCTTGCAGCAACGAATAAGAGTTTTTATTTCTTTCTGTAGTTTGCGTTTTTCCTCAAGATTTCCATTTTTGTGAACTGTCTGTTTTTGTCTGACTAAACACCTCAGCTCCTTATTTAACCATGGTTTGTTATTCGGAAATTTTTTAATTTGAGTCTCAGGTATAATAAGATATTCACAAAAGTTTATGTAGTCGGTGATGACCTCAGTGGATTTATCAATGGAATCAGGATCCATGAGAACATCTCAGTCTGTGGTTTCAAAACAGTTTTGCAGAGCTTCAACTGAAGCGTTGTTCCATTTCCTAACAGTCTTGGTGATAGGTTTGGATTGCTTGAGTTTCTGTTTATATTTCGGAAGCAGGTGAATAATGTCATGATCCGACATTCCAAGCGGTGCCTTTCCAAAAGCCTGATAAGCATGAGGGATATTACCATAACATTTATCAAGTGTATGTTGTCCTCTCGTTGGAATGTTCACACACTGGTAATAATGGGGCAACACTGCATCAAGACTACAGCTATTAAAGTCACCCATGATTAATTTAACTGCATCTGGGGATTGCCTTTCCAGACTTTGAACAGTTCCTGCGATTACAGAGGCTGCATTATTAACATCTGCTCGTGGTGGGATATAAACAGTGGTTACGAACAACTGTGGAAATTCTCTGGGATGACAGTATGGCCGCAGGCCAACCGTCAAAAGCTCAATGTCAGGTGAGCAATGGCGTTCCTTGACACAAATATTGTTGCACCATTTTTGGTTAATATAAATACAGACTCCACCTCCCGAAGTTTTCCCCGATTCATGGTTTCTGTCCAGGCGTTCACAAGCAAACCCATCAATATCTGTAGCGCTAATGGTGTGTGTATCCTTAAACCATGTCTCACTGAAACACATTATACTGCAGTCTCTGTACTCATACAGGTACTTAACATTACCAGCTAGTTCATCCAGTTTATTGCACAATGATCGGGCGTTACCTGTGATGATGGTAGGCAATGGTGGGTTAAATCTGCGTCGTCGAAGGCGAACTTTTAATCCACCTTTCTTGCCCGTTCCGTGGTTTTAAACGCAAGTCTTCAGGAATGTCAAAATTGGGTGGGGCAATGGCTGCTGGCGACTCGCGTAGATTTAACAGCTCACTGCGTTCATACACAATACGTGAGTGTTGTATATGCCACTCCCATGCAAATGTACTCGACTCAGTTTGCTCACCAAAAGTCCTCATAAAAATTGTACGAAATGGACACGAACACGACAAATATCGCCGCAGAAGTTGTTCCAAGTGCCATCGTACATCAGTTAAAATCAGTTTTTAAAGTTAAAACGTCCGGTAACAACGATAAAATCACAAAATAAAAATCAATTCTCTGGAGCTTCGTACACTGGGTGGTCGCCGCGGTGCAGCGCCCTGAATTACTATAAGCTGCCACCTCTACCTATTGTGTGGCCCAATAATCCCTCCTTTACCCTAGCTTCACCATAAGCTGCCACATCTACTTATTGTGTGGTTTTATAATCTCTCCATTGTTCACTTCTGATACTCCTATTGGCTTTTTCTAGACTGATGCTTATCTTTAATTGGCCACTATTTTCCCGCCTATTTAAAATCCCGCCCCATGATCCTTTGCTTTCCCTTTTCCCTATAAATAGATGAGTTTTTATGTTGTACTTTGTCAAAGCCTCTGAAGGTCCGGATTGGATCCAAAGCTAAGGCTTATATATAGATATAGATATAGATATAGATATAGATATACAGTGCGTATCAAAAAAAAGGTAATCCGAATTCAGGGGGTTAATATGCCAAGGTTATTTAGTTTGACAATTTACATGTAGTGTACCAAAGAAGAGGAACTCCTCAGCTTTCCATTGATACCTTTATTGACCCATTGCTGTCACACATGACCGAGTACATTGTTATTGAAAATGACAAATTCAAATCGCATTTTTGCAAGTTTGGGTAATCAGTGTAAGGCAGGATAATTAGTGAAAGTCAGTACGATAAACCAGATTTTCTTTAGGAATGACTGGACATTATTCAAGAAGAATCTCTTCTAACATTGCCCTTTTATGCACCCACACCTTCAACATGTCCACCTCCCCTTTCGACACAAAGCTAACAGCGACGGAGCATGTCCTGCACTGCTCGTCTCACCATAGCCGGATTATTGCGTAAAGCATCCACTTCATTTCGAATACGGCCCTGCAATTCATCAAGATCACGGGGAGGAGTTGCAAACACCTTGTTCTTCAAATGTCCCCAAAGGAAATAGTCACATGGTGTGAGGTCAGGTGATCTTGGTGGCCATTCCACCTCATGGTTGACGGCGATGACTCGTTCGCCAAAGAGTTCCCTCAGACGATCTCGGACAGCGATAAGGCGATGTGCTGGGGCGCCATCTTGGGCCACCAGAGTTGTCTGAAGACCCCACGAACCTGTCGCTCAAAGTGTTCCTGCAGCTGCGGTAAAACGTTATCATTGAGCATCTGCAGATACATGTTACCATTGACATTCCTTTGAAGAAAAACGGTCCGATCAGCTGACCACTTCCACAAAGTCCTAACCAAACAGTCCACTTTTGTCGACTCATGTTAACCTCAAAATTGAATTCTGGGGGGTGTCTTGCTGGTGCATATTCAAGAACATTATGCGTATTGACCTTGCCGTTCATGGAGAAAGCAGCTTCGTCGCCGATTACGAGATTCCGCAGAAAATTGACATCTCTCTCGGTACGGGCTATCAACCATCTGGCAAACGCCAGCCTTCTAGCAAAATCTCCTGACGTAAGTTGATGTCGGATGTGAATCCGATATGGATGCTGGTGGAGGTCCAATCTCGTGATTCTGTTGAATGTCGCCGAAGGCAATCTCAGCCCTTTCGCCTTGCGCTGGTGTCCCTAGGATGCTCCAAAAGTTGCTGCCTTACTGCTGCAATGTTCCCTTCTGATCGCCCGGTGCGCCTCCTGCCAGAATTCCCCTTGTTGCGGTTGAGGCTAGTGCCATACTCTTGATATTTTCTAACATTCGCCCAGATGGTTTTGGCTGCTGGGGGCTCCCGTTCTGGAAAACGTTCCCTGAAAGCATCGCGAGTTTGCTGCAAACTGTGAGTTTGGTGAAATGTTGTAATCACGAAAACTCGCTGTTCAGTCGTTAGTTGTACCATTTTTCCAACTACCTGTCACTAAACTCAGGCCCTTCTTAAATACCCAACTTGAAGAAAAGGATGTCGTAACAGACGATTACCGCACCAGCTTAAAAATCTTACATAATCATCTATGCAGTCAAGTGATGCGTCCATTTCAGACTGCCTTGAACTGATTACCCAAACTTGCAAAAATGCGATTTGAATTTGCCATTTTCAATAACAATGTACTCGGCCATGTGTGACAGCAATGGATCGATACAGGTATCAATGGAAAGCTGAGGAGTTCCTCTTCTTTGGTACACTACATGTAAATTGTCAAACTAAATAACCTTGGCATATTAACGCCCTGAATTCGGATTACCTTTTTTTTGATACGCACTGTAGATATAGCTATAGCTATATCTATATCTATATCTGACCGGGGCTTGATCCCTGGCTACTCGGCAGATATGGTTTGGCCTCTGACCTGGCCCCATAGAGCAATAGATACCGTAATTGGCATAAGTGGACCGCCCACCAACATAGGGGCTGGTTAGCTCAGTTGGTAGAGCGCTCGTCTAGTATTCGAGAGGTCGCGGGTTCGAGTCCGGCATCAGCCAATTTTTCTTTGCTCGCGAACCGTTTATATAATATTTCAGGTCAGTTTATCTATATCAATCTACTTTGTGTACAACCACATACAAGGCTTGTGTCCCGTTTGTGTGATCTCCGCTACTGCCATTACCCGGGCTGTTTGCATCTGACCGGGGCTTGATCCCTGGCTACTCGGCAGATATGGTTTGGCCTCTGACCTGGCCCCATAGAGCAATAGATAATTGGCATAAGTGGACCGCCCACCAACATAGGGGCTGGTTAGCTCAGTTGGTAGAGCGCTCGTCTAGTATTCGAGAGGTCGCGGGTTCGAGTCCGGCATCAGCCAATTTTTCTTTGCTCGCGAACCGTTTATATAATATTTCAGGTCAGTTTCTCCATATAAATCTACTTTGTGTACAACCACATAAAAGGCTTGTGTCCCGTTTGTGTGATCCCCGCTACTGCCGTTACCCGGGTTGTTTGCATCTGACCGGGGCTTGATCCCTGGCTACTCGGCAGATATGGTTTGGCCTCTGACCTGGCCCCATAGAGCAATAGATAATTGGCATAAGTTAATAGATAATTGGCATAAGTGGACCGCCCACCAACATAGGGGCTGGTTAGCTCAGTTGGTAAAGCGCTCGTCTAGTATTCGAGAGGTCGCGGGTTCGAGTCCGGCTACTGCCGTTATATATATATATATATATATATATATATATATATATATATATATATATATATATATATATATATATATATATATATATATATATATACATACATACATATATATATATATATATATTTATATATATATATATATATATATAAACGATTCGCGAGCAAAGAAAAATTGGCTGATGCCGGACTCGAACCCACGACCTCTCGAATACTAGACGAATATTTATTTCTCAATATAATTTTATCTAATTTTTGTTATTCACAATCGGAGAACGTATATGGCTAGTAATGTCCCTCCTAGTAATTTCCCTGAATTTGAAATGGACAACAACAATGTCCACCACTTCCCTGATATTGATTCACTCGATGAACAATGACCTGCCTGATATTACGGAAGGCTATTTTTAAAAGCAAATAATTATCATCAATGTCGGTTGGTAAAGCAACAGGTCCAGATGGCATAAGTGTAAACATGATTAAAATAGCCTGTCACTAAATCATATTTTAAAGCTCTCGATAAGATGTAAACAATAATCTAAATATCTGAAATGCGCTTTGGTCTCACCAATTCATATAAAGGGAGAAGATACATGTAATACAAATAACTAACGGTCCATTTCCATCCTGCCGATTATCTCAAAGATTTTAGAAAGATGGGTACAATCAGCTGTGTATTTATACCTTAATGAAAGTAATCTGATTCCTCGCTGTCAACCAGGGTTTGGGATTTTACACTCAACTGAAAGCACCGTACGTGATTTAATTAATCAACTAGTGTTTTCAGGCTTTGGAGCGTGGAGAAATGACATGTACTGTTTTTTTTTATATATAAATCTCGGTGAAGTATTTGACTCGGTCAGTCATGCAGTCATGGATAAACTTAAACAGATGAATATATCAAATTCTATAATTAATTGGTTGATAACATACCTAAGTTCTCGTATACAATCTGTTAACTTTGGTGGTTCTGCCACAAAACATCGGCGTACCGCAGGGATCAATTCTGGGACCACTGTTATTCATTATTTGTACCAGAGTTCTACCCCCAAAACTGTACATTATTGATGTATGCCAACAGTGTTAATGAAATATAAATTAATTTAAATAAAGCATAAGCTAGAGTTCACGATTGGTCCGTTAGAATCAAACTCACAATAAATTTAAACAAAACTAAATCTATGCTTATTGGATCTAAGAAGAAAGTTTCTACTACTGACCTTAATGTCACCATTAATAATAATAATAATAATAATAAAGATTTATAGCGCGCACATATCCACCCTGCTGGGCGCTCAAGGCGCGGAAACAAAGATAAAAACATGAATACAAACAATATACAATGATAACATAGGGACAAATTATGTACTGAGATACACGTACCTACAATGGAATTACAAATATACATCATCTTTGAAGAATTGTGACATAAGATGAGTTTTAAGCATCGACTTAAATCTAGTTATACTATGACAAGATTTGAGTTTAGTTGGAAGATGATTCCAGAGTCTCGGAGCCGCGACAGAAAAAGACCTATCACCCCAGTTCCGTTTTGATGTTGGTTCCTTTAGGAGTGACATGTTGCTGGAGCGCAAATTGCGTGATGGAGTGTAGACTTTAAGCAGTTCAGAAATATAAATTGGAGCAATGTTATTAAAAGATTTGTGAACAATTAGCATAAGTTTAAAAACAATTCTCTGTGAAACAGGAAGCCAGTGCAGTTCTTTCAAGATTGGCGTGATATGGCATGACTTTTTGGACAAAGTCACAACACGAGCTGCTGTGTTTTGTATGTTCTGAAGACGAGATATTTGATTCTGCGGGAGACCGTAGAGTAGAGCATTCCCGTTATCGAGACGTGATGTGACAAACGCATGAATAATTTGTTCAGTAGCACTTTTATTCAAGTATTTCCTTATTCGGCTGATATTTCTGATATGAAATGATGATATGCGAACAATGTTGGAGATATGAGGTTTTAAAGCCATTGTCAATAGTCCACTTGTAAAGATGAAATCTTGTAAACGTTTGGGTGTTATTACTTTAAGTTAGACCCCATACGTTGAATACATAAAGAAAAGTTTCTTCTAAGCTGGCTATGCTGATTACTGAGAATTCGCGACTGTGTTGCTCAAAGATGTTTTTGATTAGTGCTGTACTGTGTGGGGATGTCGGTACGTATTTCACAATATTCTACTTAACAAATATCTGAAAAGAGCCGCAAGGTTAAGTCTGAAGTGTGCCTTTCTAACCCCCTCAGCAGATATTTTGGCTTTCATTCTCTGAAAGTGTTAATTATAAAAACCGGTTCTTGTTTTCAAATGTATTAACAAAATTACTTCTTTGTAAACAAATCTATTTACGTCATTTACACTGATTCGTGAAACGAGACAAGCCACTCATATGACAATGAAGGCCCCTTTTGCGAAAAGGGAATGCTGTTCTAGTTTTTCTGTAACTGGTACAATTATATGTAATAACTTGCATATACAATTGAGAACCATGAATTCTCACTTTCATTCAATTTCATTCAAATTCATTCAATTGAAACTTGTGCTGATTTACCGTGTTGACAAACTTGGTTACCACGGAAATTTGATACCGGATGGGAATTACCCCTTTTCACAAAACAGGGGTTTTGCGGGTTTTCGCCATTCTCCTACTCAGCGAATTAATGTATTGAATTGAATTTGTATTATTTTAAACAATGCTTAAATGTACACACCATTTTCGCTTAACTAAAGAATTCAATGTAACTATAGTTTAATATTTTAAGTGATGTTGTATTATTGCTTAATGTTGCGTCATCTTATTTTCATGTGTTGTTTGGAAAACTGTTGGGGCATACCCTGTGTAAATAAAATGTAATAAACAAATAAATGATGATGATGATGATTATGGAAATTTATAAAGTGAAAGTATCCACCAAAAGGCACTCAAGGCGTTAATACAATGCACAAATATATAATAAATAAATATACAACATAAATAATTACAGGCAGAACTAATCAATCGGCAGTTCACACCAGAGGAACAATGCAGCAGCAGCAAGAAAAACCTTGAATCACCTCCAGAGCCATTAGTGCAAACTCACTCCTGGTACCGTTCAACGTATACAGGAAATACTAAGAACAAATGAAAAATGTTACTGCAAATTCTACTGCCTGATCCTAACAGGTTCGGACAATTTTACGTTCATGGATATTATTCAAATTAGAAAGGCAAATACTGGAAAATCTTACTGGTATTTGTTCAAATTGTGACCATTCAACTAAACATTGTGAAATAATTTGACAACTATTAAACTAATTAGAGGCCACCAGACAACCATTAGAAGGGATGTTTGTAGTCATCATCAACTTTAAACCAATTCGTTTTTTTTTATTTGTTGTTTATTGTTGTTGTTTTTTGCGAAACGTGGTTGACTTGGTTACTATACCAATACTATATAGGGTTTTTTAGCTCGAAAATATTTAGCATATGTCAAAATGTGGGTACAAATCTCAAATGAGGCATATTGTGTTTGCACCAAAAATGACCTAAAACGATGTTTATAGCGTCATGGGAATTAAAATGGTATAACTTTATGGATTTTATTGGAAAAAATATTGTTTATGGTTTGATGGGCCAACTTAGGGATTGATGCCCAATTAGGTTTTAGGTCTAAACTATATGTAGGCCTAATTCACACAAATTAGACGACTTTGTTTTAAAACTGAGATTATTCTGAGGTATTCTGGTAATGAATTTCATTGGTGAGGAGCAATATTTGAAGAAAAAAATCTCTGTCTCCATATAACTGGCAAGGCGGGATTGTGGTGTATGGAGTTAATGGCCTTACGTTTCGAACCTAGCAGGTTCTTTCTCAAAGGCAAATGTAACATATAGAAGTGGGCAGAAGTTAGTCAGGTGATGAACGGAACGCAGAAGGGAACGCAGAAGGAGAGGGTATAATAAGCGGAGTCAGTTACTGGTCCTGAGCTGGGACCAGACAAAGAATGGATTAAACATGAATAGATGAAGGAACAAGGAGAGCCTGAGATTAGGGCTGAAAGAAAAAGTGAACGATGAGTGAAAATGAGTCAGACAGGGAGAGACAAATAAGCAAACAAAACAAACAAGCAAAACAAATTAGGCTATGTAAAACAAAAGTAAACAGCCTGTGGAAAAAAGGCTGTGGACTTTTGTGTAATATTATCTATTTTAGATTTTGCTTCCTACTAAAGGTAGAGATTGTAATTAATGGGCAATTACTTAGGCACGCGCTAAACGTCACACTTTTGGCGTGTCGAACTCAAATGATTTTCGTGCGGCAAAAGCGCGGCAAAAATACAAATTGGTGATAGACGTCGAATTTAACTGCCGCACTTAATAGATTCAAGATGGCGGACCCCAAGACTTCTTGCCCTGTTTTTGCTGCCTTTGAACTGTTACTATGTCCTCTTCTGTTTCTGACAGCGAATTCTCTTCACGACTAGCGTTGGAAGTCGGTAGGCTATCATCATGGAACTCCCCGCTTGTCTCATTAATCTCAAAATCATCATCATCATGTTCGTATGAAAACTCATCGCTGCTACTAGTGCCTGCGCTGTCGGACACATATTTGGTGCGGGTCGCCATTTTGATTGTGATTCATTTGTTCGAAATTGTTTCCTCGAACTATTGTGCGCATGCGTATTCCAAATTAGCTATCCCGAATGAGAATTCTAGCAAACTTTAAAAAAGAACAGAGTACGCGTGCAGCAGACTGCTGAATTAAATATTGCATAAAATGATGTCTATTCCAATGGATAAAGCGACGAATGGTAATTCGTCGCTTGAAAACATGAAAACGGAAAACACCTCAGCTGGTGGTTCGACGGCTATATAAATAACCTTAATTACGAAACTATGACGTATCAACACTTGAAATTTGTTGACAACAATGAATAAACCCCAAATATCTACAATACTGAATTTGTCGGGAACGGTGACGATATGTAGTTCACACAAACTGGACTATTTTTTCACATTTCGCTATTAAACCTTGCTACTCTGCAAAGGGAAAATTTGTGGAAAAATCCAGAAATCAGAAAAATCATATTTAAATACTAATAATACTAATGGGGTGCCGTGGTAGAGCGGTTTAACGCATCATCGGACTTGTGTTCTGATGGCTGAGTCGTCAGAATGTAGGTTCAAATCATATTAAGCAAGACACTTAACTATAATTGCTTCTCTTCACTCAGGAGTTTATATGGGGACCTTTGAGGGTAAAGATGGTAATTGTGTTTGATGACGCTCGTTGCGCTACACATTTTGGCAGCATGGGTTGCATACTCTTCAGGGAGTTGAGATGGTTCTAATAATGATATAACTGGCCTGATGACTTCAGTAATAATGTTGACGCGCCATGAGCGTCACACTTGGCGCATAACGGCCCAGTATAAGTGTCCATTATAAAAAAAAATATATAAAAATCTTTTCATATTAAAATGTTTTCTAATGTTTTCTAATGACTTAATCTCCCCCGTTGCAGCTGTACTAGACAAAGTGAGTGTACAATGGCAGAGGAATCAAGTCGCTGGCTCCCTTACAATAAAATACAGTGTGTGATGATCATCGATGTAGCCCCATATACCAGCTTGCCCATAACAAACCCACAGATAATGGTGAGTTATTTCAGATCGATAAAACCAACTTTTGAACAAAAAAGTAGAGGCAAATCAAATATGGCCTATCTGCAGATTATTATGGAATTATATTATTGTTAGTCACCATTCAGTTATAAAGCAATCCATAAACTGATTCATTCCATTCCACCGCTTAGTTTACAATTTCTTTACAGGATTGGTTTCGTTTAAATACTTTCTGTTTCATTTCATTTTAATTCATTTCATTCCATTTCATTTACAAAATACATAAAATAAACAAAATATTTTGCCAATAATTATATGTATTGTCGTTTAATAGATTATAAGGCAGTAAAAGGCATATGCATTAAAAAAGTACCAGGTTTGCATATGCTGAAAAAAGGAATTGCTAAATCGACTTAAGACACAAACATTCCTCTTTAGATTAAATACTAAAAATCCATCGTTAGAAACATTTACGTGAAATTCCTGAGGATAACTATAGAGGTTTCCAGTGGCAGATCCAGAAACGTCAGTAAAGTGAGAATATGTTTTTTTTCCTGTTTTGGACCTATTTTTGACATTACAGGAAACCAACCACAGACAAATACCTATTATTAATTTTCATTTCACGGTTTTCAGTGGCAGATTCAGAAAAGTGAGGAAAGTGAAAATGTATTTTTCTCCCGTTTTGGCCCCATTTGTGGACATTACAGGAAACCACAAACAAGGAAATACAATGTGGTGTGCCTCAAGGTTCTATATTAGGGCCCATATTGTTTTTATTATTTATAAATGATCTTCCGATGATACTGTAATTTATACTCAAGCAGATAGCGCTTATAATGCTAAAACTGCACTTCAAAATGATTTGCAAAATATAGAAAAATGGTTATGTAAAAATAAATTACATGTTAATGTTAACAAATCGTGTTGTATAGAAATCACTACAAGGTCAGTGAATGACAATAATTTTAATTTAATAGTAAATAATGAGCAATTAAATCAGGTTCAATATACTAAATATCTTGGCGTAACTATTTGTAATGATATGTCATGGGAACGTCATATATCTACTATTTGTAAAAAGTTGGGTCATGGTATTTATGTATTCCGTAATTTAAAGAACAAAATTCCCCCTGAACATTTATTGATTGTATACAAGACAATAATTCAACCCCACATTGATTATTGTATAACTATATGGGGCTATACACCTGATGTACAATTAAACAGAGTTCAACGCTTACAAAACAGAATGGCACGCTTACTGACAAATAACTACGTTTGGAATATTAGTCCATATGACCTTTTAAAATGTTAAATATTCCTACAGTTACTCAGAGACGAGATTATTTTAATGGTATTTTAATGGTATTTTAATGTATAGGTGTTTAAATGGTACAGCCCCTAATTATATATCTGATTTTATATCGACGGCTTCTGATTTAAATTTTTATAATACCCGTAATGTTCAAGCCAATATGTTATATGTTCCAAAACCTAGAGTGGAATTTTTTAGACAGTCTTTTCAATATGTAGGACCTTCGTATTATAACGAATTACCAAATGTAATAAAAGGGGCTGGTGATATATTAAGCTTTAAACGTTCATTAAAAGATTATGTTTTAAATGTATAAAGACATATGTATCTACATTAAGTATTTAGTTATCTGTAGTATCTATATTAAGTTCTTTTTTCATATTTTTTTTATATATAGTATTGTATTTCCTGGGCGCCTAGGAAGAATACCGGTAGGTAAATGGACTACTCAGGTTAAATATTTTGAAATAAATAAATAAACAAATACACAGTATTATGTTTCATTCTACGGTTTTCAGTGGCAGATCCAGATACGTGAGGAAAGTGGGAATATGTTTTTTCCCGTTTATGCCCTATTTGTGGACATTTATACAGGAAACTACAAACAAATACACAGTATCATGTTTCATTCCACCGTTTCCAGTGGCAGATCCAGAAACCTCTGCTCACACTCTCTACAAAAAATAGAGAGGAATACTTTTAAAAAAATGACCCACATTCCATTTTTGGAATGAAGTACATGCGTGCGAAGTTTCATATTTTTACCACAGAGTACACTACATTTGTATTTTATATCCGTGGACTACAAGGGTTTCCTTTGACTTTGATGGGTCACGGTTTTGAAAAGTGGGTGCAGATGACAAAAAAGAAAAAAAAAGCACACGTACCCATTTTACCAATGTTGTCCTGATATAGGCCTAACGGGATGAATAATTATGGCTTTAATACTTCTCATTCATTTCCATAGGTTCTGTGAAAAATAAATTTATTTAAAAAAATGTAGATTTGAGATTGCTTGTTGTGGTTATCCCCCACCCTCTGACCCTACAACAGGCAATACTATGTCTGAAAATGTTTCACCATCCTGCACAGTGACAGCGGATCCAGGTTCAAAGGAGTCAAAGGACGGTAGGGGTTGGGGTCGGTTTTTTCGCCATTAATGTAAATTTACTATAAGTGTAAGTAATGTTGGGGTATCGTGTTCCTATACTAAAAAAATATACCCCCTTCAAATTGGTGAGACCCAAGATGGGCCCAACTTCAAGAATGATATCACAGCCCATACTAAAAACCGATGCCAATTGTCATGATTTGTACACAAAGCGCACCATTTGTACCTTAGCAGCTGGTCTATAAAGCCTTTAATATCGTGCACCCAATTGTGCACACAATGAATTATGGGAGTCGGGTTTTAGACAAAAAGTTGTAAACAAACGCACAAGTTTGTGCACAAAGTCAATGGAGGCCAGAAGTTTTTTTACGTAATATAGCAAAACTATGGAAAAATATTAAGAATTAGTTAAATTACATGCAGAACATGTATAATTAAGAAAAAATGTTTTATTCCCAGAAACCACGCAAACAGAGGAATTCTTAGATAATTTCTGGATAACAATTATATTCTAATTTGCTCGTCATGAACAGGATTTGCAATGTACTTTTTTAGGCAAACTTGATCACTACTAACAGCTGAGAAACTCGGAATATATTTTCTTATAATAATAATGATAATGATGATGATGATGATGATGATGATGATGATGATGATGATGATGATGATGATGATGATAAAACAAAAAACACTTAGAGATTAAGTGTTTGTTAGAACAAACACACGGTGTTCGTGTCAACTTCAATCAAATTATCATGATGATGTCAATCATATTTTGCAAAGGTGTATCATCTTTTATTGTAGCAGTATCAATGTCATATTCCAAAGATCTATCAATTTTGCGTTAGAATGTGTTGAATTTGAACTTTCTATTTAGACGAGAAGTATAAAGGTCAGATCAGGTAATTTGAAGGTGATATATGACACAATAAAACTTCCTCATGATCATAAACAATAACATTAGTACCTGCTTTGGTTCAATATATATGAGATATGATTTTTTTGAAATATTAAAATTTTATTTTAGTGTATTTCGATATCTGATGACGTCATCGTAACGTTATTCACAACTACATGTTATGGTCTAAAAAAGGGTCAAGTTTGAAGGCTCTGTGATCTTTGGAACTATGTTTTTTTTGTTCGATAAGTCTCATCGAGAAGGAAAAAAACACCCGAACAATTTCAAACAGGTGTCTTTTATTAGCATTATTTGCTATTGGGTATGTTGTAATGGCATCTCATTCCATTTCGTTCCATTTCTTTTTTCGTTATGAACAGCATGGTACAAAATATTCATCTTGAAATTATTATTCATACATACAAATATATGTATATGTATATATGTATATATGCACACAAAAAATTAATAAAAAGAGGTGTGGAGGAAGGTATAAGGTAGAATGGATGAATGGAAATAGACTCAAAGGAAATTGGAAAAACAAGAGAAAAAGAAATAAGGAGAAGACGGTTGTGGGGATAAGGGAAAAGTCTGGGCGGGAATGGAAGGAAATGGAAAACGAATCTTACTTCAGCAATTTGGGGCTGGTATAATTCCAAGAAAAATTATTTCGCTTAGTTTCATATGAGATGCTCTGTCCTAATTAGGCCTATATCAACGTACCATTCAATATTTCCGTTTCGTCATTGATGTACCAAATAAATATTCCCCCATTTTATAAAAATAAAAATATAATAATATGTGGGATTTCGTTATAGTTGAAGGATATAACACAAAGTGCTAATGCTCCTTTGAAGACCATCGATTAACCTTTGCTCGTTATTTGTGAATATTTAGATTGAAGTTACACTGGAGAATGCCGGTGACTTTGCTTCTGCAACCGCGATGTCGACATCAAATCACACATCTATCAATACAAAAAGCCTCAAGTTCATTGCTGACATTTTGACGCGTATTGCAAATGTTTCAAAGGACCACCCAACTATTGAGGTGAGTTACCATTATGCGTGAATCATCAGATTAGGTTGCAGAAAAGGATGTATGTTGTATGGCGAATTCCCACCTGGGGTCTTACAGAATTATAACCAAGTCATTTTTCTAAAGGTAAGTCAAGTCAAGTCACAATTTATTTTACATGTCAAGTCACAAGTCACAAGTCAAGTCAGTTTTTTGTTTACAAGTCAAGTGAAGTCAAAAGAAAGTGCGACCTGAAGTTAAATTCAAGTCAAGTCACTGACTCGAGTCCACAACTCTGGGTCTTGAATCATTTCTGTATAGTTTGCCCATTGTACCATCCACCAGTATTAATGCAACTTAAAATATTCCCAACACAGGGATGTTCATTAGTTCTTATTATAGCAATGCGGATATTATACGTCTATCTGTTCACCCTTTATCCAAAAGGAACACACATATTTAGTACAATACTTAACTTTATTTAATCCTCAGTTTTATTTAAACAACAGATATACTCGATTAAATGAAATTACTAAAAATACATGATCAGCTCTCAACCAACTTAAAATAGTAAATACTGAATCGGGTGTACGGTATTTACGAATCGATGTTAATTGTGTGGTACAATTCCTTTCGAAATTCCTGAAACAGATTATGAATGACTGTGTTAAGGTGATAACAATCTCCTTCAGGAAACTTTTGTATTGGTGCGTTTACAAACATTTTACGAACAGTGTACAATCCTTTTTATCTGCCAATATTGAAATAATTGAACTTTTTCAATCTCGTCTTTTCATTTTGAAATATTTGTCTGTGACAGATTGCAGAGGACATTGTGCGGGTGGTAAACAACGTCCTTCAAGTCGACCAGGAGATTTTCGATGATCTCAGCGATGACAACTCGGCGTCAGCTATCATTCTTGCCCTCGAAACGTACGTGACCGCACTGCAGTTGGCTGGCTCCGGCAACATATCGGCAGTGCAGAGTAATGTGGCTGTGGTGACAGTCACCGTACCCCAGGAATCGCTCAGGAGTGGCCTAGGGTTCGCTAACATCCCCACAGGCTCTGCAGGAGATTCCTTAACAAATGAAGATGTCTCTGTATTTTCTGAACCAAACAGTGTCCCAGTCGCTGAGGTCAAATCCTCCATCTATCTTCCTGCTGCGGTTTTAGATTATGTAACACCAGGTATGATTTTCCCTGAAATGTCCTTTTGGACATTACTATCTGGCAAAAACTGAGGTTAATTCATTATTTTTCGGATAAAATCTTGTTAACAGGGCATAAATTATTATTTGTAATTAAGCGATGATAAAATCACTGTTTCTATTTGTATGTTGTAAATTATGTATTTGTAGAATGGAATTATATTTAAATTGAAAATGTTGGTCATAATTATTGGTAGTTGTTTCAGATTTGAGCAGCTCTTTTCCACCTAACAAAAATACAGCTGTAAAAACGGAGTTTCTATTATAGAAAATGGAAAAAATACAGAATACAAATACATTCTTAAGTATGTTTACAAAGTCAGATAACAACAACAACAACAACAACAACAACAACAACAACAACAACAACAACAACAACAACAACAACAACAACAACAACAACAACAACAACAACAACAACAACAACAACAACAACAACAACAACAACAACAACAAGCAACAACAACAACAACAACAATAACAATAACAACAACAACAACAACAACAACAACAACAATATACAATACAACAACAACAATAACAACAACAACAACAATAACAACAACAACAACAACAACAACAACAACAACAACAACAACAACAACAACAACAACAACAACAACAACAACAACAACAACAACAACAACAACAACAACAACAACAACAACAACAACAACAACAACAACAACAACAACAACAACAACAACAACAACAACAACAACAACAACAACAACAACAACAACAACAACAACAACAACAACAACAACAACAACAACAACAACAACAACAACAACAACAACAACAACAACAACAACAACAACAACAACAACAACAACAATAATAATAATAATGCATTTATAATGCGCCGTCTATCTAGGCATGCCTATTCCGAGGCGCAACAATTAACACAGCAAAAGTATGAACATTATAGAAAGTACATACATACATACATACATATATATATATATATATATATACATATACATATATATATATATATACATATATATACATATATATATATATATATATATATATATATATATACACATATATGTACATGTATAGGCCTACATATGCATACATACACACATGCACATACCATATACATATACATGCATATACACATAATAACTAAAGATATATATACGTAAAACAAAAATCAAGCAAAACATTACATACATGTATTACATTACATACATATTCCAAAATCAAGCACAATAAGCAGTCTTAAATAAATGAGTCTTTAAATTGTTCTTGAAAACATTGATTGAACTGCAACTGCGAAGTTCTACTGGCAAGTCATTCCAAAGATTAGGAGCAGCTGCATAAAATGCACGATCATCATATGAAGATGCAGTCCTAGGAACAGTCAGAAGAAATTTATCAGTATATCGTAAAGTGCGTTTGGGAACATATGGAGAAAGAAGTTCACTTATATACTTTGGTGCCATGTCATGAAGTGATTTCCAAGTGAGCAGTATGAGTTTAAATTGAATCCTTTGACGAATCGGTAGCCAGTGGAGTTGTTTTAAAATTGGAGAGATATGATCAAACTTGCGAGTCCTGGTTAACATGCGTGCTGCAGAGTTTTGGGCATGTTGGAGCTTATTTAGCTGTTTATCAGTGACACCATACAGTAGGGAGTTTCCATTGTCTAATCTTGACGTCACTAAAGCGTGGATCAAAGTAGCTGCTGTATTGTTATCCAAAACCTTACAAATTTTGTTAATGTTCCTAATATGGAAGTATGTTGATTTAGAGACATTCTTGATATGATCATCCATAGATAGCGTGCTGTCAAAGATAATTCGCAGATTACGAGCATTAGGAGAAGCATGGATTGATGAGGACACTATTTGAAAACATTTGTTTGTGGGTCTAGATTGATGATATTTTGAGGTAATTACAATAAGCTCAGTCTTATCATCATTTAATTTCAGTTTATTCAATGTCATCAACAGTCTGTTATAAGAATATGTATTGTGTATTCCTATATACATTCCTATATACAATCGCAGAAGCATTACATACAAAAGGTGTGCCTAGTCTTTAACGAACAGTGGATTTGGGCCTTTCATGAAGTTATATTCCACAAACTGACGCGCAAGATCTCAAATGAAGCAGTGCATTGTGTGGATGACTTGCATGTGTGCTAGAGAGGACTGTACTGTACTGCGCGTTTTAATACGTGTTGCACTGTGAACATTTTGCGACCCTGCATGTAGCCTTGTTGCGCCATAGAGAAAGGACCGCACCAAGTTCGTGTCCAGTTTAGCACTGGAACTAGAAGGCGGCATCGAATGATACCCAAATCCATGGTAACCAAACTTGTTATCACGCTGGCTGTGCGTGTGGTTCATTTGTAGGACAATGCCGTGGATTGGATTATTGCACTTCGTGTGGTAATAGTATTCTGGGAATAACAATATTAGTGAAACTTAAGTTTGGATGCTATCTTGTCACAGGTGGGAACGTATCCATCAGTTTTTTCGTCTACCTGAACAGCAAGTTGTTCCGTTCTCCTAAATTACGGAACGCAGTGGACCGACGACGTGCTGTCGGTAGTCACATTATCGCTGCTACCGTAGAAGGTGTCAGGATTGAGAATCTTCCCATGAATGAGTCAGTCACCAGCACCTACTTCCCCCTGGATGTAAGAATTTCTACTTTATACAAATTACACAGAATTCTTTTTAAAGTAACAACATTTGTTATTACCTAATTACAAGACTACCGGATTGTTAGTCAAAAGCAAGCTAACTTGATGTGAAGTTGGTAAAGGTATCAGTTATCCTGAAAAATGATCCTGAATAAAGTGTTCTCACTTCAGAGAAAACATTAACAAAATTAATATTTCAACAAGTTGCCAAACCTTGCCAGTGTTTGCTGAACAAAACCTGAATGTTTTTCACACTTTTCTAGAATAAGAACAATATTCAACCCTATTACTTAAAATATGATCGTGAAACGCACATAAATGAAGACTTCACAAAACTGCATCACAAACTTCCATATCAGTTGTCTTATAGGGTGTGGCTAAGTCTTTAACAGTGATAGGTCACACAAGTGGATTTAATACAGTTCAAGTTGAATACATCATGTGTACAATTTAGGATCAAAGCATAGAGTGGAAAAATGTATTTTGGTAAAATTGTCTGAAATGCATCAATACTGCGATATGTATAAAAACCAACCTGTGAAAGTTTCAGCTTATTTCATTTTGTCGTTAACGAGAATTTTAAATTTCTGTCTTTGGATGACAGAAAATTAAATTTTTAAATTATTTCACTAATTTTACTTAAAAGTAAGGTATATGTTTAGTACATTATTTTTAAAAAATGTGAAATAATTTCAATATGTAAATTTAGGAAATATTTATCTTCGGAATGAATTTCACATTGGTATGAATAGAAACAATCTGAATGCATTTTCACTATGTTCTCATTAACGACACAACGTAATACGCTATAACTTTCACAGGTTTGTTTCTTAAAAACATTTTGCCAATATTACCAATCAAGCACCTTCCCTTAAAATGATAGCATCTGAAACAGAAATATTTCAAGGGAATGTTTACCAACATTAACTTTACATCAAATGAGTTTTATGTAAAACATCGGTTTTTCATAATGTGTTTCCCTAAATCAGAGAAGGTACACGAAGTATGTTGTGTACATATAGGTACACGCTAGATACAGCTTGGCTACACTATTTGACAGCCATTTTTGTTTTGTGAAACCCAAGCAATACCAAATTGTGAAGTTACTTATGTCTCCTTGAAAATATTGAGGTGAAGATAAATGGGGTAGGGCGTGGGACTCCTTTATGTGTTTGGAGTGGTATATCCATTAGTTATAGGAACCTAAACAATTTGTGAAACCTAAACAATTTACCAAACTGTGAAATGACTTTGTTTTCTTGAAAATATATATGTGACAAGATGGGCCCATCCAACTGTGCTTTGTTGATTGGCATATCAATTAGATGGGTCACAAAACAGTATATATTTGACCTCATGTTTTTGTGGATACGATTTAGGTGAGTAACTCAGATGACATGGTGAATGAAATTTGTACATCTGAAGTTTAGTGAAAACTGATGTAATTATTGATTGATTGAATTGAGGAAACTTTGAAAGCGTTTTCCATGTTTTCTCGTTCACGGATTGACAATGAAATATTAGCTGAAACAGTTCACAAGTCTGTTTAAGCGTAGTTAGGCTGGTAAGCATACTCGTAGAAGCATTTTACTATAAAAGCGTCACCTTCCTTTTAAAATATTAAGATGAGCTTAATCGTATGCTATATCCTACAGGTGAGTATAAACTCAAATGAGACGGTGGATGGATATGAGTGTGTGTTCTGGAATTTCACATTGAACGACGGCTATGGAGATTGGTCAACTGAAGGCTGTATGAAGGTTTCGGACAACAACAGCCGGATAGTCTGTCAATGTGACCATTTGACGAGCTTTGCTGTTATCATGGTAAGGAAGACACTAGATTGACTTTGCTGTCAACCCTGGTGAATAATGATTGACTATATTTGAGCTGTTCCCAGGGTATGAGGACAAAGTCGTGCAATGTAATTTGCTGGTAAAGGACTAATGGATTTTAAAAAAATCACAAAATACATTATTAGAAATAATGACTTTATGATACTTACAGATGTTAATGATTATTATTGGGTATCATTTGAAAGCTCATTCTCTGCAGAATTCAGAAATACAAAAATCTAAATGCATCATCAGGCTCATATATCATTCCTGAAACTCATTTCTGAAATTTCAGCTCCCTGGTGAGTATACAGCTTAATTGCAGCTCAAGGACCAGCTCAAGCACCACAGTCAGGATTCGAACCCACATTCTGAAGACTCGACCATCAGAACACAAATCAGAACTTGATTATCATAGAGTATAGTGTAAAGAACTTGGCATGAGAAAAGTAAAAAAAAAAAATAAAAAAAAAAAAATAAAAATCACAAATTTTACAGAAAATTAATCTTGAGCAAAAACAACAACTTGTTGCCAAATCTACATGTTGTTTTTGTGTTTTCTCTGACATGACAGTACTTTAGACAGAATACTGTGTCAGGATGATTGGTGCCTTTACAAACTTCACATCAAGTTAGCTTTTGGATAATAATTCAGTAATTTTTAGTGTATACAACTTAAAAGGGAAGGTACAACATTGGTAATGTTGTTGAGATATATACATATTTTGCCAGCCTCTGAAAGTTTCAGCTAAATGCACAAATTTTACAGAAAGTTAACTTGGAGCAAAAACAACAACTTTTTGTCAATATACATATTTTTGTTTGTGTATTCTCTGAAACGAGAGCCCTTTAGAAGACAGAATACTGTTTCAGGATGATTGGTACATTTACATCAACTTTACATCAAGTTAGCTTTTGGATAAAAATTCAGTAATTTTTTTAAACAATGGATATGGAAGCCAATTTTGATATACTGTATCCTTGATGTCTTTAACAGGATATCTACGGCAATCAGCAGGATATTGTCTTAAGCATCATCAGTAAGATAGGATGTGCAGTGTCTATTGTAGCGCTCATCATCACTATCGTAACATATCTCTGGATCAAGTAAGTCGTAAATAACACCCTTCATATTATATCCATGGTAACACTGAAATAGAATCTTCAAAATCAGATTAACACCTACAAATTTAATAGACAGCAAACACTAACAGGACACCCTACACATATAAAGGAGAGCAAAAATAGAGAAAAAGAAGAAAAAAAAGTAGTTTTCTCTAAACAAATACATAAGGGTCTCACCTATTCGGGAAATTATAGTCCAACATAATCTTACTGTCCATTTAGAAATCTCGTTATTAGAGTTTCATTGTTCCGTGTACAGTAATAAAGCACACTGCTCCAGAATTGTATTTGAGTCTTCCAAGTCCAAGTCACCTAAAACCAATCCAAGTCCAGAGTTACCGAAAGTTGTGCCTGAGTCATTGTACGTCATGACCCGAGTCCAAGTCTGAAAGTGTGACTCGAGGCAGAGGAGTCACAAGTCTAGCTGCACTTCTTTTGAAAATTCTAACTTTTGAAGTATTCTCATGTTGTTTTTCTTTTCGTCTCTGTCACAGGAAACTGCGCACAAAGCGGCCCCAGCAGATTTTGATCTGTTTCTCCTTTTCCCTTCTGGGTCTCTACCTCGTTTTCTTGACCGGCATCGAGGCCACTGGCTCTGGAGCTGGCTGTATCATCGTGGCCGCCCTGATCCACTTCTTCACCCTCTCTTCCATGGTCTGGATGGCCGTAGAGGCCGCTAACATGTATATTCTCTTTGTGAGAGTACTCAATGCCGACGTGGCACACTTCATGATCAAAGCGTCAATTGCAGGCTGGGGTAAGGCTCATAACCTTTTTTCTCTTTAAATTCAAACTGTTACTTGAGGTGTAATGTGAGCATGAAAAAACCAGAATTGAGTGGAAAGAAATGCGCCCCATTTCATGGTGCTGCTAAACATGGAATTCCGTGCTTACAGGGTTAGCACATAATAACTGTGCTAGCTATGGAAGTGGAGAATCCTTAGTTACGCGAAGTATGCATCAACACAAGCAGAAAATCCTTCCTTACCTGTGACATAAGCTTTATGTTAAGCATAATTTATCTGCTTCAGTAAGTGCCGATTTGTTGATCATGGTAGGCAGAGCCACGGTAGGTCGAGCCACGAGCTGAAGGGGATCTTCTTTAGACCATCCCAGATATGGCCCCATCCACTCCTCAGTAACTCTGAAAACTCAGTCATGCCACCTCTGTAAAAGCCAAGCACTTGACTGAGGTAATGGAGGATAGCAACAGTTGTCGTGGAAAGGTGGAACTGTCAAATGTTATTTTCATTATACTCAAACTCACAATAAATAACACCAACTACAAATTCATTTGAATGCCACTTGGCCACAGCTTTCAAGCTTTTTTATTCAAAGAGGTTGACACCATCAACCACCGGAATACCAAACTATGGGCAAACCGGATTTGTCATTTAACAGCATTTGATAAAGACAAACAAACACCCTGAGATACCCCGTGTGAGGGGATCACCGCGTTCATGGACGAACAAGGAGCCGGACAATTGTTTCCGCGCTTGCAAATACCCTTGCAAAGCAGTAACTGGACGGAAAGCCACATCCTGCAGCCTTGCGATATGAACCCACTGTGGAGGGCCAGCCTGATTAGTTTTAGAATGGCCAGGACCACAGACACGCTAGATTGATTGCCACAGAAACACACATCGGAATACTGTAACATAGACTCTTGCATATGGTTAGTGGAATTGGCGGTAAACTCCCCAACGCGCAAAAAGCCGAAAAAAGCCAATAGCATAGCTGCCCGAAACATGGTGCTTTCAAATTGGGGACATTATCGGACCGGAACAACACCCTGCAGTTCGCCAACAAGGGGGCCCAACAGAGGAGCGCCACTACCACAGGAAAAAATTCCAATAAAGCAATGGACGGAGTACTAGCCAGCCACTCTGACGGCCAACGCCCTTGAACCCATCTCCCTTGGAAATAAGCCCCGTAGCCGATGGATGCAGCAGCGTCAGTGAATAATTCAAGAGCAACATTTGAATCCCAATTTTCCCGCAGGAATGGAGTAAGACCGCAAGAATGACAGCCACATGACCAGATCGAGCTTTGCACCTTGCGAAAGGCGCACCCTGTGATGCGGCTGCTTGAGGTCCACTGTCAGTGCAATAAGACGCCGTAAAAACGCGCGCCCCGGCGCAACTGCTTTACACACAAAATACAATGACCCCACTAAGGATTGAATCTGAACTATACTGGCTTTTGGCCTGCCAAGCAAGAGTTGAATCTGCCTTGTGAGTGCTTGAACTTTGACCTGTGGGACCCGGACCTGCCCTCGAACAGTGTCGATTTCGAGCCCTAAATATGAAATAGTTTGTACCGGCCCTTCAGTTTTTTCTTGCGCTAGGGGAACCCCAAGTGCTTTGCATGTCCCCTCAAAAACTTCCAAAAGGTCCTTACAGGCTTGACGTGATGCCCCAACAAAGAGAAAATCATCCAGATAATGTGTGACAAAACCCGAATGTGCGATTGCTTTCACCCGGAACTCCAGAAAAATGCTAAACTTCTCAAAGAGCGAGCAGGAAATGGAACATCCCATCGGCAGGCACTTGTCAAAATAGAATTGGCCCCCAAACTTGAAACCCAAAAGCTCGTAATCACGAGGGGAAACTGACAAGAGCCGAAAAGCTGATTTAATGTCTGCCTTAGCAAGCCATGCATTACAGCCTACCTGCAAAACCAGCCGCACCCCTACATCAAAGGACGCATAATCCACTTTGCATTCATCCTTATCAATGAAAGCACCCCCTTTCCTTGTGGGAAAGACAGATGATCAATGAGACGAAAAGTCCCAGGGTCTTTTTTAGGCACTAAACCGATAGGCGAGCACCGCAAATGCTCAAGTGGGCAATTTGAAAATGGACCAGCAATGCGACCTGCCTTAATTTCACATTGGGCCTAGCAGCTGCCGTACCTAAGCAACCGGCATCACACCGTTGCCATGGGCCTGTGCACCCCAATGAGAAACCAAATGAAAAACCCTCCCGGAGAATTTGCGCATCAACCGCATGAGTATAGTCCGCAAGCCAACTTGTCAGCACTCCCAATTTAATTGGAGTAGGAGGCACAAAAACTGCCCTTGGAATTTGAAGCAGCCCCCTGCGACCCCTCCGCCTTTGCCTGAGAGGCAGGCAGAGCTGGAGTGGACCCTTGCATGGCCTTAGGATTACCAACGCTTTTGGTAAATGCTGTACGAACGCGCTGCCCAGCACTACCCATAGAGCGGCATGCGTGTGCACCATGGCCAGAACGTGAACATTTAGAGCACTGGTGCATATATTTGCAGCCAAAGAACTTGCAACCCCCCGCACTATTGAAGGCATAGCACACCCTGCCACTAGTAGAGCGCAAACCGACCACTTGAGGCTTGCCGGCATTGAGGCTGCCATTATTAGCAACGGCCAACGCCGCTACAGTCAACCAAAGCTCGACATCTAAAGCCGCCCATCTAAAGCCGGCTGGGGGTAAATTTCTTGCCGCAGCCGGAACTGCTCATTGTATGAGCGCCAACCTGTTCCCGGGAATTGCACAGCCGCCATGTGAATAATCTCGGCATACTTCAACAATTCAGTTGCACGCCAAGGAAATTTTACAATATAAATGGCCATAAATGTATGAAAGGCCGAAACCCATTTGTCCCAGGTATCAAGCTTACTCTGGCGGCCTGTGGGGGATGCATTTGGCCGCAGAAACATCTTATCCCCCTCTACCACAAGAGCAACCTCAGAACCCGAAGACCTATGAGCTTTGGCAAGAAGGACGTTCAATAAGCAAAATTGACATGTCAATGTAAGCACTACTCCAAATCTTTTCTTTCAATGACTGCGAAATGTGTCCCCCAGCAGTAATCCCGAGTGGAATAGGAGCCGGCTGATTTAAAGAAGCCAAACCAGTACTAGACGCCTGCGGCTGCGTTGAAAGAAGCATGCTGGGAAAAACTTGAGGCCCAGTGACCATCCCCCCTGTAAGAGTAGGGAGCTGGTGACTAACGCTTGGCAGAACAGAAGTTGCGAGCGCTGATGGCACAATGCCACCACTACTACTACTAGTACTAACGCTAGGCTGACTTGAGCAAGCGGCTTGGTTAAAGCCAGAAAGCGCAGGATTAAGGCTCCACACACTGGACCCGTTAAATGACTGGGGGGGCACTATAATTATAGCCACTGGTAGTATAACAAGGAATGCCTTGACAAAAAGAGCTAGTACTAGAAACAAAACCAGCCCCAGTGTGATTACCACAATCCAAAAGTCCAGCGGCAAAGCTTCCCGTCTGCAAGGCCAAGGGTACTCTAGACTGACCTGACTGGACGGCTGGTGGTGGCGGGACAGGACTGGTGGACGTGGTCATGCTAGCATCAGATCCAGATAACAAGGGTGCAGACACTGTCATCGAGCTTGGGGTTGAAACCTCCGCCGCCGACGATGAGCCCACCGGCACCGCTGATGATGAGCCTGGTGTCTGGGAAGGGGAGCCGTGCGACTACGCTTAGCCTTCGGTAGGGGGAGCTCTCGTGCCTCACCCGTCACCAGAGTCGCCCGCAACTGGGCTGGAGGGCGAACCTGACGCTTCGGACGTGGCATCGTTAAAATGACTGACGCAAATAGACAATGAACTTGCTGCAATTGCAATCAAGGGCTTGTAGTCGAGAGACCGGACTCGAAGGTCGCCACGTATTGTAAAGTTAACTTATTCCCTCGTGACAACAAATTCAGCCCAGTTAAAGGTTGTGCAACCGCAAACAAAACGAAGAGGTGTGAAGGCCGATGTACTGCAGTGATTAAACAATCCATAAAAAGACAACAGAAGATCTACATCGAAGATGAACTACTATCACAAAAACTCTTCTTATTATGAAGAGAATCCAAAAATTCGTGTCGCCAGACGAGCTGTCTCACGAGTCGTGCACTAGTCGATCTGCCCACGAAGAAATTTATACAATAGTTCTTGAAAATAACTATTTGTTACAACCAACCGAAACTGGTCCGTTGTAAAAGTTCCTGTCGCCAGACTAGTTGAATCGTGCACAGATAGAACTGTATCCACCGAAGAAAATCAAATTTGTTCTTGAAAAATCATAAAATGCTAACCCCAAAACTCCATGGAATTGTTAATAAACAAGGAGCTGTGACAAGAATGCCCCAAACCGCACTGGTTGCTTGACACCAGGCGCCAACTTTTACAGCGCGCAACCTGATTGGCTAAAAACCTCCACCAAAGTTTGCCACCAAACAAACTATTGGTGGAGGCCTAAAAGCGGGAAACTTCCCGCCTACGCCTCTGATTGGCTATGCCATGATCCACCCTGGGCATATAAAAGGCTTGACGTGGAAAATAGCCCATAAGCCTGCCGCTGGCTAACGAGTGCACAACAATATGCATGCCCATTGAGAAAACCCGATCCGTATTGTAAGTTGCGCATAACGCATTTGATCACTTTCGTGATAAAATGATTTAAATATTTCTTGAAAACTGGGTTGAAATGAGCATACGCTTCCGTATACCGCGGATATTGTACCAATTTTGAAAGTGACCTATGTCCAGAAACTGGAGATCATACAATGAAATGGAAATATAAAGATAAGTTTTATGAATATCCATAATTTGCCAAACTAACTGTTGTTTTATACTTTTTGTCAGGTCTTCCACTTGCCGTCGTGGTTATTATCCTGGCTGTTGACCATACCAACTATGTGAATACTAATTAGTAAGTACATTCTGGGTGATTGCTTTTTGATGAATGCCTTCAGAACAAATATTATTAACATTAATCTTGATAACCCAGTTATAGTAAATACCTGAATGGCTTTTGTAAATGTGTCTCAGCTTTGGTAGATTGTATTTACTACCCATTGTTTTAATACCCTGGATCTGCCATGTGCAGATCTAG
>CM055820.1:4455499-4813588 GCA_029582265.1 Zoroaster sp. YZ-2022
AATGAACGATCTTAAAAATAATGTTACCCAAAATCTGTTAAAACCCCAGACCGTAAAAGCAAAGATTAAAAAAAATTTGCTACAGTGAATGGGTTATATAAAACAAATTCATATACTGGAAATCTCGTTCATGTTAACCAGCTTTTGCCCAAACGTAATTTACGGATAAAAATTTTTTCAGAACTTGACAACCCCATGTTGAGGTTTTGATTCGAGAATGAGTGAATCCTTCTGGTCTTTTGAACTAGGTGGACGGTAATTAAAGTAAGGGCCCGAGGGGTTGGGGGTCCCCCAAACCCCCCTCTCTGGTTGAAGGGACCGTGATTGCCGGCGTGAAAAATGACCTCGGCCCCAGTAAAGAATCTGATAAATTTCCGCACATTTGTCATCGAGACCCTGATTTGCCAGGAACCCCAGTGAAGAATTTTTGAAAACTATAGGGTTAACATTCTTGGGACACCGGGGGTTAAAATTTTCAATTAAAGTTTGAAATGGTGGGGTGAAAGGGGGTGGGACATCCTTGGGTTGAAAATTAAGTCCCCCCTTGCCCCCTTTTCCCAAACTGCTACTTTCCTGAAAATACAAAACACATAAATATGCTTAGCCCCAAAGGGTTTAAAAAACTTCCCAAAATACCTGAACTTTGTCGTGCCCGTCTGTCTTTCGTCATTCGAGAACCATTGGGGCACTATCTGGCGGCGAAATAACTCCCGCCGGATATAACAAATCGGTTTGTGCCCTTTAACGTTTCCCTAAAAAAACAGATATTTTTTAATAAAATTACTAAAATCCCCTGATTGGCTCTAACCCAATTTAAAAAAATAGTAAATACTTCGGTGTACGGTTTTCAGTCGATGTTGTTGGTACAATTCCTTTCAATTAAAACAATTTGAAGCTTTTTGGTGATAACAATCTCCTTCAGAAACCTTTGTATTGGTGCTTTTACACACTTTAACCCAACATTAAATTTTTTCTGCCAATATTGAAATAATTGAATTTTTCAATCTCTTTTTTTTCATTTAAAATTTGTCTGGACAATTGCAGAGGACATTGTGCGGGTGGTAACAACGTCCTTCAATCGAAAAAGTCTTTGACGATTCGGCGATGACAACTCGACGTCCTTCATTCGCCCTCAAAACGATGCCCCCTGCTTGGGCGGCCCCGGCAACATATCAGCAGTCGGTAATTTGATGGCCTCACTTCCAATCGCTCAGGAGGCCTAGGGTTCGAAACTATCCTCAGAGGCTCTGTAGTAGATTCCTTAACAAATGGAGAAGATGTTCTCAGTATTTTCTGAACCAAACAGAATCCCAGTCGCTTGAGGTCAAATCCTCCATTCATCTATCTTCCTTGTTGTGGTTTTCGATTATGTAATTATGGGTATGATTTCCCCGAAATGCCCTTTTTAGACATTACTATCTGGCAAAAATTTAGGTTAATTCATTTATTTTTCGGAAAAAAATCTTGCCAACAGGGGCCAAAATATCTTTGTAATTCATTGGATGATAAAATCACTGTTTTCTCATTTTGTATGTTGTAAATTATGTATTTTTGTAGAATGGAATGATATTTAAATTGGAGAATGTTGGTCCAAATTATTGGTAGTGGTTTCTAGATTTGGAGGGGTTCTTTCCACAGAAAACCGTAAATAACAGTTGTAAAAATTATATTTTTAGAAAATATATATTTTAGAGTATATTTTAGAAAATGGAAAAAATACAAAATAAAATACATTCTTAAGTTATATTTACAAAGTCAGATAACATCAACACTCTGTTATAAGAATGTTAACAGAATTGCTGTATTTTCCCTATGTACATAAGATGTACAGCAGAAGCATATATGCTAGTGCGTGCCTGTCTGAACGAACAGTGATTTGGGCTTTAGCGACGCCAGTTCTTACTAAACTGACGCGCAAGATCTCAAAATGAAGCAGTGCATTGTGTGGGATGACCTGCATGTACAGAGGACTGTACTTTTGCACCGTGCGTTTCAATGCGTGTTTCAACAGGAACATTTTGCGACCGGCCTATGTAACCCACAGCTATAGAGCAGTGACTGCACCAAAGTTCGTGTCCAGCCAGCGCTGGAACTGAAGGCGGCATCGAATGACACCCAAATTCACAGCCAAGCTTAGCAGCAAGCTCACAAAAGTGCGTGGTTCATTGTGCACAATGTCGTGATTGGATTATTACACTTCGCGTGGTAATAGTATTCTCTGCAATAGCAATACTAGTGAAACTTAAGTCGATGCTATCTATCACAGGTGAGATACTCCATCAGTTTTTGTCGTTCACCTGAACACCAAGTTGTTCCGTTCTCCTAAATTATGGAACGTAGTGGACCGATGACGTGTTGTCGGTAGCGTCACATTATCGTTGCCAATGTAGAAGTGTCAGGGATTGAGAATCTTCCCATGGATGAGCCAGTCACCAGCACCTACTTTCTCTTGAATGTAAGAATTTCACCATACAAATTTACACATAATTTTTTTTAAAGTAACAACATTGGGTTATTACCCAAATCACAAAACTAACGGATTATTAGACAAAGCAAAGTTAACTCAGATGTAAAGTTGGTGTCAGTATCAGTTTGAAAATTATCCTGAATAAAGTGCTTTTCACTTTAGAGAAAACATTCAATAAATATCGTATTTCAAATGTTGTTAGACCTCGCTAGCAGCCCCGAACAAAACACTTTCTAGAATGTTTTTGCTAATACAAGGTACTTTCCCTCAATAGATTGAGATAATCTGTTCAGACCTACATTGTTTAAAATATGATCGTGAAACGCACATAAATGAAGACTGCATCACAAAGGCCCATCATGGGGCTTATCGGTTGTCACAGGCTAAGTGGGAAAGCATCATGCACAATTTAGGGTCACACCATAGAGGCAAAATGTTTTTGGAAAAAAATGTCTGAAAATGCATCAATACTGCGACATGTAATAAAACCAACCCGTGGAAAGTTTCAGCTTATTTCCATTGTGTCGTTAACGAGAATTTTTGTAAAAGGTTAGCAGCTCAATTAACGACAAAAAATGTGAAATAATTTCTATAGGCCTGTTAAAATTTAGGAAAAATTTCTCTTTGGAATGAAAATCAATTGTGTATGAACAGGGAACAATCTGAATGGACAATCTATCAACCAAACGTAATACGCTATAACTTTCTGTCAGGTTTGTAATTTTATGCAGCCTGTATCTTGATTTAAAGATAGTAATCATACTTCAAAAAAACATTTTATTAACATTACCAATCCTGTAAATTTTCCTCAAATGATAGCATCTGAAACAAGAAATATTTCAATGAATGTTTCATCAACATTAACTTTACATCAAATGAGTTTTATGTAAAACATCGGTTTTCATAACAAAGTCAAATCAGAGAAGGTAACACGAAGCATGTTGTGCGTATATAGGTAAACGCGATACAGCTTACACAAGCACCTTTTTGACACAGTCATTTTTGTTTTGTAAAATTTTGTGAAACTCAAGCAATACCAAATTGGGTAGTTACTTTTGTCTCCTTGAAACATTTTGGAGGTGAAGATAAATGGGGTAAGAAGCCCCTTTATGGCGTTTTGGAGTAAGCATATCTAGGAAGTTATAAGAACCTAAACACCCCAGAAACCTAAACAATTTACCAAACTGTGAAATGAATTTGGGTTTTCTTTGAAAATATTAGTGAAGATATATGTGATAGTATGGGACCATCCAATTGCTTTTTGATCCGGTATCAATTGGATACGGGTCACAAAATGGACATATTTAGTGAGTAACTCAGATGAGACAGAATGAAATTTGAACATCTGGAAATTTAGAAAACTTCTTTTTCCTGTTTTCGTTCGCGAATTGTCAATGGAATATTTGCTGAAACAGCTCACAAAGTCTTTGTTTTACATGGTTATTGGTAAGCATACCGTAGAATACTTTTACCATAAAAGCGTCATCTTCCCTTTTTTAAATATTATGATGAGCTTTAATCGTATGATGCATCCTACAGGTGAGATAAACTCAAATGAGACGGTAGGTGGATTGGAGTAAAATTGGGAATTTCACATTGAACGCCGGCTATGGAGATTGGTCAATCGAAGGTTGTATGAAGTTTTCGACAACAGGACAACGGTTCGCCACTGTAATCACTTGACTATTTTTGCTGTTATCGTGGTAAGGAAGACACTAGATTGACTTTGCTGTCAACCCCGATGAATAATGATTTGATTGTTATTTGACAGCCTCATGATATGAGGACACAGTTGTACAAAGTAATTAGTTGCAAGGACTATCGGATTCAAAATTCACAAAAATAAATTATTAGGAAAGGATGACTGTTTGATACTTACAGATGATAATGATACATAGTCATTTGGAAAGCTCATTTCTGCAGAATTTGAAATACAAAAATCTAAATGGCATCATCATCCTCATATATCATTCCTGAACTCATTTCTGAAATCTCAGCCCCCTGGTGAGTATGTTTAATTGCAGCCGTTTTTGGCATATATACACAAACAAATACAACAAACAACCTTGCTTACGTAGGCTCACCCATTTACTCCTGTGTGTGGAGAGGGAGCACCATATGGTTAGGTGTCTTTGCTCAAGACACAAGCACTTCACGGTCGGTAAGTCAGGATACGAACTCCATTATCTCTGAAGACTGGACCATCGTGAACACAACTGAATTGATTTATCATACAATTTAAAGGAATACAATTTAAAAGGGAAGGTCAACATTGGGCATTGTTGTCAAGAAAATGTCTATGGCATTTTTTTACCAGCCTGTGAGACAGTTTCAGTAGCTAAATGCAATCTGTTATTGTTGTTGTATGTCGCGAGAAAGATTTTTTTTAACCACAAATTTTACAGAAAAATTAATCCCTGAGCAAAACAACAATCCTGTTGCCAATGTACATGTTACTTGTGTTTTCTCTTGATGACAGCGTTTTTAGACAAGAATACTGTGTCAGGATGATTGGTACCTTACCAACTTCACATCAAGTTGGGCTTTTGGGATGGGTCAATTCGGAAATTTTTACTTAACAACGGATATAAAGCCAATTTTGATATCCTTGATGTTCCTTTAACAGATATCTACGGCAATCAGCAGGATATTGTCTTAACATCATCAGTAAGATAGGATGTGCAGTGTCCATCTGCTGCTCATCATCACCATTGTAACATATCTTTGCATCAAGTAAGTCGGAAATAACATCAGCTTCAATATATCCATGTAACACTGAAAATAATCTTTCAAAATCAGATTAACACCTATAATGTAATAGACAGCAAACACTCAGAATAACCCCACATAAAGAAGAACAACAAACAACAGAAGAAAAGAAAAAAGTGTTTTCTTGAGTAAACAAATACATTATGGCCTCATCTATTAGGGAATCATAATGTTATTATCTATTTAGAAATCCTGTTATTAGAGTTGTATTGTTTGATGTTGTACAACAATAGCAACCACTGCTCCGGATTTCATTTATGTCCTGCGACTGTTCTTGAGTCCAAGTGTCACTTATAAAGACAACCTGAAATATAGAAAGTTGTGCCCGAGTCATTCTAACAACATGACCCGAGTCCAAGCTTGAGTCATAAATCAGTATGAATCAAGGCAGAGGAGTCTTGAGTAACAAGTCTAGCTGTGACTTCTCCTTTTTGAAAACTCTGATGTTATTTTATACGCATTCCTCATTGCCCGTATCTGCCCAGGAATTATGCACCAAAAACGTCCTCAGCAGATTGTGCCTCAATTTATCATTTGCCCTTCTGGGCCTCTACCTCGTTTTCTTGACCGGCATCCGGGAGGCCACTGACTCTGGAGTTGGGCTGTATCATCGTGGCCGCCTGATCCACTTCTTCACCCTCTTTCCCTCTACCATGGCCTGGATGGCCGTAGAGGCCGCTAACATGTATCTTCTCATTGTGAGAGTATTCAATGCCAATGTCACACTTCATGATCAAGGCGTCAATAGCAGGCTGGGGTAGGCACTTCTTTTTTATAAACTGTTACTTGAGGGTATAACATGAGCATGAAAAACAATTCACCAGGGTAAATTGAAAGCAAAACACTGCGCTCTCAGGAATACAGAGGACATACATCTCTTCTGAATACTGAACTTCCCCCAAAAAAAAGTGTATACCATCACTGCACCGATTTAAGAAGCGCTGACCCTGTGACCAGAAACCGGAATTTTTGTAGCGTAGCAATTACATATTAATGTCTTGTCTACTACTAGTATGCCTTATTATGTATGTCTCTTGTTTACTACTATGCCTTACTATATTAATGTCTTTGTTCTATCACTAATACCTTACTATATTAATATCTTTGTCTTACTAATGCCTTACTATATTAATGTCTTTGTCTTACTAATGCCTTACTATATTAATGTCTTTGTCTTACTAATGCCTTACTATATTAATGTCTTTGTCTTACTAATGCCTTACACTATATTAATGTCTTTGTTCTTACTAATACCTTCATTAATGTCTTTATCTTTAATGTACTATATTAATGTCTTTGTCTTACTAATGCCTTCCTATATTAATGTTCTTTTGTCTTACCTAATGCCCTTCCTATATTAATGTCTTTGTCTTACTAATGCCTTCCTATATTAATCCCTTATATAGTAATCTCTTTGTCTTACTAATGCCTTACATAATTAATGTCTTTGTCTTACTAATGCCTTCTATTAATGTCTTTGTCTTACTAATACTTACTATATTAATGTCTTTTGTCTTACTAATGCCTTACTATATTAATGTCTTTGTCTTACTAATGCCTTACTATATTAATGTCTTTGTCTTACTAATGCCTTACTATATTAATGTCTTTGTCTTACTAATGCCTTACTATATTAATGTCTTTGTCTTACTAATTTCTTACCATATTAATGTCTTTGTCTTACTAATGCCTTACTATATTAATGTCTTTGTCTTACTAATGCCTTATATTAATGTCTTTTCTTACTAATGCCTTACTATTAATATCTTTGTCTTACTAATGCCTTACTATATTAATGTCTTTGTCTTACTAATGCCTTACTATATTAATGTCTTTGTCTTACTAATGCCCTTACTAATTAATGTCTTTGTCTTACTAATGCCTTACTATATTAATGTCTTTGTCTTACTAATGCCTTACTATATTAATGTCTTGTCTTACTAATGCCTTACTATATTAATGTCTTTGTCTTACTAATGCCTTTTATATTTAATGTCTTTTTCTTACAATGCCTTACTATAATGTCTTTGTCTTACTAATGCCTTACTGTATTAATGTCTTTGTCTTTAATGCCTTACTATATTAATGTCTTTGTCTTACTAATGCCTTACTATATTAATGTCTTTGTCTTACTAATGCCTATATTAATGTCTTTGTCTTACTAATGCCTTACTATATTTAATGTCTTTGTCTTACTAATGCCTTACTATATTAATGTCTTTGTCTTACTAATGCCTTACTATATTAATGTCTTTGTCTTACTAATGCCTTACTATATTAATATCTTTGTCTTACTAATGCCTTTATATTAATGTCTTTTGTCTTACTAATGCCTTACTATATTAATGTCTTTGTCTTACTAATGCCTTACTTTATTAATGTCTTTGTCTTACTAATGCCTTACTATATTAATGTCTTTGTCTTACTAATGCCTTACTATATTAATGCATTTGTCTTGCTAATGTCTTACTACATGTATATTAATGTCTTTCATTGGTGGCAGATGAATTTTGATCATCAGTAGGAGGCCAAGCAGTTCCAAAATTCTGTTACGAGTTTGCAAAAAACAAACCCCCAAAACATAGATCATACAATCAAATGGAAGTATTAAGATAAATGTACACTGTTACAAAATTGGTTGTTCATTTACAGTAAGTTGTTTTGTCAATTGGCATTATTATTACGGAGACTTGTTTATTATACAGCAGAATTGTCTCTTGTGCATCAACAGCAGACATGCTGTAACTTATAATAGGAACACAACTATTTAGAAACATTTTTGTATATTCACAGGAAAATCTGAAAACAGCAATTTGTGCTGTAAATTTTATATTCTTTTCAACAGAAAAACTGCTGATCTCATTATTTTTACAGTGGAAGCCATATTTTGTTTAACATCTCCTGTTTTATGAATATCCATTGTTGCCGAACTAACGATGTTGTTTTTATACTTTTGTCAGGTTCCCACTTGCCGTTGTGGCTATTATCCTGTTGACCATACCAACTATGTGAAATCCTAATTATTAGTAATGCATTCGGGTGATTGCTTTTTAGATGCGTGCGTGCGTGCTTCAGACAAAAACATATAATAACATTAATCTAGATATCCACAACCTATATACATCTAGAGGGACTTCAATATCAGCATATTGTGTATGGCATATATATATATATATATATATATAAAAGTTCTGGAAAAAAAAATTGTGATGGGACTCCCAACCCGACCTCTGAATAAACGGCGCTCTTGAGCTAACCCGCCCCTATGTTGGTGGGCGGTCCCTTTTTTTCCTATTGCTCGAGGCCAGGTCGGAGGCCAACCTTCTGCTGGTGCCAGGGATCAAACCCGGTCAGATGCAAACAACCCCGGGGAACGGTGCGGGATCCCAAAAAAAGGACCAAAAACCTTTTATGGTTGCACAAGTAGTTTATATGGGAAACGACCTGAAATATTATAAACGGGTAGCGAGCAAAAAAAATTTGGGGTCCCCGGGCCCGAAACCGCGACCCCTCGATTACCGTACGGGGCTCTCCAACTGAGCTAACCAGCCCCTATGTTGGTGGCGGTCCCTTTATCTTTCTCTATGGGGCCGGGGCGGGCCAAACCATATCTGCCGAGCCGGGGTCAAACCCCCCGGGCAGATGAAACAACCCGGGGAAAAAATCGGGATCACACAATTATCGGACAACCTTTTTGGTTGTACACAAAGAAAATTTTATGGAGAAACGCCTGTTTTATAAACGGGTACGATATATATATATATATATATATATATATATAATATATATATATATATATATATATTTATATATATATATATCTACCGGGGGGTCCCGGCTTACCCAGATTGGTTTTGGGCCCCTGAACTGGCCCCTAAAAAATAATTTGGAAATGGACCCCCCCCCAACATAGGGGGTGGTTGGGGTCGGTTTAAAAAGGCCCCTATTTGAGGTCGCTTCCCGGGGCCGCATCGGCCTTTCTCTGCTCGCCCTTTTTTCGGGTCGGCTCTTTTTTCCCCAAAAATTTTCCTTTTCCCCCTGCCGGGGTTTCCAGGAATCCCCCCGGGGGGGGGTTTACCCTGACCTTTGCAAAAAAATTGGCAAATTAAACCCCTCGGCCGGGGCGTGTTCTTTTGGGAAACCTCATTTTATTGTGCGGGTTCTCTCCAACCTTTAATTATATTTGCTATGGGGCCGGGGCAGACCTTTTTTTTTATATATATATGTATATATATATATATATATATATATATATATATATATATATATATATATATATATATATATATATATATATATATATATATATATATATATATATATATATATTCTGTGTAATAAACCATGTAAAAAGCTTGTGTCCCGTTGTGTGAACCCCTACTGCCGTCACCCAGGTTACATGTATTTAATTTTGCCTTACACATCGATATGTGTATAGCACTGTATACTCAGTGCTTTCCGAGTGTCCTTCACAGACGACTCGGGGGGATTGAACGAACCCACGACTTACTGCTTAACCTAGTGCAGACGTACCTTAACCTTGCCCGATAACGATTGGCTGGCTAGAATCCTATATAGCAGCGGGTTCCGCGATATTCTATCAAACTATTTATATGCAATCAATATATATGAACGCCTCTTTGACACCCTTTGTGCCTCACTCATTGTTGCTGTGTCCCCACGTTTTAATACCCTTTGATCTGCCCCTGCCATGTACAGATTTATAACACATAACCCCTCCCCTCGCCTCAATCCGCCCTTGTTCTCCCTATACATTTTCAACTGATTTTGGAAGGGCAGCAAAGAAAGATTGATTTTTTAAAAGGTGTGTTAAGAACAACAGACTTATAGATTGCTGATGTAGAATGATTTACTCTCTTGGTTTATTTTCAGCTGTTTCCTGCGAACAGATAGGCCTTATGCTAATGCGTTTTACTTTGGTCAGATTCTTATCATCGGATTGGTGCTCCTCTTCAACTTCGTCATCTTCACGTTGGTAATGCGTCAGCTGACCTGTGCACGCAAAGTCTCCAATAACACCTCCAACAAGGACAGTCGCACAGAGACCCTGCACCGTCTCCAGAATGCCATTTCCATCTCGGTCCTGCTCGGTCTGACCTGGGTCTTCGGAATTCTGTCCCTCATCCCGACAACCAACTTTGTCTTCCAAGTCTTCTTCTGCATCTTCAACTCCCTCCAGGGCCTGATGATCTTCATACTGTTCTGCCTGAGACAGAAGGAGATTCGCAAAGCTTGGATGAACTTGCTGATATGCAGAAATGATCGCACTGATCCGTATGTAATGAGCAATGCAACAAGAACAACAGACAACATTGATTCCCGAGGTACCATCCCCCTGACCCATCAAGGTACAGGTAGCACCGGCATCAATTAAACATGCTATGTGTTCTTTAGGGACCATGAAAAAACTAGTTAGGTATCCTACCATGATGACTCACACAAGAGGCTGGATTCATGCATGGCTGACTTTGGGTGCAGTTAAGTACTGTCGTGCACCAGTGAACACAATCACCCATTGGAGCTCTTGAAGAGGGACTTTGGAACATGTTTTGGGGTTTTGTTTGATTTATCATTCTCTTTCTGGAGCTGTCCTCTAAATTGCATTGTATCCGTTGAAAAATATAAATCTTTGTATTACTATGATTATTTATTTTCCTAGATTATGTAACAAATGAATTAATTATCCACTTCCCAGTTTAGGATTAAGAGGATTAAAGGGATATACAAATAAAAGCATGGGTTTTGATCCAGCTTAATTGAAGTTGTTCGGTTAGTTATTATGTACTCGGGTTACTTTAATCTTTAAGTTCATTAAGAATGTTAACGGAAACTTACAATAGGAAGAAGGTAATTAAAAGTTAAAATATATCTTCATTATGAATCATAAGCAAAACTTATTTGCCTTTTTATGACGGTTCAATAATTCCGACATTTCGTCTTTCACATGTTTAGGATTTCATTGTACTTTGCACTTTTTAACATATTTTAAATTTGTGAACACACTCGTTTATCTCTGATTTGTAGGAAGTTTTGTCATTTGTCATCATAGTATTAGCCAGCAATACCTTTGGGTGTCTTTTGGACACCCTGTTTGCTAAATGGACACCCTGTTTGCTAAATGGACACCATGTTTAAATTTAAACATTTGGACGCCCAAAGAATAACAATTTTAAAGAATAACAAATTTGGACGTCCTATTTCCAAATCCTGGCTTATACTTTGTTTGTCATCTTACATGCACAATGTACTTTTAAATGCAATAAAAGTAAAAGACAATTAATAAATTATAAATGATTTAAATGTATTGTAATGTGATGGGAAAAATCTTTGATATTGAATTTTCATTCTTCACTGTTGGTCATCAGTTCTGTTGTTTTAATCACATTTCATGTAGAAAATTTTAGATCACCTTATGGAGGAGGTCCAAAATCATGGTACAACCAAGCCTTTGACAAGCTCTGGCGGACCCAGGCTACCTGGCCTGCTAATCTGTCTTTTTGAGTCCTAATCCTGCAACAATACAGTACCTGCCAATCAACATAACCAGGGCTTCTGGAGGGCCTAGCCCACTCACAAAAGACAGATCAGGAGGCCCGGTAACTTGGGCCTAGTCGGGCTTCTCAAAGGCTTGGCTGTACCAGGACTTCGTCCCTCCTCCCTTAGTTTAAAATCTAACGCACCTTTGGTAGAATATCGGTTTGTTAGATAATTAATCGGTGACATGTTTATAGCTTAACCTTAACCATGCTCAGTAGAGAAAAACAAAAATTATTGTTCTAGCTGGTGGATCTTGTTGCATTGAGCAGGCTGCACACTTCTCTGTTGTTTCATTTTGTTACTTTCAGCAGGGTGTCTGTATAATGCCTGTAGGGGTTTTGGGTTAAAGGGTAGGTACAAAATTGGTAATGTTGGCAGAACTGCTTGTATGATTATGAATCAAGAGTATTTTTGAATCAAGATATACATTAAACAACCAACCGGCGAAAGTTTCAGGCGACGCGCGCGGAGACCCGAAACCAGAGACTTTTTTTGGCCTAAATATAGAAGTATAGAAGTATAGAAGGTATTTTAGTATAGGCCTAGAAGAAATGTTACCATTAATACATTGTACTTTGCTATTTTATTCAGAACTAAATATGATATTGTATTTGTTTATCCAATTGTATAGGATTGTTCCTCTCTATTGTGATAGCAACCGGGGACGTTTGTTCTCCATTGTGATAGCAACCGGGGACGTATTGTTCCACGATAAATTGATTTTTGATTATGATGATTCATTTAAGACTTTGTTATTTTTTTAAATTTATTGTTTTCCTTTTGTAATGCCTAATAATATATGAATAAACAATTAATGTAATTTTAAATCGAGATACCCGTTGTTGTTGTATACCTGTAGTTATGAAATATAAATATCAGTATCAATCCTAGCCTTGCGAAATGTTTGAGAGTAGATCTATACAATGCCCTGTTCCTAGTATAGAATGGATGCCAAGAAAATGTTGTCAAATAACACAAGGAAAATACATTTTAAGCAAATATCAATAATTGACTTAAGGAAACCAAACAACATAAGTTTAAGCTGAATCTTTCACATGTTGCTTGTTTAACCATATCAAGTCTGTATGGGAGAGGTGCATAATGTACACCCCTTGATATTTAATGTTATAATAATACCCAATCAACAATGTCCAATTGAAATTACACTTTTTAGTGGTAAATACTATATTTAAATTTAGAATTTAAATAATAGAAATACTCGATAAATTAATAAATGTTTGGATTTGGTGGTAGCTTTCAAACACTGATCTGGACAAAATGTGTCACGTGATCACTTTTGATATGGATGCCATAATGTTTAAATGTATATCACATGTTAAAGACTCTTTCGTGATTTTGTTAGCAAGTAATTTTGCTCTGGATATAAATTCACGACATAAATAATATAATGGATGTGATTATATTTGCATTTATTATACTTGGGCAAATACCTTCAATATTCATGTTTTTTGTACACAGTATAAAGCCAACATTTTGGCAATGGCGCCCACTAGTGTCACATTATTGCTGATTGTACTTACAGATTGTACTCATTTCATATACATGTTTGTGTTATTGCGTTTTAACTTTTTTTTCTCTAATTTTAATGTTTAACTCGTTTTCTGTGCTGTCAAATTTAGCAAGACTATGTCACAATCAATAACATGTTCTATACATGTAAGGTTCGAAACAAAATACAAGCATCTTATCAAGAACCGTTTCTCTTTGATTGCTGTTTTATTGATATTGAACTTGAACAACTATTTTACACTAGTGGTAATTCTGCTCTATTAAACCTTAATTTTTTTAAATTTTGTTTTTACTCCCACCTGTTTTAGTTCTTGTTAAGTGCCTTATTAAACCAAATTAAGACTTTCTCTGATGATATCTCAAAAAATAAGAATTTTATAGTTTCTTGTCATAGACCAGTCTACATGTTTTGCCCTGCGCGGTTTGAACTTTGGGGCTCTTTTGTAAAGATTGTGATGTCATTGGTGACATCATCTATAAGAATGACTGCAATCCATGCAGAAAATAATATTGCGATCCGTCACTGATGGCAATATGCAGTCTAGCCATGCCAACACATACACTTTTGCCCGGCGGTAAATCACCCTGGTACTGTAAAGGTCACGCAATGTGATCTATATTTAGGTAATATTTATTACCACTTAGGTAATATTTAAGAATATAATCAAATTTATTAAATTACAAAATTAATTTAGAAGCAATGCATTTCTGTATAATATAGGTTTCCCGGCCAATTTAAAAAACGTTTTTGTTCATTTTCGTTGAAGAACATTCAAATTCACGCCGTTTTTACTGATCCGATCAAATTAGGGTTTCTTGTTTTAGATTGTTGAGTTCAAATTAATTTCTAGGCAGTCATTATTTTGTTCCTGTCATTCACAATTGCGTTTATTTATTTCTATTTCGTTTTTTGGCATTCATGACTTCAATTATGTCATCCTGAAATTGGATGTTTCGCATGTTTTCGCGATTGATTAAGACTATTCAAATACCTCCATGGCAAATTTTAGTGAGTTTTCTGATGATTTTTGTTGTTGTAAGTTATGAAATTCACTAAGGTCTTTTTCGAAACTTCTTCTTTTGTGTCGCTATCAAATTTCTTGATATGTAATGCCAATGTCAACAATTTGAAAGTACCAAACAAGAATCTGAGTATCCCTCCAGACATAACATATTTGTTCCCCGTTGCAATATTTCCACGTTATTTGTTCACATTTTCCCTTAAGTTTTACTTTCTTCCCCTCTAAATTGAATGAAAAAAGTCTTAAATTCGTCGGGAAAACCTATAGTAATTGACGGTTGTGGAGGATTTTTGTTTTAAGGAAACAGAGTCAACATTAATTTTTATAATACAAACGCATATAAGTTAGTGTACAGAAAGCTAATCGCTTACGGATCCAGGGGGTGTGCTCCCACTTGCTTTAATACTTTAACCCCCACCACCCCCATTAGCACCCCAGCTCGGTGCACAAAAGTCTATTGAATTGAACCGTTAAAGGGAAAAGAAATATCGTCACGATCAGTGCAGACATTCAACAGGGCATGCATGGAATCAGTGTCCTCGGTTTAGATAAACTCATTGACTGAAAATAAATATGATGTTATCACCCCCTGTTAGCTAAGTCTGTGCTTGCTATAATAGGGTATTATTTTCAGTCACTGAGTTTATTTAAAAATAGAACACCGATTCCATGCCATGTTTCCGAGATACAATTGCATCTTTATTTATAACATTACAAGGAAAACAAATTTGTTCCGGTGTTTGCAGAATTCTATATTTGAGGCACAGTGTTTGGTATTTAAAAGAACCCGTGCTCGCTTCATTGGTTCATATACGTGTTTATGTTATTTCGTTTCAAGTCCTTTTTTCTCTCATTTTAATGTTAAACCCGTTTTCTCGGTGCTGTCAAATTTAAGAAGACTAGTAACATGTTCTATGCCCGTAAGGGTCTTAACAAATACAGGCATCAGTAGTATGTGTGTCGCAAATCTTGCCACGTTTGTGGCGGAGCAGTCTGCAGTTTTGTCTGCAGTGATTTTGTGCAGTTTGTAACGGCAATGAACCACAGTCCACCACAGTGCAGTGAGCAATGTGGTGGGAGCATTGCACTTTGTGGTGGGAGGTGTGCAATTTGTGCGGCGGTGGGTGGTGGTGAGCAAGTGGGTAGAGCATGGAGCAGAGGGGTGGAGCAATTTTTCCGTAATTTTTTTATGACGTCATTTCGGCCAAGTAAAAAAAAAAAAAATTGTGTTACCACCCCTTTGCTCCACAAATTGTACACAAACTCCATAGGAGTTCCACCACCACCCACCGCCGCACAAATTGCACACCTCCCACCACAAAGTGCAAATCTCCTCCACATTGCTCCACTGCACTGTGGAGGACTGTGGTTCATTGCCGTTACAAACTGCACAAAATCACTGCAGACAAAACTGCAGACTGCTCCGCCACAAACGTGGCAAGATTTGCGGCACACATGATTGAAATTTATTTTTCAATTTTTTTTGTCAACCACAATTTTACCACTGCACACAACTGCACACAAAATACTGCACACAACTGTGCACTACTCCCTCCACACAAACTGCACACAAAATACTTACTCCCTCCACACAAACTGCACACAAAATACTGCACACAACTGTGCACTACTCCCTCCACACAAACTGCACACAAAATACTTACTCCCTCCACACAAACTGCACACAAAATACTGCACACAACTGCGCACTACTCCCTCCACACAAACTGCACACAACATTTAAAGGTGGAGGTGTGCAGTTTGTGTGGTGGAGGGAGTAGTGCGCAAGCGCAGCATGCCGGAGGTGTGTAGTTTGTGTGGTGGAGGGAGTAGTGCGCAAGCGCAGCATGCATATTGATGATTTCGGGTAAGTTGAGATGAATTTAAAGGTGGAGGTGTGCAGTTTGTGTGGTGGAGGGAGTAGTGCGCAAGCGCAGCATGCCGGAGGTGTGTAGTTTGTGTGGTGGAGGGAGTAGTGCGCAAGCGCAGCATGCATATTGATGATTTCGGGCAAGTTTGGACAAGTGCAGTGAATCAAAAAAAATTGAAGATGGAGATTCCTTCTTTTTTTGTAAAGGGGCTCGCAATGGTACTCCTGCTTTAGATTAACCTTACCAGGACGGTAGCAAAATTAAATATGAAGTTTGCAATGGTGCGGTAATACTACAATTCATTTTCTTCAAATGGTTTGTAACTTAAACAAAAAAGTATGGTACATGTTGTAGGATTTTTCTATTTTTTGTTAGGTTTGAAATGTAAACCACTAATTTGTCATTTTGGTTGGTAAGCAACAAGTAGTTTTTATATTGATTTCTAGTTGTATTCTCAAATTTTGAAGGAAAACAAACCTAGTACAAAACTCATCATCTTACAGTAGTTAAATTCTAATGACATGTTTTTGATAAAAATCCTGCTAGTTTTGAAAATGCAATAATTTAATCTTGCAGTAGTTTAAGCTGTTTGTAAACAATGTCCCAGCAGTGATGACCATTTCTATTTGTTCCTAGAGTTGTTCAGCAGTATTCTATCTCTATTACACAACCAAATTCTAATGAAGTGTTTTTGATTAGAAATCCTGCTAAATCATGTAGGCCACTAACAGAAATTTGTATTTTGTCTTGAAAATTTAACTGTATATAATTCATGTTCAAAACATTTTATTCTGTCTATTCTGTTTGTAAACAATGTTCCTGGAGTTGTTCAGCAATGACAATGTTCTATATCTATTACACATGTATTTTAACTTTGTCTACAGTAGTTTCAACAATCTTATCTTTTTATTCTATCTGTTTGTAAACAATGTATTTTAACCATTTTGTCTCCAGTAGTCTCAGCAATCTTAATTGTTCAAAGGAATTGTGTAGTGTCCAAACAACTTTTGTAGGAATTTGTACATATCGTTTTGATGAAATTTAAGACAGTTTATCAAGAGGGAGGTATGGTATTAATGGTAAAGTTCTGTAACGTTTAAGAGTTTTGAATTTAGGAAAAAGTTATTTGCCGAATTCTAGATCTCATCAGATTATAACAAGCTGTACTCAGTAATTTAAGACGAAAAGTATTTGAGGAACAACCATCATGCATGTTAATGTTTGGTCTTCATAGACAACCTGGACTTACATAAATATGAAGTCAAAACTAAATTTTGGGAATGCCAACAGGAAATAAATGTGTTAAGAAATTATTCTACTTTGTCTAATCTGTGTGCCAAATAGCAAAGTCTCTGCTAGTGATGACTACACCTGCCATTTAAAATATCTTCTAAAACCAAATACCTTTTAAAACAGACATGTACAGATTGATTTCTAAACAATTCATTCAGGATTATAACAAAGTTATTAAATGGATTTTACTGATTTGCAGGGGTTTATGCTCAAAATGTGGGCCAAGTTTTTAACGAGAAAACTTACTTTTTCCCCCTCATTGAACTCCAATCCGTTTATACAGCACTGATGTCATCTAGGCCTTGATTGCATTGTAGTCATTACTCTCAACAATCTGTACAAAGATGAAGTTGCACATTTATTTCAACACTCATTCTCATGGTTGGTGACCACAGAAGTCTGTATCATTGCATACAATCCATTTTCTTATTCCCCTGATAGTGTACTCTTAAAAACAGTGAAACGTGCAGATTTCTACAAATGTTTTGAGATTTTTCCCTTGAAAAAATAGCAACATAATTATTAACATAGATCTACCTAATGGGCACTTGACAGAGGTTATCAAGAATTAGAAAAGTCTTTCTAAAGGTTTAATAAAAATCTATACTACATGTAGGTTCCAACAACTAAACTATGTAAACATTAGTGTCATTTACAGCCGTTTCAATTATACACACCAAAAAACTTTTGCAGGGGAATACATGATTTTTGGAATCCCTTCAAACTAACTTCCATCTTTGTGATTATACTTGTACATGTAGGTAAAACATTATTCCTGGAATCTGGGATTTCAAATAACTGTTCAACTCATTTCAATGTGTTCATTAATTAACAACATTTCAGATTTGTTTGCTTTCATATTAATCATGGCCATGAAGCGCCTAGGTTTTTACATTTTGTAACACAACAGTGGCCAACACTGCATTGCTTAATCACATTAAGGTTTGGGTCGATTGCAGACTGGTTTCTTCAAAGAGAGAAAGTATACTTGTAGAAGCAGCTTTACTGGTATTAAAATACCCATGTCATACCTTCCCTTTAAGTTGCTAAACCTGATAGGTAGAATGTTAAATACAACTGCCACTTGTCTATTCAAATATGAACAATATCAGATTTTCCTTTGAAAGATGATAGAGGACACACTTAAGGAGAGTAAAGTGTAGTCCTGTGAGGATTGGAAATGATATTTTGTTTTTGTTGGTAAATTATCAAAATTTATTTAACTTGGGTGAAAAAGCAAAACAAACATTTTAATAATAATAATATGCTGACTAGCATTTAAAGGGAAGGTGCAGTTTTGGTCATGACCACATTATCTGAAAGATATGTTACAGTTGTGAACCTATATGAACCTATTGTGATGAAACTTTCACAGGTTAGTTTTATGATTTATGATATTTCTTGAAAACTGGAGGATTGCAATGGACGTGGGAAAGAATGTCGTATCCGGCCGCCACTTTTTAAGATTTTTATTATTTAAAAAAAATGTTTTTGCAACCACTAACTAGTTAACAAATGATTCTATCGATTATTTGGCGTACAGAAAGCAAAAACTATCTATAAAATCAACTTTTACGAGGATGGTTTTCAGGCTTTATTTCCCTTATAAAAAATCCTTCCCATCAAAAAATAAAAGGATCCTACTATAGTTGCCACTGCGCATGTACAATGACCGTGTTGGTCACTTATGGGGGAGTTGACAAGATCAGACTGACATGACTGAGGAAGTCATCGTATACCTGGAATAATTTGAAGTATATGTCCATCATCATCCATATATGTTCTCCACCTTACCAGGTAGGTAAGATTACATTATTGGTTATATTTAATGAAAAATAGTGGCGGCCAGATACGACATTCTACCCTGGACGTGCATTACCAATGTTGTTCCTTCCCTTTAACTTGATAATATATCTCAAACTTACACTACGTTTCACAGAAATCCCTCAAGTTGACACATCCTGCTATTTAGACTGTCCATTCGACTGAAGGATTTTTCACAGGTTGAACAGGACAAAGCTTGATGTTTTTTGTGTTTCTTTTCATGCCGCTTTAGGTTGTCGGTACGCGTGAATGTTTTTTCACAGTGTGAACAGGACAAAGCTTGATGTTTTTTGTGTTTCTTTTCATGCCGCTTTAGGTTGTCGGTACGCGTGAATGTTTTTTCACAGTGTGAACAGGACAAAGCTTGATGTTTTTTGTGTTTCTTTTCATGCCGCTTTAGGTTGTTGGTGCGCGTGAATGTTTTTTCACAGTGTGAACACTGAAAAAGATTATTGGTGGAAACATCATTCTGCAAGAAAAAATAATAATAATAATAATAAATAGTCAAAAATAGTACCGGGCCTTGTATAAAACAGTTTTGATAATTTAAGTTTTACAAAAGATCATTCAAAATTTAAATTCGTCTCAGTTTCACTCACCATTGGAACTCGAGGTCATGCTGCCAATTCTTCAGCCACACGGGAAGGAGACGCTGGTACGTCTTCAGCCACAAACGGACTGCTCTCCTCTTCCTATTGAAATAATAATAATAATAATAATAATAATAATAATAAACAATAATCAATACAATACACAATAATATACATCTTTCCCGGCATCCTAAAACTTCAGTAAAAGCCATTCCTTTTAATAGACCGCCCCTACATACTTAAAAATAATATTTGTAAAATAAATAAATAAATATATTAAATAAATAAATAAATAGCATAACCCCACCTCTACGCATTCAAAATAGTAAAATGAAGGGCGCCCTCATTTGGTGAAAATATTTGACGGACTACACCTACATTCTTGACAAAAAATAGCGTAAACCTACCCCCTTTAATCGTATCAAATCATATCAACATGCCTCCACCCATGCTCACACCTTTTATCAATATTAAAAAAAAAACAGTAAACTAATACTAAAATATCCTACGGCGTGTAGTCAGACCTAATTTTAACGTTAATGATTTTAAGTGATGAGGTTGTCTCATCTACAAGAAAATACAAAGAAAAGAAAAGAAAATGAAATCTTCCTACCTCATCAAAAGAACGGTTCGCGTCTTCTAACAGTTCATCCCCTATTTGTTGGACTGCCTCCTGCTGCGATGCGGTAGGATGTGGACTGTTAAAGGGCCAGTATTCATCTTTCAGCAGCTCGTCATCGACTATCCATTCTCCTAACAGTTCATCCACTATTTGTTGGACTGCCTCCTCCTCCTCCTCCTCCTCCTCCTCCTGCTGCGATGCGGTAGGGTGTGAACTGTTAAAGGGCCAGTATTTATCTTTCACCAGCTCGTCATCGACTATCCATTGCATAGCTTCTTGCTGCGACAGCGTCGGATCCTGACTCGAAAATGGCCAATTCAATTCAAGAAATCCCTCCATAGTCCAGAGAATTATATCTATACAGTCCTATGCTTTACATGAGCAACGCAAAAGTGATTGCATAATACACGATGTTGTCTCATTGTTGTTGAAAACGATGCAACAAAGATCAAACCATTCATCCCAAGGGAGTTCCATATATAAATAAATAAACAAATAAAGTAAAATAACAAAAACTGAAGCCATGTTAAATGATTTTCGTTCTAAATCTAAGCAACAACATCGGCTCATATGTCATGCCACCAACATTCGGTAATCGTTAGGCTTTTTATCACCAAACATTAACTATCAAAGTTATCATTCCCTTCACACAAAATAAATGGTACGGTCCACTATTTGCCGCGAAATGTAAAGTGTTTCAAAGTGGTGTGGTGCAATTTTGCGTCAAAATGCAAGACACCAGACGAAATGTAAACAAATTACAATTAAAAGCAACTTAAAAAAAAATGCTGTTTTAAGATTTGTTTCTAATAAAACTCTAGATACTCTATCAAATTTAATGATTTGCTTTTGAATATGACGGCATCATGACGTCATCATGACATCAATTCGTTTATTTTGGGTGATGCCGTCGTTCAAAACTTGTCTTGACTAGGACCTTTAAAGGAGAAAACTGACAAGCATAATTAATTAATAGCGCCCTCTGTTAATGAAATGTAATAAAGAACGTTTTAACAGTAGAATCGATACTGTGCGCGCGATACTGACAGTAATTTCATTCATTCATTTATTTGTTCGTTAATCACATTTTATGATTTTCATAATTGACAGTATTATTAACTATTGCTTGGCCAGCTGTGAATGACCACTTAAAATTTATACATTTTCAAAACGATACATTTCAAAACGATACATTGATATTTTATAAAATTGTTTATTACAAATGGATTAATAAACTCCTCCCTTTTCAGATTTTGGTTAGAAATTAAATCGATGACTTTTGCGCCTTTTTACCTTTTTCCCATCGTGCTTTGGTAAAACTTGGACAAACATGGCTGCTGACGGAGACAGCAATAGTTCGTACTTTAGGTTTTTCTAAGTAATATGGCTGTATTGGAGTTTATTTAAGGCAGTTGGCTTATTGGATATCTTAAAGAGAGTAAGTAGAATAATAAGGAGTAATAATTCGTGATTTTCTTAGGCGTTTTTGTTTGTTATTGTCAAATTACAAATAGATGTGCAGCAGACGATTAACACATATAAGTTAATTAGGTCAGTGACTGGCTCACAGTGCGTTGACCCTTTGCGCGCTATGCACAGTTAATGCATAGGTACACGTTGTATAGATGTTGATTTGTTCTGTATAAAGTTATTGATGAAGTGAAGTTGGATAGGTTTATAGATGAAAAATAATGTAGGTTACTTTGTTTTTCGTCAGAGACTGTATAAAATGTATACAATTTAGTTATTGGAATTTAGAAATGAAAAAAAGAACAAATTAAGCTAGGACGAAAGAAAATTCTGTATAAATAAGCATATTGTTTTATGTCAGATTGAAATAATTTCTAGGATTAACGTTACTGTTAAAGTATGAGATTAAAAAACTAAAAAAAAAATTGTTTACAGGGACATTGCGCATCACACTTATCCTCTTGCCAATAGACAAAGCTACTATTAAAAACACAGGCATACACGAATATAATTTATTTTAATGATTAAATCGAACAGTTAATATTCATAACAGACTCGGTAATAATCTCTTCTTGGAATATGTGTTGGCTCTGAAAAGAGCCGGTTGTTTTATTGGTGTGTTGGTTTCGCTGGTCTTGGATGTACACGGTTACTTGAACTTGGATGGATTACTTCGTACCAAAAATCTTGCATACTCTAGGTTCCCAACCACGATAGCATACTGCAACGCTTCCATCTGTGAAATCACCTCAACGTGAGGGAAGTTTTTGGGAATTTGTTCCCATTCTCGTAATTCCGGATGAGCATTTATTCGCATACGTTCTGCTTCAATAATTTTAATTTCCCGATTCTCTCTTACATACTGGTAAAATGTACAAATATTGCCCATACTGGTGAAGATATATACAGGGTGTTGCTCGATCAAGTTCAGTCAGTGTATGTGAATGAAGAGAGTACTAGGTGATGTGAGAAACGACTGTCTCAAACTTGCCCGAAATCATCAATATGCATGCGGCGCTTGCGCACTACTCCCTCCACCACACAAACTGCACACCTCCACCCGAAATCATCAATATGCATGCTGCGCTTCCGAAATCATCAATATGCATGCTGCGCTTGCGCACTACTCCCTCCATCACACAAACTGCACACCTCCACGCGAGCGCCCAGACGTGTCTCAACCAGTATTTTGAGGAGGAGGAGCAATGAGGAGGAGCAAATGAATACAGAGAGGATTTGTAACTGGTTTAAGTATGACCTAGGGCTTAGGAAATAAATAAGTCAGATAACATACTTTTTTTTTTCTTTCCTTTTTTTTCACAAGAACAGACCAATAATTTATTTCAACTGCAACTCCAAAAGGAATGATAAAATAGAACAAATAAAAGAACAAATAAATATATGCACAAAACATGTTTTAAATTACATAAATTTGGATTGAGTAGCTTCATTCAACTAAATTTATTTTAGTGTTTAGAAACATGTCCCGTACAAAGTGTTAACTTTATTGACTTATTTGTTATTTGTTATTATTATTATTATTATTATTATTATTATTATTATTATTATTATTATTAAATGTTCTAAAGGCCCCGAATTTGTTAGAATTTAAAATAACAATAATAATAATAACTAATGTTTTCAGTTTATCAAATGTTTTCCAATTTAAAACCAATTTAAAAACCATCTGTAAATATATTTATGTCAAAGATTGTTGTTGGTGTTAAAATTAAATTTAACAAATCATACTTGAATAGCTTCATGTACAGTCGTTCTTTTGTCTGTCTTCGTACGTTGTTGTCCCTCCCCTTTCTACCTCCCTTAAGGAATATAAAATAATATAAAATAAAAAAACATTACAAAAGGTATGACAACAAGCGTTATTATTTTTCAAGCAAGCAAATAACTGTACTTTTTAATTTAACTTCAACTGATCACGTACATGCAATTTGAATTATTTTAACATGTTCAAAGTTTTACTAGTTTGATTAGCAGACATGGTAGACATGGAAGATTGATTAGTAATTTAGGAAAGAATGTCGAACCCAACCGCCACTTGTGCAAAGTGTTCAGTTAAACAAGTCCAAGTTGTGAGCGATTTGGAGATAGGGGTTCTGCGGGTGGTGGCGACGGGGCTTCCACAGGTGGTGGTACATGTGGCGTTAGTGTTGGAAAAGAGGTGCATCTATAGTTGATGGTCGCTCCAGTTTATCTTTAATGCTGGGGCAGTATTTGTTACGATGCTTCCTCATTGTGGATCTTCTGGTGAACGACTTCCCACAGGCTGGGCAAGAGGGCCGCTTCTCTTTACAATTTCCCTTTACCTTGGGAATTCGATTCTTCACTAATTGCCCTCTCTTGTCGCACGAACCTGACGGATGATTTTTCCTATGTCTATTTAGACTGTCCATTCGACTGAAGGATTTTTCACAGGTTGAACAGGACAAAGCTTGATGTTTTTTGTGTTTCTTTTCATGCCGCTTTAGGTTGTCGGTGCGCGTGAATGTTTTTTCACAGTGTGAACACTGGAAAAGATTATTGGTGGAAACATCATTCTGCAAGAAAAAATAATAATAATAATAAATAGTCAAAAATACTACCGGGCCTTGTATAAAACATTTTTGATAATTTAAGTTTGACAAAAGATCATTAAAAATTTAAATTCGTCTCAGTTTCACTCACCATTGGAACTCGAGGTCGTGCTGCCAATTCTTCAGCCACACGGGGAGGAGACGCTGGTACGTCTTCAGCCACACGGGGAGGAGACGCTGGTACGTCTTCAGCTACACGGGGAGGAGACGCTGGTACATCTTCAGCTACACAGGGAGGAGACGCTGGTACGTCTTTAGGAGAATCTTCGTTAATGCTCTTTACATGAAAACAAATACGCATATATTAATATAAACATTAGTACGTGATCATCATCATCATCATCATCATCATCATCATCATCATCATCATCATCATCATCATCATCATCATCATCATCATCATCATCATCATCATCATCATCATCATCATCATCATCATTGGTTCGGGCTCGCTCAGTTCTTCATAGCACTGTCTGAACGCATCACTTGGACGACGGACAGCCCATACAAACGACTTTCTCTCCTCCTTCTCGATGTGTGCCCCATCGGTCGGTGGTGCCGGGGCCGGAGTCGACGGCAACGCCATCTCGCCAGGTGCGGGAACCACAGGTGTGGTCATCGGGGTCGATACAGGCTCACCGTGTTGCTCAAGTCCAGTCAGTGTATGTGAATGAAGAGAGGTGATGTGAGAAACGACTGTCTCAACTTGCCCGAAATCATCAATATGCATGCTGCGCTTGCGCACTACTCCCTCCACCACACAAACTACACACCTCCGGCATGCTGCGCTTGCGCACTACTCCCTCCACCACACAAACTGCACACCTCCACGCGCGCGCCCAGACGTGTCTCAACCAGTATTTTGAGGAGGAGGAGCAATGAGGAGGAGCAGTGCAGTGAGAGTGTTCCGCATTACGACCAACATTGAGGAGGAGGAGGAGGAGGAGCACACCTCCACGCGCGCGCCCAGACGTGTCTCACGCGCGCGCGCCCACAAAGTGTTGTGTGCAGTGGTAAAATTGTGGTTGGAAAAATTGTGGTTGGAAAAAAAAAAATAAAAATAAAAATTGAAACAAAAAATTCAATCATGAAAAATGTCAATCATATGAGGCGCATCACACTACAGTTTGTGGTGCATTGTGGTGCATTGCCATTACAAACTGCACAAAATCACTGCAGACAAACTGCAGACAAACTGCAGACTGTGGCGGTGGAGCAGTGGTAACACAATTTTTTTTTTACTTGGCCGAAATGACGTCATAAAAAAAAAAAATAAATAAATAAATAAAATAAAAAAATAAATAAATTGAAGTTGGCCATCAAAAAAAAAATTATGGCGGCTCCACCTCCACAGTGTGCAGTTTGTCTGCAGTTTGTCTGCAGTGATTTTGTGCAGTTTGTAATGGCAATGCACCACAATGCACCACAAACTTTCGTGTGATGCGCCTCATATACTACTTATATTCCCAGGAAGGTAAGTAAACTTCATTTATATTAAATACAATATAAAATAACTAACTGATTTTATTTTTGTTCTGTTGGTGGAACGCTGGATGTGAAATTCAAAGGCAGCAAGTTTGAATTCAGCATCAATATTCACAAATGTATTTCTTTTTATGTCGTTTATTGGTATTCCAAGTTTGGTGAAATTCAGTCTTGTTTTTTCTCTTAAACTTGTTTAATTAGATTACCATCAAACATAATTCAAATTTTTGTCTTGTTCAACAAACCTTGGGATGGTTGCCAATTTATGCAAGTCTTATACAACGATTATGTTGAACAGTCAGCCTACATAGAATTATTTCTAAATAATGTGGATACACGAGTACAAATGTTGCTGATTAGAGGATAAAATATAATGGGCAAAACCATTATATATGTTATTTTAACATTTTGGGTTTAGATTATTTAAGCCGCGTACCACACCATTTGAGAACATTGCAACAGAAAAAGGAATACATTTTCATTCAAAAATAAATTTATGTCCATTTTCTAAATAAAGACCTTCAAAGTTATGACATGTACAGTATGAACTAACACAAAGTAAATTATAGATTGAAAAAAATGAGGATTCATATAAATAAAACATACTGAAATTGTACATATGATTGTTAACTGTAGAGATCAAAAGCTCACATCCTGTGAGCTTTTCTGAGAGGTATTTGTTACCTATTTCTCAGTAAAGATAAACAAACCGATTGGTTTTCAATGAATCTGCTAGCTTGATATGAGATAACAATTTCCTATCAGTAAACAACTGGCCTTGACAGATTGCTTCGATCACACCGGGGATTTGTAATTTGTGCTATGTCGTACCTTCCAGGAAGCAAGCAGGATTTGTTTTCTGCAGACAATATGACAGTTGCCATTACGTTCTTGCTCAGTTTTGTTTCGGTAGACAAGAATTGTCATCATTTGGCAGATTCAGGGTGGGGGTGTCTTGGGGTCTAACAACCCCTTTCATCCCATAGTCCCTTTATCCCTCACTGCACATTATCCCCTCTCCCCGACCCTGTGCACAAAAACTCATTGAAGCCCATTAATTAGGTGTTCGGCACGGCTACAGTGCCCAAACACCTGTCGAAATTGTTCGAATTATTATTCCCTTTTCCCCTCTAACCCACTTCCAGAACTTTTAGCCTATTTGCAAAGTTCTAATTAGATTCCCACTTTGCTCCATCAATGACCTTATCATGTACGAAAACATAACGACGTAACATCATCGGGTGTCGAATTACACTCGATCAAACTTTAACTTTAAAAAAATCATGTATCCTGAACCACAACAGATAAATTGACATTCTTTGCATCATCATAAAGATCTCGAATTATGTGACACTTCGTTCATAGACATAACCCCAATTTGAATTTTCCTTCCAGTGGAAACCAGAAGTTTAATTTAAAAAAATATTCCAAATCACTATTATAGGGTCTACATCCATGTGACAGGGATTTTGAATTTGTTTTCAGAAGATGGAATAACTATTGACATCTGACCTATAGAATTACATCAAACTTGGAAGAGTAATAAACGACTTCGTAGTGCTTCTATATTATTTCGAACGCAGTGTTAAGATTTATTCTGCTGATATCTCAAAATATAAGATTGTATGGTTTCTTGTCATAGACCAGTGTACATTTTGTGCCCAGCGCAGTTTGACTTTTAGGGGCTATTATGTAAACATTGTGATGTCATTGGTCACATGATGGCAATGCACGCTATACTTCAGAAACTGACAACATTGCGATCCGCCACTGATGGCAATATGCAGTCTAGCCAACGCGTACACTAATGACTGGCGGGAAATAACCCTGGTACTCACGCAAAGGTCACACAAAGGTCACATGCTGAATTCCACCCCTTCTATGTTTTTTAATCTGTTGCTGTATGAAGAGTTTTCTACCTGAAAAAAAGAGATCTCAGCCATTTTGTTAGAAATTTTCAAAGTGAAAACTCTTCCCTGGTAACCGTTAATACTAGAATGTACCCACCAGTAGCGCACGCTAACCGTTTATTAACCAAAGCCACAGTTACGGTTGCCAAACTATGGGTGGCTGCCAGTGCAACTTGTGAATAATCTCTTGCTAACCATGTTTAAAATGTTTGGTCACTGATGACCGTCCATATAAAATGGCTCTCAATGCTTATAATACAAAATGCTCTCCGCGAACCCTTGTGGGTGCACCCCACTAAATAAACTCCCAAATATTAAAAAATCTTTAAAAAATACTCAGAAGTCCCACAGTTTTTCAAACCAAAAGAAAAAATATTGATCGATATAATTATACTGTCTAAAGTGCAGGTTTCCAGGGAGTTATTCTCATCCCATTGAAACCACCCTCTACAGTAGTGAAAAAGTTGGAAGACAAGGACCCCCATGTTATGATATTGGGCCATTTAGTAGCTGGGAATCTTGTGGGATCACCACCTTTGAACCCCACAGCACAACACCATCTTCTAAGCTGAGCTCCAATCGTTTGGTGCTGTAAGAAGACAACTCTCCTTTGATGTGTCCTTCTGGCCATCCCCGCAGGATGTAGCTACGTACTTTGGAAAGAAGAGGATCTTTTTCTGTCAAGACTTTTACTTCCTGGGCATCTACTGGTCGACTGTCTACATCCACTAGCAAGTTGATGCGTGATTTCACAACTGATTCATCCTCCAATACGTCATGCCTCCAATGGACTTTCTCTTCCAAGGTGCTCTCTACAAGCAATCGTGATAACGCATCTGCGTTTGTGTGCAGTTTGCCTGCTTTGTGGATGATAGAGTAATCATATGCTGAAAGTAACATGTGCCATCGTGCTAAACTTGCTGAAGACATGGGGCTGGCTGGCTTATCTCCAAAAAGTGATATCAACGGCTTATGATCTGTGACTATTGTTACATACACACAAACCGCAAGTGTTAGATAATCTGCGCGTGACCGCGTGTTGACCCCAAAGGGGGCGGGATTATGTTTACAGATTATGACTAGAACGTTCTGGAAGTTTCTTTTGGAAAATGATGTAATTTTCAGAAATTTCTAGAAGTGAAGTGAAGAAGAAATCTCTATTATTTTCTAGAAGGGATTAAAAACTATAAATACGGGCTGGTAGAGGATTTTAAGCAGGACTTGAGCAAACCATTAAGACTTCGGTAACCAAGACTTGAAAACCAGACTTCAGTGTACACCAGCTGGGACCTGTGATGTCGCTTGCGACTCGTCTGTGGAGTGTTTTGAGAAAGTTCGTCTTGACTGAGTGAAGTGTCTGAGAGCTGAATTTAATTCCGGAAGAGACATTTTGTGAACTAAATCTACAGTTCAGTATTTTTGGGATTTCTTCTTTCCCATATATTTTGTCACGGTAGTCGACTTGCGTCCCCGTGGTTTCGTCTATTTCCGGCCGTTTGTTGGAGGTGAATTCGCCCCACGTCCAGCTCTATTTACACCGTGTCAGAGAACTGTTTTTGTGTCGTTTTCGCTGGAGCCTGCTCAGTCCTCGCCCGTAAGATCTTCTTATTTAGTGTAAGATCTTTTCTTAATGTACCGGTACACTTGTTTACCTTAATCATTGTACGCTTGTTAAACCCATCGATATTTGGAACGGTTGATATTTTCATTATTAAATCACTTTGTTTCTTTGTTCTTTATATCAGTGTGACCTTGTTTGATTTCTTTGTTGCATCTGAGAAAATTCAGGCTTTTTGAGTAATTTGCATTCACCTATAGTTTGAAGATTTTCGGATCGTAACACTATGCAGAAACTGTTGCCATGTAAGTACTTATGGAACTTGTTCAATCCGAATACAATTGAGAGGCTTTCTTTTTCATACTGGGCATAGTTCCGTTCACTAGGCGTTAATGTTCTGGATGCAAAAGCTATAGGATTTTCTGTTCCATCAAGCATTTCATGGCTAATAACAGCACCTAACCCATAAGGGCTAGCGTCTGTTTGAAGCAACAATGGCTTCCGGGGGTCAAAGTGAACCAGTAGCGCATCACTCTCCAACAACTTTTTAGAAGTAGCAAAGGCTTGTTGTTGTGCTGGACCCCATTTAAAGTTTGGGTTGGTTGAAGTCTTTTGGCTTCGTTCCACTTTTGTACTTTCAGCAGCATGGTCAATGGTGCGATCTGCGTAGACAAGTTGGGAAGAAACTTGCGATAGTAACCCAGAAGACCCAGGTACGCTTGCAACTCTTCCTGGTTTTTTGGCTTAGGTGTTAGGCGGATGGCTTGTACCTTGTCTTCAACTGGTCGTAATCATTCTGCATCTATGCAATGACCAAGATACATTACGGATTCATTCAGAAATTCACACTTTGCTTTTCTGATTTTCATCCCATGTTTTTCCAATCGCTGGAGTACAGCTTCGAGATTGACAAGATGTTCGGCATCATTTCTACCTGTGATGATAATCAAGGACTCTATTGTTCTCTGGAACAAAGCCGGGGCTGAGGCCAGTCCAAAAGGAACTCTGGTGTATTGGTACAATCCACGATGAGTATTGATAGTCGTATATTTGCGGGCGGTTTCATCAAGCTCAATTTGATAATAAGCGTGTGACAAGTCGATCTTTGAGAATTTCTTGCCACCCTGGAGGTCCTGCATCATATCCTCCAATGTTGGAAGGGGATATTGTTCTAAGCGTAGGACCTTGTTTGCAGTCAGCTTGTAGTTCCCACAGATGCGAATCTGTCCATTAGGCTTTGGGGCAACCACAATTGGGCAGGCATAATCAGATAACTTCACGGCTTCAATTACCCCTTTGCTCCAGCATTTCATCGAGACACTTATCAATTTTCTGTCTAGTAGCATAAGCAACTGGAGCAGTTTGAAGAATTTAGGGGCATCTTTCACGGGGTACACTTTGGCTTTGAAACCTTGCAGATGTCCAATGGTGCTGTCGTCAAAGACTTGCTCATGGGCTTTCAGTATTTCATTCAGGTTTGCTGTCACCCATTTGTCAGTAGTTGCTGATCCCTCAGCGTTGTCACTAACAGCGTGGCATGACAATACCTCGGTTAATGGCAGTGGGATTTGCTCTATCCACTCTCTCCCAACCAAACTGACTCCTTCCTCCACCACTAGCAATGACAGGACTTTAGGATTAGCCGAAGCATATCTAACAGCGACTAGAGCTTCTCCTAGTATTTTGACTTTAGTTCCTGTATAAGTCCTGAGACTGACTTTACTTGGGCGGATGGCACCTGGCTTTCCAAATTTCCTATATGTTTCCGACGAAACAATGGTCCACGGACTTCCCGTGTCCAGTTCCATAGTTATTCTGCTGTTATTTTATATCTAGCTCTATTTGATATGGCTTAACTGACAGCTTGTTGACAGTGCTTGCTTCTGGCTCCAAATGACTTAACATTGAATAGTCATCTGTGAAGTCTTGAGTTAGTTCATCGCTGTCAGCAACATCAAGATGATAAGCTCGTTGCTCATGTGGCTTCTTCTTAGTCATCTTTGCACGATAATCTTTTATCTTATCACACTGGCTCTTTGTGTGACCCACTTGTTGACATTTGTGGCATTTTTTCATGATGAAAAGGCAGGACTTAGCAAAATGGCGTCCACCACAGCGCCAACATCTTTGCTCACGTGTCTGGAACAAACCATCGCCCTGAGGCTGAGTTGCTCTCGGTTCTTGTCGATCATTAGATCGGGGCTGTCTGGGGACACTATTATTTTGTTTTGGCTTTTTGTATGGCTGCATCTTATTTATCTTGGCTGTTTCAATATTAGGCTGGGCCATTTTCTTTATGTCTTCTACATCTTTACTTGCCATTTCCATGGCTGAGGCAATATTTAGGCTTTTCTCAAATGTAAGTTTTGTTTCACTCAACAATTTCCGTTGTATGCTAGCTTCTTTACAACCTACTACTAAACGGTCACGTAACATGTTATCCAACTCTTTAAAATTACAACCATCACTAAGTTGGCGTAACCCAGCAACAAATTGTGCAATACTCTTGCCTTTCTGAGATCGAGTATAAAAACGGTACCTTAGAACTATTTCACTAGGCTTGGGTGAATAATGCTTCTGCAAAAGTGAAATACAATCAAATTAAAATCGCTTAAAATCAAATTAGGATCACTTTTTCAGGGCCTAGTGTGTCCAACATACTCAAAAGTTCAGCCATTTTTACACAATCCATCAAATGAATGGGCCTCAAGTCTTTGTTTTTCAGAAGAAGTTGAGGACATACACTTTATGATAAGCAGCTCGGCGCATGAACTTGAATTCCTCACTGTGGGGTAGTAGTATGTCAGATGGGTGATCTAGACCACCTACTAAAAAAAGATATTTTAAGGGAAACTCCCTTTAAGCGAATTTGACCCAAAAATATATTTTGGGTCAAATTCGCTTAAAGGGAGTTTCCCTTAAAATGAGGTAGCCTCATCAAAAAATCGATGAGGCTAAGAGTGTATTTAAAAAAAAAACAGTACTTATAAAAGTGAGATAACGTACTTATATTATCTCGTTTAATAGTAAAGATGGAGAGAACGATGATTTTGTGCGAATGGCTTTTAGTCGGTAAAAACTGCAAGTGTTGCAGAACGAGTGTGCGTAATGTTGTCTATTGTCCGATGCATCGATACCGTATTCGTCGAGGTCAGAGAATACCCGTTCCGTGTAAAATATGTAAAAATGGGACATTAGCAAAGGCGGGTTTGTGTACGAAATGTGCAAAGATTACAACAATAAATCCTTATTATCATTTAAAAGCTGTAGAAATAAAAGCTAGACGTTTGTACAATAGCGTGATGAAAGAATTGTCGGAAAGAAATTTCTTTATGGATTATAAATTATAATTATACGGAGGAGGTCTATCGAACGTTTTTACACGCTCCGCTAATCGCGGAGCGTGTTTTTGATTATAGCTCTTATTTACGCTCAAGTTTACTTTAAACTCAAAAGTTTTTCTATAAGAATTTTATTTTCTGCGTATTCACGATTATAGTCAGAGTCGGTAGTTTTAACTGGTAAACTCGTCGGTACATTACGGATTTTGTCTTTCATTTTATAATATTTATCTAGCTCTTCGCATACGAGCGTAAATTCTTCTTGACTGATGTAACCGTCTTGGATGGCTTTACTAACGTGGTTTTCGATCGTGTTGAGTTTACTCAACGCTAAAATTCGTATTTCATCGTGTTTTTTAGCTTTTTTATACAATTTATTTTTCGCGTATTTGATAGCGAAAGCTGCGCCACCCAACCCCAAAGCTAAACCTTCTAAAGCGAATCCTACCGGCGACGATACGACCGTGGCGATACTGGCTATTCCGATGGCTCCTGCTCCCATACAGCCCAATTCTGCGAAAGTTTCTGCGATGATACAAACGTTGATTATTTTATTATATTTTTTAAACGTGGCTTCGCGTTCGTTTATTTCGATTCGTAATTCCTTTTGAATATCGTCGATTTTTTGCAATCGAAATGATTCTTTTTGAATATCGTCGATTTTTTGCAATCGAAATGATTTAGAATCATTCGTCAAAGGTGGTAAAATTGGATAAAGTACGTTCGTTGATTCTATAGGTGCGCTCATTGTTTTTATTAATAGAAAAAGATTATTAATATTTTAATTTAACGACAAGTATTAACTTTAATGTCGTAACAGATTCCTTCATCTAAAGAGCCGAATAAATTTAGAGTTATATATCGTTTGCTATCGCGATTATGTATATTTAAAACGTAACATAATACATATTCTGAATATCGTGTTTCGTTTGTAAAACGAAAATTAGCATAAGCGGTAGGATCAAAAATTGTTCCACTACTACGACGTAAACTACTTCCCAATAAAGAATAAGAACTATTTTCACCCACGTTAGTTCTAGCATAGAACGAAAGAAACAACGTTTCATCATGTATAGAAATACCTATTGCATCTATACTTGCACTCCAATACAACGTAACTGCTGAATCGGCATGAAAAACGTAGATTTGAAAGAGTTCACCAGGTTCGATGTACCCAAATTTAACATATCTTTTCGGCTCGTTACTAGAGTCGTCGTTAACTCGCTCGCTCGTACGACTAGGCCCGTAAATACTCGCCATATTTATATTATAAATTATTTAATTTGACGGTAAACTTGCTATTTTTATATTGAAACAGATTTTTGAATTTAGCGAACCGAAAAAACTAGCTTCAACAAAAACTTTTCTAACGTTTCGTATTTTAAAACACATTTCATATTTTAAATGTTGCGTTTCATCTTCGATAAAATGAAATTTCTCATCTCGTTCTGGAGAAGGAATATAATAAATGTTGGGAGCGTAATCGCGCGTCGCTGAATGCGTAACGAGACTATTAGTTTTTGTAAACTGCGTAAAAATGCTGCAATACGTAGGCGCGGTCGTAAACAAGAAAAAGGGTTGTTTAAACGTATCGTGCCATCCGAGTACGACGTCAAATTTTTCAATTAAAACTACTCGCTGTAAAATTTCATCTCTGTTTAGATATCCGTGATGTTCGTAAATTTCACCTTTCTTCGATGCTTCGTCGCTAGCGATCGTTCTAGCAACGCTCGTTATACGACTCGGTCCGTAAATACTCGCCATATTTATATAATTTCAACATTTAAAATAATGGGGAAACCGTGATTATGTATATCTCTACTTTTGCTATCTCTAACTCGAAAACTCAACTCGTTAAAAGTTCCGACTCGTAATTTTTTTATCGACGGATTTGTATATTGCATGTACATGCTTTCGCCGAACGAAGCGTCTCGCAAAGGAAAAGCGTTTAAAATTGTGCAGGGTTTTCCGTTGAAATAATTATCGGTCGTAGAAATTTGATCGCAATGAATGTATAAAAATTTAAAAAGTTGTACGTCAATTTTGTTGTTGTATTCCCCCGCGGTTAGAGATTCGCTATGCAACCCCAATAAATTAGCTAACCCAGATGTAAATTTAACGCTCTTGTTCACTTGAGCTAATATTAACGTGTATTCACCCTTGGATTTATCGATTCTATACGTTATCCAAGGCTCATCTTTTATTATAATCTCGATAATTTCGTTAATGTTGTAAAGGCCCGCTTCGATAAATTTTACATCACCTTCCGATTCACCCACCGTGCGAATTAGTATTCTTTCTTTTTTACGCACGTTGTAATATCCCACCCAAATGTTTACGCTGTGTAATATAATCGAGAGATTATCTCGCCGATTATCGATAACGTTATCTAATTTAATCGACCCTCCTTCTTTACCAATTTCGATTTCGAACGTATGATACATTTTATTATTAAAAATTATATAACTTTTCTAATAATAAATGACGTTTCCATTAGCATTCGAGAGTAATTTTACGTATTCGTACAAACAATCCGGAAATTTTAAACAACCTCTCGATTTTAACGATAGCGATTTAACGAGTATAAACATTTACATAAACAAGAACGAGTTTTTTAACGTTCGTTTTAATAATGTTTTCAACAACTACAAGCTGCCTCGCGTTAAAAGCGACGACGTTGTCGACGATTGGTATTCTAACCCGCTCAAATTTTATCAAAATCAAATAAATTTTGCGACGTACTGCGCTACGACGAGATGCGGCGTGAGTTATCAACATTTAAACCATTTAAACCCGATGATTCGTAGTTTTTTTTAGATTTCACGTCTATTATCAAATTAGACGATTGCTCAAAGAAATGAGCTGCCCCGCATCGTTTCAAAATTTTTACGACGCGTTTGCCAATAATATAGACGTGAGCGCGTACAAAAACACGTGTAAAGAATTTCACCTTTCTCAAGCCTCCAATTGGAAACAACGAGTCGATTTAAATTCAAACGGATTAGGAACGGCTTATTATTACGATAACGGTTACAAAGCGGTACCCAGAAACAACTACGATAAAAGTAGTTTGGACGTTATTTCTACCGAGGTGACCGATTACGATTATTACAAAACCGCGACTAAAATGAGTTTTGGAGATCATCCTTCGACCTATACGATCGCATTCATTTCACAATCTTCAACGGAGCTCGCTTGGTCAAAATTTATAATCGGCGCGTCTGTAGGTTTTACGGACGTCGGCACGCAACGAATAAACGACTCGTTAAGAACGTACGTTTACGCGATTTTAGGAGCTCAAGCGCAAGCGAAAAGCTCATTTTTAGCGGGTGGTACCGGTTTAGACGCGCAACGTGAATTTATAAATATAACCGAAGCAGAGATTGACTCTCAGGTCGATTTACAAACTAGCATTCAACGATATCAAGATGTTTTACAATACGCTCGCAGTCAATTAAACTTTTGTTTAGGAGAAAATTTATACATGATGCCTAGCGATATGAATTTACGAATAGGTACGTTCGCCGGATACAACAATAATCTATTAATCGCGACGAGCGGTTTATCTTTAGGTTCAAATTTAGATACAAATTCAACACCCGCTGTTCCTCCTATTCTACCTTTACAAACGCAACTACCAACAATTACGAAACATGTAGAAGATGAAAAAATGAGCTTTTCGCTTGCGCACGCGCAAGACTCTTTAGAAGATACGATTAAAAAAGACTCTTTAGAAGAAGATACGCATCAAGAAGAAAAAAATTCTTTAATAATTGGTTTTGCGATTTTAACCGGTGTAGGTGTTATGATTTACGAATTGTTACGCTGACGCGGAGCATTTTAACATTTTCTGCGTATAAGCTAAAACTAATACTCCGACTCCGCTTATCGCCAACCATAAATGTTCCGCCGTCCATGTAACTACGTTAGAAGCTGTTTTAAATAACCAACTTACTATACTACCGATAATAGCTGGTAGAGCGGCTAAAGCTTTCGTTGATAGTTTAGATAATACATTCGCTAAATTGTTTAATGTTTTTTTCTATCCACCCACCGCTAGGCGTTGGTAAAGCGGGTGTTATAGGTTCGGATGGAATTGGTTTTGGTAAAGCGGGTGTTATAGGTTCGGATGGAATTGGTTTTGGTAAAGCGGGTGTTATAGGTTCGGATGGAATTGGTTTTGGTAAAGCGGGGGTGAGGGGTATAGGGGCGGGTGGTATAACTGAATTTACAGTATCGGTAATAGATTTAATAATAAAAGCGATAACCATACTGAAAGACGTTAATATACTAACGATCGTTACGCCTTGTTCTCTAAATAAAGTTTTAATTCTTTCACCCAACATCACGTTTCTTTCTACGTGTAAAGGTCTACCGCTTGTTTTCACCTTTTTTATACCCTCTAATAAATCTATTTCCATTTCGTTATATGGTAGTAAATCTTTTAAAGTTAAACTGCTTATATCTCTTATTTTTAAAAAGGTACCACCTTTTTTTAGGTTCGTTAAACGTATTTCTTTATAACCTTTTAAAAAAAAGAGTATATTTCTTTTTTTACTATTTATTTGTTTAAACTTGCTATAGTCTATTTTAACGTTTTTATAACCTATACTTGCATAAAAATCATTAACCGTTGCTATAAACTCTCTTTCTCTTAAAGAAAAAGAAAAGTCAAAAGCAGGTACATAAACTTGCTCTTTTGGTTGATCATCTAAATTATCATCGATTATGTCATCATCCGTAAAATCATCATAATAGTCATCTTCTTCTTCTTCAAGTTGATTAACTACTTCAGTAGGGTCACGTCCTCCATACGCCATTTTATAATTACTTTTTTATCTTTTTTCAATAATTTACAACTCGCATCATTGTTATTTTAACATTTTCTGCGTATAAGCTAAAACTAATACTCCGACTCCACTTATCGCCAACCATAAATGTTCCGCCGTCCACGCGATAATGCTGGAAGCTGTTTTAAATAACCAACTTACTATACTACCTATAATAGCCGGTAAAGCGGCTAAAGCTTTCGTTGATAGTTTAGATAAAACATTCGCTAAATTTTTTAATGTTTTTTCTATCCACCCACCACCGCTAGGCGTTGGTGGTTTTGGAGTTGGTGGTTTTGGAGTTGGAGATGGAGATGGTACAGGTTTTGGAGCGGGTGGTATAACTGAATTTACAACATTACCGAGCGATTCGATGATAAAAGCGATGGTCATACTAAAAGCCGTTAATATACTAACAATCGTTACGCCTTGTTCTCTAAATAAAGTTCTAATTCTTTCTCCCAACGTAACGTCTCTCGTTAACATTTTTTGAAACGTTTCTCTAATTCTATTGATTTGACTACGAAGAATGTTTTCGTGCTCACTCGCGGCTTCTAATCTCATTCGTCTTTCATCATTTTTTTCTAGCAGTAGTTTACGTAGTCTCGCAGTTTCTTCTTCGTCTTCATCATCTCTATCTCGAGCGTTTGCGTAATCTTTTTCGAGATTAGCTATTTCTTCATCGAGTTGGCCTACTCTAGCTAAATTTAGTTCAAGTTGACCTCGATGCGTTTGTAAAGCTCTATCGAGCCCAATTATTTCACGCAATGGAAAGTTTGATTCTGTTTGAGTTTCTTCATCTCTCGTATTCTCCATCACCGCTATTTCGATAGCTTCTTCTACTTTTTTAGATTTTTCTACGAGCGGTGGAGTTGGTAATCTTCTACCACCGCTTGTTTTCTCTTTTATTGGTTTTTCAGCTTCTTCTATAACATTTACTATCGCTTCTACACCTGTATCAAATTTATATAAATCTCTATAGGATAATCCCGCCTTATTTTTTAAAGTAGATTCTGCGTAAAATCCACCACCTTTTTTAGATAACAGTATATTTTTATTACCTTTTTTAAAATATAGTATATTTTCTCCTTTTTCATTTCTAGAATAATAGAAATCATTATAATCTATCGTGTTTGGTCTACCTTTTTTAAGCGAATCATAAAAATCATCTATTATAGTTCTACGAAATCTAGTCCTTTGAGTAAAAGATGGTGGGGCATAAGACGGTTCTTCTTCTTCAATCGCACTATCACCCAAGCTTATTTTATCATCCATATATTCATTTTCATCTTCGGGTCGATTAAAAGCTGGATCTGCCTCCATAAGTTCGCGTCCTCCATGCGCCATTTTATAATTACTTTTTATCTTTTTTCAATAATTTATAACTCGCGTAACCCACAATACTCATTCCTAGTATTATAAATACAATTTTTCGCGTTTTTTGATCTTTGCTCGGAACGTAAAAATCTTCTAGTCGCGGTTCGTTGCGTAAATTTAGCGGTAAATTAAATTGATTACCACTAACTCGAGAATATTCATTCATCGCATCGTCAATGTTATTAAACGTTTTATTAGCGTTCGATTCTTTTTGTATTTTTTCGTTTAAATAATCTATATATTTTAAACGTTTTTTACTAAATTCTTCTCTAGCTTTCGAAAGTTGCTCTATCGCTAAATCGTGTCTTACTCGTTCCTGTTCAACGTCGCTACCGCGTAAATTACTAAATAAAAAATTAGATCCGGTAAACGCTAACGCGTTGATTACCGCACCTCCAACCATCATCGCTATAGACACCATTTTATTTTATAGTTTGTAAATATAGTTTATTTTAAAAAGATAAAAATTATTATGTTTATACTTGTTAAATAATATGTCTAACATGTACGGAGATGCGCTAGATCCATACAGAAGAATAAGAGAACCTCGAGGCGTAAAAGGAATGCGCCAAAAAGTCGTCATTACAAACAATCCGAGCACCATAAACGAAAATCAATTGTTGACGGTTCGTTTTCCAAATTTAGGAATGAACGACGTTATCGTTCCGAATACAACGCGATTAGCTTTCAACATTGAACTCGTTAGCTCGGATGATGAAAATAGAACGTTGGTGCAAAATATAGGTAGATGCATCGTAAAACATATAATAATTAAAATGGAAGGAAACGAAATATTTAGTTTAGACGATGCGGATGTATTCAATTGTTTTAAAGACGAATGGCTAACTAAAGATCAACGCGAAAATTTAACGTATCAAGGAATAGAAGATGTAAACGTGACTAAAATAAGAATAGACGCTAGCGATAAAGATGTAACCGCAAACAGCGGAAAAGATAAAGCTGTCGCAGACGCGTATAAAAATAGATATCACATTCCGCTCGATTTTGAATTGTTGACCGATCATCAACCTTACTATCAGTCGGGCATAGGAGATCGATTAACTTACGAACTCGTGTTTAATAAATTTAGTAACGTAATCAAAAGCACCGACGATGCTGCGAAATATATTATAAGTGGAATTTCTTTAGAATTTGAGGTAGTTCATATGCCGGAACTCGCTAGAACAATTAGAAATCAATACAGCAATAGAACGAGTATATTGTTTGATCGCGTACTGAGACAGAGCGTAACGACGTTAAACAAAAAAGATACAATGTGGAATATAAATTTAAATACTCCGGCAAAAAGTATGAAAGGAATATTGTTTCTATTCAAAGAACCCAGCATACAAGAGTGCAACAGGTTTTATAATCCGAAAATAACAAAAGTTAGTATTACCATCGAAGGCGTTCCCAATCAACTCTACGCGCACGGAATGAAAAGATATCAACAATGGGAAGAGATTTCAAAATATTTTGGTGATTCGAGAAAACAACACGCTATACAAGTTGCGCAAGCTCTAGATTTATCCAACATCAAAATATCGAATTATTATTTTAATCGATTCGGTTTATTTTTAGATTTAAGAACGAGTACCGATAATGTATTACACGGAAGCGGAAGACGAGTGCAAAACTTGTCCGAAGGAATTACCATTCAAATTGAAAAAGAAGCCGAGAGTGCGGGCGAACTAAACATGTATACTTTTATTATCATGGACGCGCAACTAAACATAAGAAACTCGCGTTTCGAATCGGTCGATTATTAAACATCCAACGATAGAGTGATTATTAAACATCCAACGATAGAGTGATTATTAAAAAACGTTTAATATTAAAAGAAAATGTTACCTAAATATCCACACGCCGCGTTAATTTGCGGACAAACGGGATGCGGTAAAACTGAATTTGTTTTAAATTTATTACAAAATGAATATTTTAAATATTTTAAAAATATCGTTATATTATGCCCCACCATTTTCAACAACGATACGTACAAAAATAGAAAATGGGTTCTAAACGACGATAACGTACACGTTAACGATTTAAACGACATATCGCTGAATAGGGCTATACAAATTTATAGCGACGCTTTCAAAACGGAAGAAACGTTGTTTATTATAGACGATTGCAGCGCTAATAAACAGTTGCATTATAAAAAATACGACGAGAATAATAAATGTATGATCACGCAATTGGCTTTTAGCGGTAGACACGTACGACACAGCTGTTGGATTCTTTCGCAAAAATATAATAGCGTATTGAAAGATTTCAGAGAACAACTCAAATGGGTGTGTTTATTTTATTGTAAAGATAGAGACTCGTACGAGAATTGTCTTAGAGAAAACAATGTTGTACCTACGAAAGAGTTGAGAATGGAAATTCATGAAAAATTAAAACGAGTTAAACACCGTAAATTAATTTTAAAAACGGATCAACCTACCGGTTATGAAACACGCGACTAAACCATTACCCCCCACAAAGTCGTTGGCAATTACTTATAGGTTAAGAGCGATTACCCATAGGTTAAGAGCAATTACCCATAGGTTAAGAGCAATTACCCATAGGTTAAGAGCAATTACCCATAGGTTAAGAGCAATTACCCATAGGTTAAGAGCAATTACCCATAGGTTAAGAGCAATTACCCATAGGTTAAGAGCAATTACTCATAGGTTAAGAGCAATTACTTATAGGTTAAGAGCAATTACTTATAGGTCGTTGTCTCGCATTTTAATAAATATTATAAAACATATTTATAAATATGAATGCTGAACGAGTGCAAGTTTTATTTACGAATATATCTGTTGAACGAGTAAATGATTTTATATATAATCTTAACCAACTCATCAATACCGCGAAAGAAAGACAAGAATTGGTACAAGTATTAAACGATAATACTGAAAAAGTAAAAGGTATATTTACGAGTATATCTGAAAAACGAGTAAAAGATCTAATGTTCAATCTTAACGAACTTTTAAACACTGGCGGGCTATCTAGAATTAATTATTGGTTTCTATATTTTTTAATAAATTTAACCGATTATTCTATAAACACGTATAATAAATGGAAGAAGTACATAAACTGTTGAATGAAAATCCACAGATGCCACTCGCTGACGCTAGCGATAACAACGACGATGCATCGTTTAAACAAAAAAAATTACGTCTTTTATCGGTCGTAGTGGGGGGAGACTCGAAAAAGTTTTTCGGTAAAGAAATAAGCGTTAGCGATATTGAAGCCTCGTCTACCGAAGAGCTAGACGCGCTAGACGCGCTATACGAAACTAAATTAGGTTGCGATATTATTCAGTCTTTAGGTAGCGCCATTATAACGCTATACGCTAAACTATTAGGATTTAGTTTAGATCGTATAGATTTGTACGGTCATAAATTTCAAATTGACGATGAAGGTAAATTAATTTCGGATTTAGAAAAAGATCCGTTCATTTCTCTCATGCTTTCTACCGTAGCGTGTGAAATATATTACAAGTACGGTATGTTGATCGCTCCTCCGCTCAGCGCTTCACTAATTACGGTAAAACATTTAAAAAGAAAAGAAGAATCTTGCGTAGATAATAAAAGCGATGGAGACAAACGAGCAAACGACTGTGCCGATGGAGAATGCGCAACCAAAGACAGTGACGAAAACAGCGACTAAAGTAAAAAATCCAAACAGAGTCGCGGCCGGTAAAAAACTCGCCGAACTTAATAGACAGAAAAAACTACAACTCGCTAAACCCGCAAAAATCGTTGTAACGTCTAGCGATAGTAAAGCGGCAACGAGTAGTGATTCATCTAGCAATAAAACGAGCTATTTTATTTATGCAGCAATAGCTATCGGTATCGCTTATTTATTGTTTAGCGAAGAAAAATCAACATTTAAAAACGAACCGAGTAACATTATCGAAAATCAATCGTCAACGGTTAAAGAACCGAGTTATCTTACCGAAAATCAATCGTCAATCGTTAGCGAACCGAGAAGAGTTGTTTTTGAAATGGAATAAAAAGTTAAAAAAAAAAAAAAAAAAAATTATATTTAACGATTATAAACATGTCTTCAATGCCTATAAATACGAAAACGATCGCCGATACAGTTTATCACAGCTCGGTTATGACTCTTTTAGCCATTTTATACAGCATGCTCGGTGAAAAAATATTTAAAATGAAACCAGCCGATTTAGGAAAATTAGATATAAAAGACGGGTTAAAACTAACCGCGGTAGTTGGATTAAGCGGTGCGACGCAAATGTGGTTAGTTAAACAAGGAATTTTACCAAACTCGCTCATGCCAGCCGAATAAATCGTATTAAACATTTAATATAATGTATAAATATTAAATGGATGAACGAAAACTATCAAACGCTTATTATAGCGTACGAGGATACTACAAAGGTCAAGATGCAATCAGCAAGCTGGCTAAAGAAACAAAAGTAAATGTAAAATTTGTTCGACAATGGATAAAAAAGCAAGCGCTGTGGCAAATTTATTTACCCTATCCTAAATATATTCCGAGACCAACTTCATCAAATAGTACTCTCGAAAAACCGAACGAGGTTCATCAAGCAGACTTGTTGTTTCTTCCGCACGATAAAGTCGGTAGAATTACGTACAAGTACGCGTTAACGGTCGTGGACGAAGCCAGCAGATATAAAGAAGCGCAACCTTTAATCGATAAAACAGCCGCGCGAGTCAGCGATGCTTTTGAAAAAATTTATAAACGATCGTTGTTGGTTTGGCCTAAAATTATAAAAGTCGATCCCGGAAAAGAATTCATGAGCAGCGTTAACGCGTTGATGAGCAAACACGATGTAAAAATTCAGCGAGGAGAGGTTGGAAATCACAGAGCTCAGGGTATAGTGGAGCGATTTAATAAAACTTTGAGCGAAAGATTATTTTCGCATCAATACGGTCAAGAAATTGCTACCGATACGAGAAACAGAGAATGGGTTAAAAGATTACCTCTGGTCGTAAAAGCGTTAAACAACGAGACGACGCGACTGATTAACTCAAAACCCAAAGACGCGATTAAACTACGTAGCGTCGAGCAAAATCCAGCCTCACCAGTTGTTGTAAAGAACGAAAAAAGAATTCCTAGAAACAGCCTAGTTCGGTATTTATACGCGCCCGGTGAAGCTGAAAAAGATACGAGGCGCAGAGCGACCGATCCTATATGGAGTATAAAAATTTATAGAATATCTAAAACGATGAAGGCTGCGAATCAACCCATATTGTATTATTTAGACGCGGGCCCCGCTCGTAGTTTTGTAAGAGAAGAAATACAAATTATTCCTAGAGATACAATGAATCCACCAATCGTTAAACGTTAATCAATCATGCGATGACCGTAAGCTAGAGTATGTATTCCGTTTTCTAAAATGTGTCTCTTTGTATCTAGAGGAGATAGCGATATTTTAGTTATTCGAGTTGTATATAGTCTATGGTTTACGTGCCTAATAAAATTCATAGGGTGATGTAGAGTATTTTTAAACGATAAAACTTGTTTATATCGCTCGTGTTTAATATCTTGTTCTAAAACTTGTCTTTTAACTCCTTTAGCTTTTCTTATTTCAGCTTTGTCCAAAGTAAGTATCGAATACATTTTGGGTCTTAAACAAACAACTTCAGAGATTACAGTTTTCGCGGTCTCGTCTTTCATTTTACCGATCACTTTTTTGTTTTCTTCAGAAAACAGAAAATGACTCTTATCGTAATTACTAAAATCGTATAAATGTTTATCTTTTTCCATATCTTTATATACATCTTCCGTTTTAATTTCCAACAATAAGCTATCCGTATCCGTGTAAATCAACTCGCACTCGTCTTTGTATTTTAGCTTTAAATGATTGTAATAGAAATCGTACATGAAAGCTTTAGATATATCCAATATGCTCATTCCTACGTAAACTGGCCGGTTGAGAACGAGTTTTGTTTTGTGCATGTGAATCGCTACTAGATCGTTATCGAAAATCCTAGCCTCTGCAAAATTTGGTTTCGCGATTAGCGCGCGAATTAAATTGTCTTGTTTTTCATCGTTTAGCCGTTTTAAATTTACGTTAACGCGTTTTCGTACATTTTCCATCGTTTTTCCAAAAACTGAATTGTTCATGAGTTTAAACAAATCTTTTTCAAAATCACTCGTCGCTTCTTTTCTGAGTAGAGTGTTTTTATCGATGTACGATTTCATCCAACGTGATTCGTCAAATTCTAAAACTTTATGAATTTTAGTTAGTTTCATACCGAGTTGTAAATACAATTGTAAATTACGATAATGAAGCACGTAGTTTTTCTTGTCATATAAATTTGGTACTAATTTAACAACGTTTGGAGCCGGCTTGCCGGTTAGCAACTCGTGTTGATAGTCGCTCATCCATTCTTACGGTACTATCAACGACTCTGGCGCTAGTGGAAATGCGTTGTGAGAATCGTGTAAAATGGTTGGATATTCTAAATCAACTTGTAAAATGTATCCTTTATTGTTGCTAAATCCTCGCTTCTCGAGTTTGCCAATTTGTTTTTGCGATAACCATTTAAAATTACCGGTCGGTAAAGGTTGACTCATGGCATAGCCGTATAAATTATTAGCGTCCAAGTACGTAATGTAACTCGACGGAATCGTTTTATCGTAGTCGTCTAAATACGCGTTGTTTGCTTTCGCGTATCGTTTACTCACCATGCACGTTCCTCCGCGCGTGCCTTTTTCAATAAACAAATGCATGTCGATATCGGTAAACAAATCTAAAGTTTGTTTAGAATGTTTCAACAAAGCGTCCCAACTTAGCCCAGGACTCGTATAATAATTAGCAGGATCCAAACCGTACTGTTTTAAACAAGTATTACGAAAGTTTTCAAATACATCCGCTAACAAGCAAGTATCGGTACGCACGTACAAATCGTGATAATCTCCTAAATTTTTACAATCAAACTCGCTGTAAACGTTTTTAGCGTGCTCGTATTGTTGTTTAGTAATGTGACTATCGTTTAAACTGCTGTAAAACGATTCTTGTAAAGGAAGTTGCGTTTCTTTGAATTTTTCAAAACTATCCATGTACTCGTAAGGATAAATACCCTTGCTTATCAACAGATTAAATTTTTCCGAGGAGGGTTCGAGTTTTAATGTAATTGGAAAAGAATCGTTTGATTTTACGAGTTTGTCCAACGAAGCTAGTAAAAATTGAGCGCTGTCTATAAATCGTAGTTGATTAATACTAAAAGAAATATACTTTTCGATATTGTTTGGAATACACGTTAAATTTCCTTTGCTGCGACCGGCGGCCTGCATAATGAGATGACTGTCATAACCTCGCAAATTATGAAATACGACGGGAATAAAGGTTTTGTTTGGTTTTAAACTCAGTTTTAAATTACAATAATTATGCGCAGCGCCTCTATATTTTCCGGTAATGTGACAATGATCCCTAACTCTCGTAAACTTGCCGTCGGCGTCTTTAAAAAACTTCTTTTCGCATATCCAACACTCGCTGGCAGAGTTGTAATCTTTTACATTTTCTTTAGTCATGTTTAATTTTTTAGGGTTTTTAAATATCGTATTAATCTTTTCTTCTTCTTTCTGTAATTCATTTAAAAAATGTTTAGATGCATCTTCTCCCCTGTACGTGCGGGGAAAACTACTTTCTCCATCGCATTTTACAACGACGTACGAATAGCCGCAAACGATGTGTTCTTGTAGTTTTTTAGTATTGGTAGAGTTTTCGTCAACAATCTTTACGATAATGCTTTCAAAGTCGGCGTATATTACGAATGGAACTTTCATCTTTTTATGAAAATTTATAAACTTTATTTTATCGTTTTTACCCTTTTCAGGCATTACGATAGTCGTTGGTCTATCGTTTATTCCCTTACACATTTTTACGTGGTTTTCGAGATACGCTCCCGTCGAAAAACCTTGCAAACATCTCAAACAAAAATGCTTACGAGTATTGTGTTTCGTTTGATCGCGAAGTAATTTATTCACATCTTTAATGTAAACGTAGTAAGATTTAGCGTCTTTATGAATCAATAGTAAATTTATGCGATCCATCTCTGACGGTTGATTGCTTATATCGTAAACGATTATCGTTTTTGACTCGCAACCGAAAACGTTTATCGCTATATTGTTTTGTTTTTCTACTCGTTTAATTTGATTAATCGGTGTAGGTGCGTCAATGTTGTTAAAATTAAAACCGTCTTTTATTGGGTACTTGCTCGTTCTATCAACGTGATCGCTAGCTGGAAAACGATGAGCGCGTAAAGCCCATCGCAAACAATCGTCGTCTTTATTTTTTACGTTGATGCAAGCTTTTTTATTTTTAATGTAATCGCATAGCTCGATATAACTACCTCCTCTTAGAGGTTGATATTTCGCGATTCTTAGATTCATTTCTTCGATACGATCTACTATCCATCCACTACCCTCTCGAGTGTATTTTTCTAAAACTTCTTGAATTTGTGAAATTGTCGTATCGAGTTCATTTTCGATATTGTTTAAATTCAATAAAACAATTTGCTTTTTATTATGAAAACTCGGTTCGACAAAATCGTCCGTGCCGGCCAAGTTTACTTTACGTAATTTAACTCGTATAAATATCATAAACTTGAACGCTTTAAAATCCTGCAAGTCTTTAGTAAACTCGGCGATAATCTTTGGTTTTACATCTCTCCAAAAAACATTTAAATCTTTTTCTTTGCTGTGATTCAACGGAACATTCATTACATGTTCGCGTAAATAACTACCACCATTAATGGGGTGGTTAAATTTCAACTCGGTTTCTCTACCGTAAAACCTTTTAATAGCGTTAATGTAGTCTTTTTTAATCAACCGCTCGTTCACTCCCGAGCCTCGTAGCGGTAGCTCAATATTTTCAACCGCTACGCGCTCTCGTAATTCCGCTAAATTTAATTCATATAATGGCTTTTGTTTTTGTTGATTTATATACTTTTTAACCGCGTTGTACCAACTGCGTTTATTTACTCTATTATTACTGTTTTGCACGAGAATTAATCTACTAATGCGTTGTTGCGCAAAATCTTTCAATTCTCTCAATGTCCATCTCGATAAATATTTCGTTCTCTCCATCTTTACTATTAATAAAGATAATATATATTCGTTATCTCACTTTTATAAGTACGTTATCTCACTTTTATAAGTACTGTTTTTTTTTTAAATACACTCTTAGCCTCATCGATTTTTTGATGAGGCTACCTCATTTTAAGGGAAACTCCCTTTAAGCGAATTTGACCCAAAATATCTTTTTGGGTCAAATTCGCTTAAATGGAGTTTCCCTTAAAATATCTTTTTTTAGTAGGTGGTCTAGATCACCCATCTGACATACTACTGGGGTGCATCCCTGTATGTAATTAAGCTACTTGTGAAGATAAATTTATGCAATTTTACCAAATATATGATGCTAAAAGAAAATACAAAAGTAAGCTTTAGCTTAATTATTAATTCTTCACTTTTGTTATGAGCCATTTCAGATTGCCAAAATTCTTTAAATGCGATTTTCTCAAAATGGCCGAAATGGAGATGAGGCTTTGTTGCGCTCAGCCCTCGATATAATAGTCAAGACGCACCGTCTTACTCATGGTAATTCACAACTGCCAATGGCAAGCTTGTAGTGGTTCGAGGTAGCGCACGGTATAATGTTAGTACACAGTGCACGCTGCCAATCTACTTGATCTCAAGTCTAATCGAAAGGTCACATACTTTGAACTTTTCTGAGAGATATTTGTTTTTATATATCTAGCTAAAGAAACTGAACAAACATAACCGGTTTATAGTTTCCTCTGAATGTGTTTGGGTAATTCTCTTTTGATAACAATTAGTAGATAACCCTTGACATATTGCTTCGATCACACCGGGGATTTGTAATGTGTGCCATGTTGTACCTTCCACGATGCAAGCAGGAAATCCGCTCTACAATAGTCAAGGCCCACGCAGCAACTCGGAACGCAGTTTACGGAGAAAAAACCCCCAAAAACAAACAAAAACAAAAACACGTCCGTGACGCGAGTGGCGACGCTACAACGAGCGCCTTTCTGTGGTATGTTTTTCTTTGTATTTCTCTACCGATTTAGTAGAGAAATGTCAATACATAACGTATTAGGTAACTATACTTATGTTATGGATCTGTTCAGACGAGGACAAAGTTAATACTTAATACAAAATTATTAAGTTGACCCTCCTTTGGAACGCTCTAATCCACCCCCAGAGGCGCAGGCTGCGCCGCTTGGGTGGATCTGGATCATTTTGGTCTAAAAAAGGGAGATTAGCTTAAGTTGTGCCAAGATTAATGACTTACCCCCCACTGAGACGGGCTAAGAATGATCGTTGGAATGCAACTGAACTGTCACTTCCGGCGTTAAGTCTATCCTGTTGACCTGTTCATTTACACTGCACTACACAATCAACAAATCCCACAATGCTCCAAGATTCCTAAAGTTCAACGTTGCCTGTGACATTGTGCGCAGTTTGTGTGGGTGGATTTAATCCGCATCAATGATCAGTTTACTACACGGTGCAGGAATAAATGTATCGTCTGAACGCAAGCCTGATTTGGATTAAAAGATCTTTATCTGACAAAATGAAAATTGTATTGATTTGAGTGTTAACTTTGTCCTCGTCTGAATGTACCCGATGATATCACTTATTTAAATGTAGACGAGCCTAACATTTTGCTTACAGTGATTGGTTTGAATATATTTGCACACTTAAATTATTCATTTTGCTGGAGGTTAATGAATAAACTTGGTACAGTGGTGTTCTCAAACCGTGGCTTCGACACTCGCGTGCGTGGTGTTTTTTCGGGCGTTGTGTTCCGGATTTCCGCGTGCGCCTTGACTAAAGGCTAGACCCGCCCCTACTCATCTTTCACAGATTGTCCCCAAATTCAACCGTTAAGAACTATGAACTTTTCTGAGAGGTATTTGTTGTTATATTTCTCAGTAAAGAAAAACAAACCCATAACCGATAAGTTTCCGTTGAATCTGCTAGCTTGATATGAGATAACAGTTTCCTATTAATAGACAATGCTTGACGTTATGCTTAATTCACACCGGGGTTTGGTAATGTGACCATGTTTACTGGAACCACACCAGGAAATACGCCAACCAGGAACCACAATCATGACAGCGCCCGTACCATCAGGGTACATCATCGCAGATTGCCCATGCAGAGGTAATACATGTTGTACTTCTCCACATAACATGAAGATTTAAAACAATATCAGATGAATACGATTTCAGATGTATTGTAAATGTTAGTGCCTTATTAACAAATCGATTTAATTAAGAATTGTTTTGTTGATATCCCAAAATACCAGATTTTATGGTTTGTTGTCATAGACCATGAAGCTATAATGTACACTTTGTGCCCAGACGCAGTTTTACCTTTGGGGCTATTTTGTGATGTCATTGGTCACATCATCTATAAGAATTATTGCATTGCTTTACTACAAAAAACAATATTGTGATCCGCAACTATAATTATTTGGCAATATGCAGTCTAGTCAACGCATACACAATTGACTGACGGGAAATCTTCCTGGTACTCTAAAAGTCACGGAAAGTGTAAACAAGTCACATTGTCTATATTGTTACGATCCAAAAATCTTCAAACTATTCGTGAATGCAAATTACTCAAAAAGCCTGAATTTTCTCAGATGCAACAAAGAAATCAAACAAGGTCACACTGATATAAAGAACAAATAAACAAAGTGATTTAATAATGGAAATATCAACCGCTTCAAATATCGATGGGTTTAACAAGCGTACAATGATTAGGGTAAACAAGTGTACATTAAGAAAAGATCTCATACAAAATAAGAAGATCTTACGGGCGAGGACTGAGCAGGCTCCAGCGAAAATGACACCAAAACAGTTCTTTGACACGGTGTAAATAGAGCTGGACGTGGGGCGAATTCACCTCCAACAAACGGCCGGAAATAGACGAAACCACGGGGACGCAAGTCGACTACCGTGACAAAAATATGGGAAAGCAGAAATCCCAAAAATACTGAACTGTAGATTTAGTTCACAAAATGTCTCTTCCGGAATTAAATTCAGCTCTTAGACAGTTCACTCGGTCAAGACGAACTTTGTCGAAACAGTCCTCAGACGAGTCATAAGCAACATCACAGGTCCTAGTGGGTGTACACTGAAGTATCGATATAGTCTCATCAAGTCCTGTTTACCGAAGTCTTGGTTTGCTCAAGTCCTGTTTAAAATTCTCTACCAGCCCGTATTTATAGCTTTTAATCCCTTCTAGAAAATACTAGAGATTTCTTCTTCACTTCACTTCTAGAAATTTCTGAAAATTACATCATTTTCCAAAAGAAACTTCCAGAACGTTCTAGTCATAACCTGTAAACATAATCCCGCCCCCTTTGGGGTCAACACGCGGTCACGCACAGATTATCTAACACTTGCGGTTTGTGTGTGTATGTAACATCTCCCCCATAAAAGAAAGAAAATTTACAGAAGGAAATTGTCGTTTCAAAAATAAATTTTAACATAAACTTATAACAAAGTTTAAATAGTTATGCCTGGCTAAGACTTCTTACAATAATAACAAAAGAAGTCTTATTAAAACTCTTAGGCCCACTGGTTTACCAGAAAAAATAAATATCAAGTAATTAAGTATAATCTTCTAAACTCTGGACAGAGCATCAGCAATAACATTGCTCTTTCCGGCAATATGAACAATCTTGAGTGGATAGGGTTGCAAAATCAAATTCCACCGAAATAATCTTTGGTTCTTGGTCTTGAATTTCTCCAAAAATACAAGTGGGTTATGCATAACGTTCTAGTCATAACCTGTAAACATAATCCCGCCCCCTTTGTGGTCAACACGCGGTCACGCACAGATTATCTAACACTTTCGGTTTGTGTGTGTATGTAACAATATATTAGCTGATGTAAAAAAAAGTACTTCTATAATCGTAGTCTAGAGGTGAAAACGAAATTGGGACGTATTTAGGTCATATTATAAAATCAAATTGTTTTTAATTACTACATTAATTTAGAAGCAAAGTCTTTCTGTATAATAGTAATTCACGATGGTGGAATATTTTTTGAAAAGGAACATTTTAGAATAAAATGCATATATATATATATACTGGGGTTCCTCCTTGCCCTAATCATCCTTGCCTTAACCCTTGTCCATTTGCACAAAAACTCCATTTAACTGACCATCGTTAATTTTGGCTCGAAAAAACATGTCTACCACTTTGTTCTGAGTGGAATAGAACATATATGCGCAACGTCACTATTCCGGGCTTACAAACAAAACATGACAAGAAAAACAAAATTGTTCCGGTGTTCGTAGTGCTTCTATATAAATTGGAGTGCAGTGTTTGTTATTTAAAAGAACCTGTGCTCGCTTACTCGGTTCATATACGTGTTTGTGTTATTGCGTTTCAACACCTTTTTTATTTCAGCAACAACTTGTTTTTAGCAACAACTTTTCGATACGTTCGTATGTATTCTGGTAGGCCTATACCTTTCTCCATCACATTAGATACTTCTATGCATCAACAAGTCAGCATAATGCCGGCCATTTTACTGTGTTTGTTCGTTTTGGTTACATCAGTCAGGAGCATATATTCCCAGGATCGTAAGTAGACTTCATTCATTATTCTAAATAAAATGTAAAATACGCTGTAAGTGAAATCCAGAGGCAAGTGGCCAAGTGGCCACTTGACTCATGTCAATCTGCATGATATCCATAGTGATTACTGTGATATTCAGTGCTGGGTGCGACACGGATTAAAAGCAACTGTAAACTAGAACGTTTGCAGGGCATTCCATCCCTCGTCATATGAATTAGCTTGCTGTCATATTATTAAAAAAAAAACTAACCATGTAAATATCTCCATGATTGATGGCTAGTTCATCTTCACTGTTTGAGTCAAGTTCATCGGCATCACTTTCGTCGGAATCAGACAGGTCTCGTTCACCAAGATCTTGGAAGTAGTCTTCAATAACTTCGAGTATATACCCGAGTCTTTCAACCCACACGATGCGGCATCGTTAATAAGTCTTGCGATACTGTCCTCACGATCGTGACAATTAGACTCAGAATCTATGATTGAAAATCATCCAACAATGACAAAAGATAACACAAATATCCAATGTTTTCTTGTGAAATGCACAAACTCGCAAAAATTTGTAAAATTTCACCTGATTTTATGACTCAAAACATGACACGGAACCGACCGCATGTACTAGCGTGTATCAGAGTGTCGCTTCGCCCCAAAGTTTTGGGCAATAACAACGCAATACAATTGACTTTGCATCGCCCCAAAATAATGAGTCAGTGTAAGGGGCGACTTGGCTTACAACGAGCTAGTAATGGGGCGAATTATTATGACGGCATTGCTGTGACACCAATATTAGCCAATAAGAGGTTGCTATTCCAGTCACGTGAGATGTGTTGCTAACGTGGCTGAATGTTATTTACGTCTGCGTCACTGGAAATAAGGCTTCTGAATGGCTAAACTGGAATCTCCCGCCAGTTGAAAATGCCTTATTTGGAATGATGACGATTTCAGTTTTCCATTGATGCCGAACATGCACCAGTACCGCTATTGAATGAAACATGGCGACGCGTTAAAAATAGCGAGTTTGTTGCCGTTCGCGGCGACAAGAATCTATTGTTTCGCTCAGATTAGCCAAGTAGCAAAGACAAAACATTCAGGAAAATGCCCATATATCACTTTCGGGGAATTTTTTAAGGCTTAAACGTGGACAAGCGATAGAATAGATGTTTAGCTACCGATTGATGAAAAAAAAAAGGTTCGCCCAGCAACTAATTTTTTCGTTGTAAGTGCCTTATCTCGAAACGGCATTTGCCGACTTCCGCCTGGCTTTGGGGCGGTGGGTTACATATTATTACCAGTGCACGCTATGAAACGGCGCACAACCCCGCAGACAAATACTGCCAAGCTGTAAAACTGGTAATTTTCGCGCGAGTAATTTTTCCCGCTCAGCCACCCTACCGACACATTCGTGGGTTGTTGCTTTCGCGCATAGTAAATATTTGACTTGTAGTACAATGCACACGATGTGGTTGACACGTATTTACCACTTCAAAAGGTGACCTAATTGTGGAAGTTAGGTGATAAATATATTTCAGTAACCAGGGAATATAAATATCTTGGAGTGTATATTTCTCGTAACCTTACTGACCACCAACATATTGAGGAAGTTGTCAAGAAAGGTAACAGACTAATTGCGTATATCAAATCTGTAATTGATAATTTTGATGACTTTAATCGCGTTTACTATGGCGATGTTTTATGGCGAACGATTGCTCTCCCATCAATTAATTACGCTAGCGCAGTGTGGATCCCTAGTAGTCAGTCGGATGTTGATAAACTCGAAAAGCTTCAGTTACAAATGGCGCGCTATATTCTGAAAGCCTCCCGCAACACGCCGCGTGCAGCTCTTTATGGCGACTTGGGTTGGGTCCCTATCTCTACCATGCAAAATACGCTTAGGATGAAATTTCTTGCGCGAGTTGTTAACTTGGATATGCATCGGTGGCCGAAACTTTTGTTAAATACAATGATTAGCTTAGATGACGTCAGTAACTTGCGTTACAATTTTTAAGCCACACCCAGGAAGTTTTAGGCAAATGTGGCTTTTTTGATGTTATAGATAGTGCAAAGTTAGGGAAATTACCTCAGAATCCATACTGGATTAATTCTGTAAAGACTATTATTGTTGATATATCTGCAAATGATTGGAGGGACGAGGTATGCAGTAAAACGTCCCTTGCAGACTACATGACCATTAAAGATAATCCGGGCTTAGAGGCTTATCTTTTGGATAAAACCGATTTTCACGGCGCGTCTTTGAAATTTTAAATTCGCTCTAATACCCTTCCACTTGACCGCAAAATCAGTAGGTGGACACCGGATATTGATGGGACATGTACTCTGTGCAATAATGGAGATGAAGATGTGAAGCACTTTCTATTTATTTGTCATGCGCTCCATTCAATTAGATCCGATGAGTATACTAAGCTTCAAGATAACCTTTTCAGAAACGATTGTGTTGATGTTTGGGAACTATTTATTTCTGGTAATCTAGATATTAAATACAGTCTTACGCTTGGTAGCACACCTTTATCCTATGTAAATAATGCAGTAAATATAGGTTATATTTTTGACAAGTTCTGTAAATCTTTTATAAAGCGCGCTTGGAAGACAAGAAATGTATTGAAATCGAATAGTGACTAGTTATGTACTACAATCTACGATGCTGTGTTATTATTTGTATATTACAAGTAAATATCTATTTTATATTTTTGTTTCATCTCATATTTTATATGGGTATGAGTGTGCAAATGTCGCACATAATGTAGGCCTGTGTAGGTCTAAGTATGTGTATGGTATGTTTTAAGTTTAGATCGCGGTTTCAACGCGGCTGGTTCGTGGTGTGCGGCGGGAGGCGGAATATATTCAAAACAAGTCACGGCAGAGTGATTTTGAATGGATTTCGCCGTTGTCGTATACGCGCGAGCTAGCCGTATAACGTCGCAATCTTATTATTAAAGTATTAAATTAGTGTGCTTGTAAGTGTTTGGGACTAAAATGCATTTTTTACGGGCCTGCATGTTTATGTTTACTTTTCTGCACTTACCTTGTAGGCTTGTTTGGGTTCTGAACATTTTTAGCTACGGCGATTTCTAGTCTTTTCAAATGTTTAGAATTGGAACGTGTTTGCAGGGTGGGAGGAGTCGGTGGACCATGTAGGACCGTATGTTTTTCCCTTTCACATAATAATACTATTAATATTATAATATTGTTGGTATATATTGTTTTCAGTAGTTCTTTTTGATGTATTTCTGAACGCACCGCCGGGAAGGCGTGTGCCACTGTTTTAAAAGTGTATGTTCAAATAAATAAATAAAACAAATATAGTGCCGAAGTCGTGCACCGGCGCTATGCACAATGCTTATATAGGCCTACATGTATGTACATGTAGGTACGTCTTCATTACGGGGCCGGGGGTAGAGGTAAACAAAGAAAATATTAGTAACTTACCAATCCACCGGGCGGGTAATAAATTCGCATGTTTTTAAATTCGCGCTGTCTAATCGTTACGCGAAAAGCGCGAAAATAAATGTTGCGCGAAAATTACCAGTTTTACAGTACTTGATCTCAAGTCTAATAGAAAGGTCACGTACTTTTCTGAGAGATATTTGTTTTTATATATCTATCTAAAGAAACTGAACAAACATAACCGGTTTATAGTTTCCTCTGGATGTGCTTGGGTAATTCTCTTTTGATAACAATTAGTAGATAACCCTTGACACATTGCTTCGATCACATCGGGGATTTGTAATTTGTGCCATGTTGTACCTTCCACGAAGCAAGCAGGAAACCTGCTCTACTGGTCTTTTATAGTCAAGGCGCACGCGGCAACTGGGAACACAGTTCACGGAGAAAAAAACAAAAAACAAACAAAAAACAAACAAACAAAAACAATATACACGCACTAAAAGGTATGCGAAATATACATGCACGGTGGATCCGCTACGTTGGAAACAACGGTTAAATTCTTGTGTCTATTGCTCCATTTAACCAACCTTTCAATATACGTTTTGTTTTTACAGTATGTGCGCTGTTCTGTGAGAATGGAAGTACGCTACAAGGTAACTAGTTTGTTATGGTATCACATAATATTTAAATATAGACGAGCCTAACATTTTGGTTACGGTGATTGGTTTAAATAAATTTGCATACCTAAATTATTCATTTTGCTGGAGGTAAATGAATAATCTCAGACTGGACTGCTAACGTAAAGTCGCTTCGCCACTCGAGCGCGTGCATGTTTTGTTTTGTTTTGTTTGTTTGTTTGTTTGTTTTTCTTTTTTGTTTCTTTTTCGGGCGTTGTGTTCCGGGTTGTCGTGTGCGTCTTGACTAAAGGCTAGACCCGCCCCTACTCATCTTTCACATATTGTCCCCAAATTCAACCGTTAAGCGTGAATTTCCATTTGAACATTTTAGAAAAATCAAAAGCTCACGTACTGTAAACTTTTCGGAGAGGTATTTGTTGTTATATTTCTCAGTAAAGAAAAACAAACCCATAACCGATTAGTTTCCATTGTATCTGCTACCTTGGTGTGAGATAACAGTTTCCTATTAGTACACAATGCTACAATGCTTCACACCGGGGTTCAGTAATGTGACCATGTTTACTTGAACCTTTCAGGAAATAACCACAATCATGACGTGTACTGTATGCAGACATTGAGACACACAACTCAACTTTACATGTTCACTGTACAATATATATATTAGTGTGTTCAGACAACAAATTGCACTCAGTTCTAGAGGTGCATGAAGAAAACGAAATAAACATTCTCTGAGTATAAAGCATTTGAGCTCCTAGTGATAACATGTCATGTCAATGTAATTTTGATAAGACGAACTGTACGTATGTTTTCAGAGATCATTTTCCTTGAAAAAACATGACAATGCAAAAGAATTTGTTCCGGTGTCGTAATGCTTCTATGTTGTAACTCATTGTTTTGCTATTTAAAAGCAGCTGTGTTCGCTTACTCCGTTCATATACGCGTTGGTGTTATTGTGTTTAAACTCCCTGTTGCATCCTTTTCAATACGTTCTTGTGTATTCTGGTAGGCCCAACCTATCTCCATCACGTTAGTTGCTTCTATGTATCAACAAGTCAGCATAATGCCGGCCATGTTGCTGTGTTTGTTCGTTTTGGTTACGTCAGTCAGGAGCATATATTCCCAGGAAGGTAAGTAAACGTCATTTATATTAAATACAATGTAAAAGAACTAATTGATTTTATTTTTGTTCTGTTGGTGGAACGCTGGATGTGAAATTCAAAGGCAGCAAGTTTGAATTCAGCATCAATATTCACAAATTCACGAAAAGAAGAAGAAAAAACTACAGATAAGTGTTTGTTGACTAAAAAGCACACGGTGTTCGTATGAACTTCCGGTTTAATCAAATTATCATTAATGATTCCCCAATCATATTTTGCAAAGGTCTGCCATCTTTTATTGTAACAATATTAGTTTCACATTCAAAGGACCTATTAGTTTTGCATTAGAATGTGTTGAATTTGAACTTTCATTTAAACTTCCAGTTTCGAACGGAAGGAGAGGTCACATTAGGGTTATGTTTGTGTACGAAATGTCACATAATTCGCAAGCTTTAAGATGATGCAAACATTTTGATTTTATCTTTTGTGGTTCATGAGGTATGATTTTTTGTAATATTAAACTTTGATTTAGTGTAATTCGATATCTGATAAGATCATCATGACGTCAAAACTTAACAGATAACTACATGATAAGGTCAAAGTATGTGTCAAGTTTTAAGGTTCTGTGAACTTTGCAACTTTGAGATAGAAAAAGTACTTTTCTAAAATTCAGTTTTGAATGATGCTTGAAATGGATCTCATTGACTCGCGGTTTGAATAATATGCGAGTATATTTAGGCATATATGATAAGTAGTTCTGATGATATGATGGTAATCTGCCAAGGGGCGAGCAATAAACATACAACAGGATCTTGAAGACGATTCAAGACCACAAAGTGCTAGGATCATGTACGGTATACAAACAACCTGTAAAAGTTTCAGTTTGGTTGTAGACGAGCCATAATTAATGGGCTTCAACGGTTTTTGTGCACAGGGACGGAGGCTAATCGGGGGGTAGTGAGGTCTAAGGCAGGGAAGCAAGGGGAAGACACCTCCCCCACCCTAAACCAACCACTAATGTACTCTAAAATAGTGTTGATTCAACATTTTAAAGTGTTCAATCAGTGACGGCTCTTTATAAAGTTGGATTTAACTTTTCAAAGTGTTGTCACTCACTGAACTCCTAAAAGGTTGATTCAACACTTTAGTTTTAAGAATGTATCTGCCGAAACAAAACTGAGCTAAAAGATAATGACAATTGTCATCCTGTCTGCAGAAAACAAATTCTTCTTGCTTCCTGGAAGGTACAACATGGCACAAATTACAAATCCCCGATGTGATCGAAGCAATATGTCAAGGGTCGTCTGCTAATAGGAAATTGTTATCAAAAGGAAATTACCTAAGCAAATTCAGAGGAAACTAAATACCGGTTATGTTTATCCAGTTTCTTTAGCTAGATGTATAAAAACAAATATCTCTCAGAAACTTGAGCTTTCGATCGAATTAAATTTCAACGAATGCAGTTGATGAGGTCGCCGTAAGGGGCTCAATATCTTTTTCTTTTTTTTAAATTGTTTGAAATGTTTGGTGAAAAACAGCATTTTCCCCATATTTTCGATCACTACTAAAGGGCACTATAGCCACAACCTTTGCAAATTGTGTACATAAAGACATGATTATTGAATATACTAGTACAAAATTGTGATTTGTTTTCAGCAAAAGGACAATAAATGCAGATATAATCACATCCATAGTACTGCTGATGTCGTAAATTTATATACTGAGCAACAATACCTTTTAATAACAAAATCGTGAAAATGTTTCTAAACGTTATCAGAACAAATGAAAAGTGAATGAAAAACAGACAGGTGTAAAAACAAAACTTAAAAAACAAAATTAAGGTTTGAAAGAGCAGATTTGTTATGAAGTTTACCACTGGTTCAAAACAGTAATGTTTAAGTTTAACATCATTATTTTGATGAAACGGCAATGAAGAGAAACGGTTCTTGATAAGATGCTTGTAATTGTTAAGAACCTTATGGGCATAGAACATGATTTGTAGAAATTTGACAGCACTGAGAAAACGGGTTTAACATTAAAATTAGAGGGAAAAAAGTTGAAACGCAATAACACAAACACGTAGATGTGAACCAAGTAATAAGCGAGCACAGGTTCCTTTAAATAGCAAACACTGCGCTCCAATTAATATAGAACACTGGAACTCTTTTGTCATATTTTCTTGAGATGTTTCTCCAACGCCTTCGGGATTGTACCCAGTGCTCCCACTACCACAGGAACAACCTTCACTTTGACTTGCCACAATCCTGATGTGACAGCTCAAAATGAATATATCACGACATGGATGGTGTACATTTTAAGCGGTCTTGTTCTTTTAATGGTGTGACTGCATTTACTCAAAAGAAAAACCCTGAAAAGATACAAAATACAATTCCTGTATAAATATAATGAATTGGAAAATTCTAATAAAAATAATAAATGTGAAATCTTTTTACACTGTACTTTAACTCAAAAGTTAAGTTTTTGTCCTATACACGAAAATACAAGGCATGGGAATGCCTTAACTTGCAAAGTCAAATAAAGAAACAAATAACTATGTATAGCATAAGTGTAATTGAATGACCTCTATCAATGTGAAGTTAATAAATCACAGACTTGACCCAGTCTATTCATCATTCAAATAAAGAAAATTAAGTGTGAATATAATAATATAAAATATAATCAAAAAGATAACTATTAACTAGATAAATTAAAGATAAAAATAATAATCAAATGGTAAATAATAAGAAATTATGTAAACAGCAATGGATAAAACTAATAAGTAACTAAAATAAAATACAAGTATTTTAGGCTAAGTTGTTATTTACCCTATGCTCTAGAAAGTTAAATACCCAAGAGGACAATAAAACTGGTGGTTATTCCTAGTGGTTGCTTAATGGAATGAGAAATAGAAATGATCACATATCAATTGCTGGAGATAAGAACATAAATAAATAAGCATACTATTATCAATAACAAAGCAATATCGATTGACAGAATTGTGTGCAAACCTATAGGCAATTGATAATTAGATTTCATATGCTCTAGAAACACTCAGCTAATAGTCTAGGGACTTGATACTCCAGAAATGAAATGAGCATGCCATAATAAATCAAGGTTTCTTGCGCTACTACCAAGTACCAATAACCTTCAACCTTTCACTGGCAGCTAAGGAAAACCACATGTTATTATGGCGAGGTCACAGGTTGATACCTGTACAATATTTTAAGTGGTGGTATAAGGTTAAAGAAAAGCAGTTTGATCACGGTATTAAATTTATGAATGTTTCCAAACTAAATTTACTGTATAAAATACTAAACTAACTATGGTGAATATTCTAAAATAGATCAGATAATATAAAACTACATCCATCCGTTCCGTAAAGGAGCACACTCATTCAAAGTGATAAAGTAAATTATAAGGAACTAAAGAAAGTGAACAAATACTCCTAAAATGTATAAATGAAGACAATCTTATTAAAAGTAACTTACGAGAATAAAAGCTAAAACGTAATTCATTTTGTAAATGAACTCAATGTTGTTTAAACAAATCAGCAAATCAGTTAAACAAATAATTCACTTTTCACCGACTGAACTAGTGAGTAAATCAACTAATTTCAAATCAACTCATTTTGAAAGTAATACTCAGAAAACTTTAATTAATAACTTGATAATAAGTGTGATAAAAGAACAAATTAAATAAAAGTACACTCACCCCAGTCTAATCAGTGGGAAGCCATTATGAGGTGCAATGAAGAACTTGAATATTAAGTGTACACTGTATACATATGGACAACACAATATCTTGATGATGTGGTCCAAACAGAAGCTGTGGTGGTTATGACCACAAGACAAAGCAACTTCTTAGATGGTATCAAACTTTTAAGAGTCAAGCGAGGGCGCAATATATAACATAGGGTGTCAATTCTACCTGTCACACTGATATTTCTGTAGCTTCTCATTCTCCTTCGATGCTGCTCTAATATCACCAAACACAGCTATATCGATAAAATGGTACATCTTCTGATGCTTATCCAACAACACCCGACCGTCTGTTCTATAACATGATCTGTGTAGATGTTAAAGTCCCAGAGAGTCTTGACATGATCCTTTTCCGGCAAATGGTCGTGCCACTTCAATTGCACCTTGACACCGTACTTCTTAATCAAATCCCAATGGATCACCTTGGCCAACTTGTCGTGTCTGCCTTTGTACTCCGTCTGAGTATGCACTCTGCATTCGCCGACAGGCTCCTCAGCCGCATTGCACATTCTGCAAATAGGAGAAACATCTGATTTTTCGATCCTTGCCATCATCACGTTCGTCCGCAGAGACTGGTCTTGCGCTGCAGTAATCAGACCGTGGGTTTCTTTCTTCAGTTCTCCTCTCCTCAACCATTCTCAAGTCTTGCTACTCAACACTTCTTCGGTACATCTCTGGAATCGGAATCGGTGGTTTTCCTGCTAATCTCGTGTTCTTTCTTCTCTTCTTTGATTTCTGTATACTCCAGGCCGGTTCAGATTGCACTGTCTTTTTTCAATGTTTGTACCCTACTGCTTGGTTTCCCATGGTTTTGCACGTGAGAAACTAAAAAAATCATATCCGTTTTGGTCTCAGACAATGGGAGTATGGTCCCTCAAGAGCCCTGAAGTCACGTGACTTCTTACTAATGGGGGAATTAGGTTAGTTTTGCTAAAATAAGCCGTAAGTTGGTATAATGACCCTTGAAAGGCAAGTGATGGGTGATTATATGCAAAGCATCACTGCTGAAGAAAAATATAAACCCTTTGAAAATCATAGGAGTCATAACATGGGTAAAAATTTTGGGTCAAAGGTAAAAATGGTACATTTTGACCAATACGCTTAGTATTTAGCCTGTATGTAAAGTACCTGCTTGATTTTGACTTATTTTATTATAAGCAGCATTGCTAAAGAAAATCTGAGTGTTTTAGAAACCATAGGGGTCATAAACATTGGTCAATATTCGGGGTCAAAGGTCAAATGTAGTGTTTTAGGCCATGGTTGTTTGCAGTAAATTAGTATAGTTTTTAAAATACTGCCTATACATTTTAGCAATATCCAGATTGATTACCATGCAATAAGAAAATATATTTTAATGTGATTCAAATCAACATTTAAGTTAACACTTTCATGTTAAATATAAAAAGTGTTTTAATAGCAGCGGGTTCCCTGTTTCCCCCACTTAAATTTGGTTGTGCATACCCCGAAATTGTTTATTCTACTGATATTGTAGATTAAAAAAAAACTTTCCTCAGATTGGACAACATCACATTTCATTAGACTAGCATAACGCTTCTCTTTGTACAACAGCCAAACCACGGCACTGATTTATTCTATGATCAAGACGGGAGGAGGAGGAGACCTTAATGACTTTTCCATCTTAAAGTCTACAACACGCTGAATGAGGATGATAGTTCGCTAAAGGTTATCTCAAATTTATTGCGAAACCACCTCAATTTTGTACTCTACGCTGGGATGGAAAGATGGTATTAAGGATATTGCAATGGGAGTTACTAAGGAAATCCTGGCCGTGCTCGTTTCTGGTACTCCGCTATATGAAGAGGATAAATTAATTGGCGTTCCTAATGTGACAGCTCAAAATGAATATATCACGACGCGGATGGTGTACATTTTAAGCGGTCTTGTTCTTTTAATGGTGTGACTGCATTTACTCAAAAGGAAAAACCCCCAGTCTAATTAGTGGGAAACCATTATGAGGTGCAATGAAGAACTTGAATATTAATTGTACTCTGTATACATATGGACAGCACAATATTTTGATGATGTGGCCCAAACAGAAGCTGTGGTGGCTATGACCACAAGACAAAGCAACTTCTTAGATGGTATCAAACTTTTAAGGGTCAAGCGAGGGCGCAATGTATAAAATAGGGTATGTCAATTCTACCTGTCACACTAACATCAGTGACTCCAGGGGCCTATCAGAAGCTGATGCATCTATGGAGCTGCTTACACCCTGAGTCCTGACAAACTCGATAGTGACATTGGTATTCTACACCACAACTAGTAACACAACTGGTATTCACAAGAGAGCTGCCAAATTGCTAGATAAGAAGTTAGGAAGAAAAGTATTCTTCCTGGCCTGTCGTAACTATGTGTTAGAACTCATAGTTGGTGCTTTATGGGAACAGCTGTTTGGCAATGTCAAGAGCGATGACAACCCTTTGTTCAAAGAGTTGAAGGAGGCCTGGTCAGGGATTAACATGGAGAACCTCAATATACTGACAACTAGGACCAGGCAGAACAGTTGGCTTTTGGAGAAGAGGGAGCAGACCATCACATTGCTCAATGACATCCTCTCCAAGCAAGATCCTAGCAAGCTACCCACACGCTGACTACTTAGAGGTGGCAGAACTCACCATCATCATACTTGTTGTCATACCCCCCTCGACTTTAGCAGACCAGGAGCAATACATCAGGCAAGATGGATGGCAACTAACATCTACTCCATGAAAATTTTCATGTTTGGGGATGAGATCGGGTATGATGCTGTGACACAAAACAACCTGCAGAGGATCAACAGTTTCTTGATGCTCTTTTTGTACTCATCACATTGGATGACAGCCACCAGTGTTGCTGATGCACCAAATAATGACCTGCAGCTGATACATGACATGGTGAAGTACCAGACGATAGATAGAGGTGGCTGATGCAGCCCAATGCAAGATGATAAAACATGGATGGTACCTAACTCAAGAAGTGGTCATATTCAACTTGTTCAGCACAGGTCCAAGAAAGACCAACACAATGGAAGGCTTGATGGCAACCAATTTGTTCAACATAGAAACAACAGGTGAACTCAGAAAGGGGAAATCTGTCACACTTCATATTCATTGCTCTCAATTTAAGTTCTAATTGGCTATCCTCTACTGTGGACACATGGTCTCGTTAACCAGATTTCATTGTTGCAGAAAGATTTAAATGACATAGCAGAGTAAGAGGTGTGAAGATGATGAGTGACTTTGGCAACATCGTTACTGGACTGTCAGGGAGCACGACCAAACGAGAGAAATATATCCTATGAATCGTATAATTGATTTTCAGACTCAATCAAAAACCCGCTTTTATTCGATCTGAAACAAAGTTCACAGAATACACAGGTTAACAATAAAGCTTATCTAGTAACTGGTTATGTAAAGTGGTACTGAAATGTGTAAATCATCATCAAAGGTCACCTTCAGTTTAGCAAGAAAACTTTCAAGCGCAGACCTAATAAAGCTTTTGCTATTATCTGAACACATGTCTATTATATGCACCTTAATTTCGTGCCCACAACAACACTGTTTATAAACCTAAGACTGAACGGAAACTACTGAATCACGTAAACATTTAGCCACAAATTCACGTTAAAACAAATCAGCTCAATTTTCATCTTGTTATCAAATTATACGGAAATGAAACTCACTTCCTAACAAACTGTCTGGCATAAAACAATACTGGTAAACAATACTGGTCACATGTAATTTTTTTAATTATAATATTCAACACAAGAGGGCGCTGTTCAGGTTGTAATTCCTATTGCTTGCTTACTGAAACAATTACTACTAACCCCCAACAGCGAGCTTGGCTTCTGCAAGCAGTGGAGTTCAACAGGAAACATTTTGACAGTTTCACAAAAGCAACCCTGAACGTAAAACCATCTTCTGAAATAATACACTGTAATAATCACTCTTCAAAATAATTTATAATAGAAACACAAGCCTTTCAAGCAAATTACACGCACCCTAAGAGAGGCTATGTATTAGTAAAAATTGGCAATATTATGACCCCAATTGTTTCCAAAGCACTCAAACTCATCCATCGGTACTGTGCTTCGCATAAAATCAAATCGGCATGTCGGTAGTAGGATGTTTAAGCGTATTGGTCAAAGACAATGTACACCTATATGCAAATTTGTACCTTTGACCCTACATTTCTACACATATGTTACCGTATGGTTTCTATGGTTTCCAAAGCAATCCAGTTTTCTTCAGCAGTGCTGATTTGCATAAAATCAAGCCAAACTGGCTGCAGCAGCTACACGTAGGCCTACCTTAAACAACACGTTACACGATACAATTGGTAAAAATTGCCATTTTTGACCTTTGACCCCACATTTTGACCCATTTTATGACCCTTTTGATTTTCAAAGTGCTTAAATTTTCTTCAGCAGTAATGCTTTGCATAAAATCTACCACCACTTGCCTTTCAAGGGTCATTATTTTAATAACAATAACCTAATTCCCACATTATTAAGAAGTCACGTGACCTCAGAACTCTTGAGGGACCAAACCAAGCAGTAGGGTACAAACATTGAAAAAAGTGAAATCTGAACCGTCCTACTGTACTCCTTTGGACCTAACTCGTCTGCCTTCATGCATTTTATGTGTTTCTTCTCTTGCTTATCCAAGACAACAACATCCGGCTGTCCATGTTCTATATTAAACATGATCTGTCTGAATGTTGAAGTCCCACAGAATCTTGACATGGTCCATTTCTTCTACCTTTTCCGGCACTGCGATTACATGTGAGAGAGATCAAATGCTCAAGTATTATGAACTTTTCTGATTGATATTTGTTGTTATATTTGTCAGCCAGTAAAGAAAAACATGAACCCATAACCAATTAGTTTCCGTTGATTCTGCTATCTTGATAATTATGAGATAAAAGTTTCCTATTAGTAGATACTGCTTGATATAATGGCCTACATCGGGGTTGAGTAATGTTGACAATTATTTTAGTCATAAGTACCACCATTATATACAACTGATATCTCAAAATACCATATTTTATGGTTTCTTGACATTGACCAGCTAGTGTACATTTTGTGCCGTAAGCTTGACGATCAGAAAAATTCGATTTGTTTGTAGTCCAATACAGCCCATGTAACGGCCGGTTTAAGTCATTGTTTACACTGTATAATGCTATCATTTGAGCTCGTTCCAAAACTTTCAATGTCCATGTAGTACGTATATAAATTAAGAACCCTAAAAGCCAACAACCCTTCGAGGGTATCATCACAGATTATCGATTGCAAAGGAAACCTCCAATTTGTATCTATATAGTTGCTCATAGGCCTACATGTTAGATTTATTGTAGCCCAAATATGGACCCCGTATCTTTATACACTGAAACGTAGTACACGAAGGTGAAAGTCCAACCTGGGCTAGATTTATTCAGTTAGCTCAAAATGAGTCATTTGATACATGTTGTAAACAGTGGTGAAAGCACGAATCCACTAGAAAGATCAATACTACCTTTAACTTATGTGTTGTAAAGACTCTTATCAACAAGGTAAATTTGCCAAACAATCGATTTTAAACGTTAAAATCAAGGCATTTAGGTTAAATTACACACAACGGTATGCCAGCTTTGGAACCGGAAGCTATACAGAAAAGGGTGCACGTACTTCAAATGTGAGCGCGTATTATGACATACCAACAGGATAACACGTGTTGTGTGAAATGCTAAATTCTTGTATCAGAGATTGCTTTCACATGGTGTCATCTAATTCTAAATATTTTTTTGGGTAAAATTGTATTTTTTCCCCGAAGTTTTATGTGGGGATCGTCTTGGAATGGAAAGTGGCAGCATTTCCGACTGCAGCATAACGGCATCGAGTTCATACAGTTTGAACGACGGAAGCTGCCAGCCTAAACATGGTCGCCTGAACGGCAGTTTCGGCTGGTGTCCCGCTATTGGCAACCAAGATATTTCGTGGTTTCAGGTTGACTTATCGGAACAAGTACAGGTGGAAGGCGTCATCACACAAGGCAAGCGTGATCAGGTTGAATATGTGAAGAAGTACTCTGTGCAGTATAGCGATGACCAAGTCACTTGGCAAAATGTGAGCGAGACTTCTTCGGATGCAGCTAAGGTAAGAGTAGTTAATGTGGTTCTACCTTGTTTTACATGCATTCATATTTCAAAGTTTCAGCTGAAAAATTAAAGAACATTTTTTTTTCTTACACTGGTCATCTAAGGGCATTGTTCTTTCCTATGTAGTATTGCCCAAATGAAAATATTTTAAATAAGTTTTGTTTCTCTTAAAATAACTTTCACAATGTTGGCCATCCCCACCTTGTACCATACTGTATGTTTTCGTAAAATTAAACTGAAGTAATTTTCTTGAAAATATTCAATAACGTAAGTGCAGTCTTTAAACATGATACCACGTTGTGTGGCTGAAGTTTCCAATAACTGATTACAGGGCCGTAACGAGCGGGAGTGTGGGGGTGTGACACCCCACTAATTTTTCTCAGTCGGCATTTAGAGCCTCAGTCAATAAATGAAGCATCAAAGGTACTAGAACAAGGGTTTGCCGACTGCAAAATGTATCGTATTTCTAAGCACTGAAGATTTGCCGAGTTGTTTGTTTGCTATATAAGTTGTTTATAAGCTGCGGTTTTAGGTGGAAGTTTGCCCTACCCCTCCTTTTGTCTGGTTATATTAGTGTTGTGTTGGTAAATTTACCAACAACAAATATTTGTGCCCCTAACTCTGATGTCAGTCGGCAAATTGGCTTCCACACCCCCAAAGAAAATGCCTTCGCTACGCCCCTGACTGATTATCTCTTATTTTGGGGGAATGAAATAGTCCTCCCAGGGATTCTCGGCAGATGTCACTAGTCAATTTATTCACAGAAGACATATTAAAATTTCCTGTGGTTTTTGATATAGAAAATTATTATTTTCCTAAACCTGCCGCCAGAGGGCGCTGTGATAGGTGATGATGTCATCAGTCATATTTTTTAAAAGGTCTCATGTCAATTGTAATTTCGTCCACTGAAGGCATGTCCAAATACCATATAATGTTGGCGGCAGACCCTGTAAACGTGCTTCACAATATTTGATCAATTAAACATCCGGTTAAACATTTGGCTTATGTCTGTGTACGAAATGTCACATAATTCAAGATCTATAAGATGATGCAAAGATTGTGTAAATATCTTTTGTGGTTCATGAAATATGATTTTTTGAAATATTAAAATTTGATTTAGTGTAATTCGATATCTGATGTTACATGTTGTGGTCTAAGTATGTGTGAAGTTTGAAGGATCTGTGAACATTTTTTGTTCGATAAGTTTCACGAGGAAGAAGAAGCAAAAAAACCAAAAAAACAAAACAAACAATTTCAAAGAGGTATCCGTCTAAAACACGTTCATGATGTTTGGCACAACACGTAAAAGGTAAATGCAAAGACTATGCAACCCTCATTAAATGAGTCTTGAGGGCAGTTTTAACTGGGTTCTCCAACGTGACAGCCGTACATCTAACCCGCTGAGCCACCAACGATTCTGGAAACTTGACGAAAACATTAGGTTATAAGTAAATAGGTCATTAGTGCGCCCCCTATCGGTTCTTCTTGTTAATTCACTGATCCGCGATAAGTATATACATATATTCAGCAAATTTCATCCAAATCCGTGGAGAAAGTTTTGAGATATATTGTACAGAAATACACCCCCCACACACAGGGGTGATTACATTACCTCCGGACATCGTCGGTGGCGGAGGTAAACAGTTTTCTTATTTTTGTTTAAGTCCACCGTTTTTGGTTCACATTGCCTGCATAATTCACCTCTATTTATTTTATTATTCACAGTTGTTCACTGGTAATAACGACACGAGCACTCCGGTCACCAACATGTTCAACCCTCCAATTCGAGCACGTTACATCCGTATCAGTCCGACTGAATTCAATTATTGGCCATCGTTGCGTGTAGAACTCATAGGCTGTAACGGTATGCTATAATAAACTCGAGACCCGCAATTTCATAGAGCTGTTTGGCAGGAAAAAAAGAAATGCTTAACAGAACATTAAGCAGGTCTTGTTGGTTTACCTGCCAAACTTTCAAACAAAATGTTAACACTGTGACTGGTTGTCTGTTTTATGTTGCTCAGCAAAAATATCTGCACAGCAACTCTATGAAATTGGCACAAAAGAACTGAAACAACCGATCAGGCTGAGTTGCAAAAAAACTCACCTGGACCATGTCTCACAAAACATCAATTAAAACAAACAAATAATAAAAAAAAACATCAGATGAAGTGCCTTTGCCCCCCCCCCCCCCACAAAAATGTCTCCGGTTTCTGATGTCCCCGCGCGTCGCCTCAGACCCGAGCGTCGGCATTTTTTCTTTTCTTTTCTTTCCGCTTTTTTTTGCTATGAAACGATGTCCAATTGCAACCAAAATTGCTGGATCGATTGGAAGTCTGCTGTGCTGTGTTTTAAACGACATTTTCACATAGGGGCATGAACGTTTGCCTGATGTGTGAGGCCTCTCTTAGCCACCATACTTTGTATTATGAAAAATTTGGTCCCCGTGTATACACGTATTTCCCTATTACCCCCTCCCCCCCAAAAAAAAAATTTTTTAAAATAAATAAAAATAAAAATAAAAAACCAACCAAAAAACCCCCCAAAAACCGGAGACTATTTTTGGGGCATTATTAAAATGTTTCTCATGTTGACATCTCAAAATATCAGATTTTATGTTGTTTGACCTGCCATTCATTACTTGCTAATTTGCCTGCCTCTTATTGCTATTATTATTGTTGTTGTTGTTCGAGATTTGCCGTGTACATGACCACACACATTTTATTTTATTTTTTATCCGTTCACGGCTCTCATCCGCGGCAAGTAATACGTTTCGAAAAGCTATTTTTATTACACTTACTGACTTGTAACATGGCACAATAATCGACTGAATTTACTACTATACGTTATGGACGCTCGGTGCTCCAGTGATGAAATCTTCTCACAGTTAATCGTAATGTCCTTAGTTCGAAATCCGCCGTGAACATGACCGTAGCACTTTTGTTGCTCTTCTTGTGAATTCCTCTCAATGTTAATCCGAAGGTTCTGAGTTCGAGATACGCCATGAACATGACCGCACTAATTTGATTACTTTGTTTTATTTTCTTCTTTATCCATTCATGGATATCATCCATAGACAATGAAATCAGTTCCACAAAAATGCCTGAAAATTTGACATCAACGACTACAAAATGTTTTACTTTCCGACTTAACACCAAAACAAACACAGACACCTTACGTTTGTAACCCAACAAACGTACTTCTTGTTTTTTTAATTTTTTTTAATTATTTTTTATTATTATTTTATTTTTTATTTTTCTTCACTTCTCCAAGCGCCTCGGAATAGGCAACTAGAATGACGGCGCTCTGCAAATGCCTGATAATTGATTGATTGAATGTGTGTGTGGGGGGAGGGGGAAGATGAACAAAAGGCGGAGGGGGAAGGGCACATGCACTGCCAACAAAGTAGGGGCACTAAAAGTTATGGTAAATGTACATGAATGGCGGATCCGCCGATGCAAAAATATGAAGAAAAACAGAATAATTGATCTAAGCTGACTTAGTAGGTCTGAAAAGCCTACGCATAATGTGTATCTGTTTATGTATTTTAGTATTGTGTGCACCCGTTTTTAAAATGGGTTTTTATTCTCTTTTTGTATACTTTGTAAAACCTGTTCGATCCACATAGCTTCCTGTCCAGAAGATGAATTTGACGAAACGAGTGGACGTTTGACTTTCCCTCCGACGAGACTGGGAAACACTGTTAATTCGTCGCAACTTTGTCCATCGTTTACTGCCAGGGGTAATGATTTTAATAATAAAATCATTTGTGTTTTTTAAATATGAATTTTTTCCTAAAAGAATACCATGGGCCTATACTTATTTGTGTCCATTTAGGCCGAATGGTTACGTTACTGAAATTTAATGTTTGAATTACGTGCACGGGTAACAAAATCCTAAAGAATTTTTGCCGGTATCCTAAAGGCCTATACCCAAAGGCATGGCCCAACTGGGGTGATGTAAACATAAAATCCACTTGTGTCATCTTCATTATTCCATGTTCAATGTTCGTTTTGGGTGAGTTGCCCACAGCCCACGATGAATACCACTGGTGTATAATTTTAACAACCCGGTTTCGGGATCAGTTTTTGGATTGCCATTCAGTCAAACATAGGCATATCTGATAGCTGCCCACTTAAAACAACATATGTTTCACCTGTTTACAATTTTATACTTCATACATGTTTAATTCAAATCTGGTCCTTTATTTATTAAATGAATTCATTTTGTATGATTTCGATTTTTTTAATAATTTATTTTTTTGACAGCTGGCATGCCCCTAGCTACGAGAGAGTGCATTTTTGACAACGTAACTGATGCCAGTTGGCGGGATCCAATCATCATGAACTGCTTTAATATAGAAGAAAATATCAATGATATTCTTCTTAACCTGACGAAGGTGAGTATGAAGCTAATTCCGGCCAATTATTGGGCACGTTGTAATGGCAGCTCATTCCATTCCATTTCGTCATTTCATTATTACTAACATAAAATTCTCTCTTTCAGTCTGCACAAGTAATACAAAATATTAATCTTGAAATCTAATATTATTCATACATATGAAAACAACAAATGAATAACATCATTTATTAAGACTAAGAAGGGACACAGAAATACACAGGTAGTAGAAAGGATTTGAAGGGTAACAGGTGTGGAGGAAGACATGTGATGCAGAATGAATGAAAATAGACTCAAAGCAAAAAAGGGGGAATATAAGAGAAAAATAAATAAGGAGAGGACGGATGTGGGGAAAAGTATGGGCGGGAAGGGAAGGAAATGGGAAACTGGTGGGGTAGGGGGCAACTATATATTACCCATATACACATGACAATTATAGACCCTTAGACTGCTGTTTGTGACGTCACTGCCGACCCGTGCTATTGGACCTCTGAATTAAGAACCTAATTATCAATTTAGGCTGGTATAATGCTAAGACAAATTAGCACGCTGGGTTTCGTATGATATGCTTTGTCCTATATCAACGTACCTTTCAATATATTTCCGTCTCGTCATGGTGTCCTAAATACACACTCCTCCATTTTATTTAAAAAAATAATTATTGGGTTTACAGTTGAACAATATAACGAAAAGTGTTAATGCTTCTTTGAAGACCATCGAGTAATCTTTGCTTGTTAATTTTGAATGTTCAGATTGAATTTACACCGGAGAATGTTGACGGCATTGCTTCTGCAACCGCGATGTTGACATCAAATCACGTGTCTATCGATACAAAAAGCCTCAAGTTAATTGCTGACATTTTGACGCATATCGCAAATGTTTCAAAGGACCGGCCAACTATTGAGGTGAGTTATACCGTAATGCGTAATCAGATTATGTTGCAGAGAATGATGTACATTGTATGGCGAATTGTACCATCCACCCGTATTAATGCAAATAAAAATCTTCCCAACACAGGGATGTTCATTATAGAATTGCGTTCACCTTTCACCCCCAAATACCCATATTTAGTAAATACTTTTTAAAACTGCTTGTTTTATTTAATCCTCGTTTTTTAAACAACAGCTATGCCTGTGAGATATAGCTTCCAATTGCCACTTATTGTATTAAAGTGCGCCCTCAAGGGTTGAACATGTAATTCATTGTTTTTTCCAATATGGCGAAATAAACAGGTGAGCGACTTAAAGGGGCAATATCGTCACGATCAACAGGGCATGGAATCGGAGTGCTAGTTTACCATTAACTCAGTGACTGAAAATAATACCCACACGATAAAGACATATTACTGTTGCTACTTTCAGTCACTGTGTTCAGCATAAACTGGGGCACTGATTCCATGCCCTGTTGAAAGTCTGCTCTGATCGTGACAATACTATCCTTAAAAATTATTATGCCTCAATAAACCCACGTAATATCTTGCAATGCCTTCAGCCGAATGTTATGATGGGTTGATTTAGTGTCCTATATTTACGAAAATTTATCTTACAAATTACTAAAAAAATACCAATGGGATCAGCTCTCAACCAAACTTCAAATAGTAACAACTGACTCTTTACGGTATTATTTTACGAATCCATATTTAATTGTGTGGTATCATTCCTTTCGAAATTCCTGAAAAGGATTGCGAATGACTTTGTGAGCTGGAGGGGTCTGTGAGCTGGAGGGGTCTACCTTGCACCCCATAACCCACCGCCACCGTTTTCTTTTTGTTCCTTTGGATGTCCTAAACACAAAAAAAGATGTTAACAGTGAAAACTTTGGTTTGCCCTCATAATGAGCCGAGCTGATAATTCTTAGCACGAGGGGTGGAATAAGATTCAACATCTCGCCATTACTCCATTATGCTTTGACCTATTATAATGTAACTTGGTACAATTAATGTGCAGTAATATGTCGTCATGATGACACCATCGGTTGTCTTGAAAACGACTATTAGAGGGACGCTATAATTGCACGTATATTATGCATATTTTCATTATTGGGATTTTTAGAAAAATATCTCATTATAAGTCATTTAGTGTTTATAGTTGCCACCAAGAACAAACAAATAATTAATTTATGCCTTAAATGGGTTTGTCTATGTCTAATGTAACCACAACAATGTTTAACATAGAAGCTTTTTGATTTTCTATCTCTGGGTGCACTTTTCTTTAGCCCCATGGTATTAAGCTTAATAGTTTGGATGCCCATGGCACTACATATTGAATAATCCTTTATTTCTCGAACATGCTTTGACCTACATTAATCAAACTTGACACAATACATGTTTATTCATATTTCGTCAAGATGATGTCATTGGTTGCCATGGAAACTGCCTCTAGGGGCGCTGTACTTGGATGCACATTATGCGCACGTGAATTAATGGCTACAATTATTTCTCTGGAGTTCATTGTTTACGCCCCCATCATGTCAAATTCAGCCAGGAAACCTCCATTACTCTGGCATGCTTTGCCTTACATTAATAAAACTTGGCACAAGACTATTTGTATTGATGCATTTACAGACATTTTACGAACAGTGTACAATCCCTATAACTCTGCCAGGATTGAAAAAATTAACTTCTTCAACCTTTACTTTTCTTCAACCTTTGGAAATGTTTGTCTGTGATTGAAATAATCGAACTTCTTCAATCTCTTTTTTTCTTTTTGAAATATTTGTCTGTGACAGATTGCAGAGGACATTGTGAAGGTGGTAAACAACGTCCTTCAATTCGACCAGGAGACTTTCGATGATCTCGGCGATGACAACTCGGCGTCAGCTATCATTCTTGCCCTGGAAAAATACGTGACCGCACTGCAGTTGGCTGGCTCCGGCAACATATCAGCAGTGCAGAGTAATGTGGCTGTGGTGGCAGTCACCGTGCCACAGGAATCGCTCAGGAGTGGCATACGGTTTGCTACTATCAGCAGAGGCTCTGTAGTAGATTCCTTGACAGAAGATGTCTCCATATTCGTTGGATCAAACAGTACTACGGTTGCAGGCGTAGTCTCCGAGTCCATCACGCTCCCTCCTGTAATACTCAGTAATACATCAGGTATGATGTTGATTTATACCTAAAACAAGTCCGGATAACATTATGAACCACTTTTGATATTACATAATGAGCCACTTTGTTATAAGCTATGTTATACTTTTCAACCTTTTAATTGTACATGTGTTTCTGTTTTGATACCTTTCGTGCACTTTTTGGTCCATATATAGCTAATGCGAATTTGCATAGTCATTGGCAAATCAGTGAAATCACAACGTGATCCAATTCAACATCATAATGGTTACTTTTGTGCTTAAAAACTAAGATCCTCGTCTTTTCCAAAGTCTGTTTTCTTAAGTTGTTGTGCTGTCTTGTTAACAAAGTGTTTGGTTACCAGTCAGTGAACGTTTTGAGGTAACCACTGTTTTCTTTGGCAAGGTTTGAGGTTTAGATTTTTTTGTTTCTGCGACATTGAGTTCCTGTTGTGTTCTCACAAAACAGTTTGGTATTTTTCTCACGATAAAGAAATCGGGGTAGTGGCAATGCGACGAACGTCTACTCACTTATCATTATCTTATCAATAATATCCAGGTGACACAGTACCCATCAGTTTTTTCAACTATCAGAACAGCAAATTGTTTCGATCTCCCACATTACGGAACGCAGTGGACCCCTCGAATCCACTCCGGCGTGCTGTCAGTAGTCGCATCATCACTGCCACCGTAGAGGGCGTCAGGATTGAACATCTTCCCGTGGATAAGCCCGTTGTCAGTGCTTTCTCCCTTCTGAATGTAAGAAACCTAGCCTTGTTATTTGAGAGTTAGTTCACACTCGTCCGTTGCAACAACAACTAAATTTTACCAAAAGTGTTTCCTAATGGACGGTTTCAGTTTTGGTGGGCCCAATTGATCACAATTTTCCTAATAAACTTTCTTGGTGTAAAGTTAATGTTATCAAACATCCTTTGTAATTTTATGTCTGAAGTTTAGTGAAACTAACGAAATTATTGATTGATTGAATTGAAATTAATAGGGAAAATATGAAAGCGTTTTGTCTATGTTCTTGTTAAACGAATAGCCGAAACTTTAACAGGTCGGTTGTTAACATAGTTAGGCTATTAAGCATAGCCTACCCGTAGAAGCATTTTACTATAAAAGCGTCACCTTCCTTTTAAAATATTCTGATATTATGAGCTTAATCGTATGATATATTCTACAGGTGAGTATAAACTCAAATGAGACGGTGGGTGGAACTGAGTGTGTGTTCTGGAATTTCACATTGAACGGCGGCTATGGAGATTGGTCAACTGAAGGCTGTATGAAGTTTTCGGACAACAACAACAGGACAGTCTGCCACTGTGATCACTTGACAAGCTTTGGTGTTCTTGTAAAACTTGGTTCGATCCCCATAGCTTCTTGTCCAGAAGATGAATTTGACGGAACGAGTGGACGTTTGACTTTCCCTCCGACGAGACTGGGAAACACTGTTAATTCGTCGAACGTGTGTCCACCGTTTACATCCAGGGGTAATAATTTGATAAAATTATGTTTTGCACATGATTTGTTTGTATCAAAAAATACCGTGGGTCTATACTTATTTGTGTCCATTTCGGCCTAATGGAATATTGGAATACAGACAAATGTTTGAGTTATGTGCACGCTGGTGTAGATTTTACTCACCTCGGTGTTGACAATGTACGACTCCATCGTACAACCAATATTGTATAAGTTTTTGGATTGCCATTCAGTCAAACATAGGCATATCTGATAGCTGCCCACCTGAAACAATATATGTTTCACCTATTTACAATTGTATATTTCGTCCATGTTTAATTCAAATCCGGGCCTTCTTATATTCAATTAATTTATTTTGTGTTTTTGATTGATTGATTTTTTTAAAAGTTGGCATGCCCCGAGCTACAAGAGAGTGCATATTTGACAACGTAACAGATGCCAATTGGCGGGATCCGATCATCATGAACTGCGTTGATGTAGAAGAAAATGTCAATGATATTCTTCTTAACCTGACGAAGGTGAGCATTACAATAGTCCCAATACAGTAAAACAGTACAGTCATAATACAAGTACCTTCAAGATACTAAGTACCTTCAAGATACTAAGCAAGATTCGGTTTATGGGTATAAACAATGTTTATTAAACACAATGTGAAAAGAACCGGAAGTGAGGATAGTTCTCGACGTTTCGAACAGTGTACTCTGTCCGTTTTAGGAAATGTTGATGTTATGACTTATATAATAATAATAATAAGAAGAAGAAGAAGAAGAAGAAGAAGAAGAAGAAGAAGAAGAAGAAGAAGAAGAAGAAGAAGAAGAAGAAGAAGAAGAAGAAGAAAACTAGAGCTCAAGTGTTTGTTAGAACAAACACACAGTGTTCGTGTCAACGTCCTGTTCAATCAAATTATCATCGATGATGTAAATCATATTTTGCAAAGGTGTACCATCTTTTGTTATAACAATATAAATTTCATATTCAAAAGACATCAATTTTGCGTTAAAATGTGTTGAATTTGAACTTCCTGTTTAGACTGGAAGTAAAGGTCAGATCAGGTGATTTGAAGGTCATATATATGACACAGTAAAACTTCCTCGTGATCATAAAAAATAACGTTAGTACCTGATTTGGTTCAATATCTGAGATTATTAAAAGATGTCACTAATCTCTTTATTCACAGAAGTCATTTCAAATTTCCTATGGTTTTTTTAAATAGAAAATTATTATTTTTCTAAACCCGCCGCCAGAGGGCGCTGTGACAGGTGATGAAGTCATCTGTCACATTTTTGAAAAGGTCACATGTCATAATTTTGTCCACGGAAGGCACGCCCAAAAACCATATCATGTTGCCTGCAGACATCAATTTTGCGTTAAAATGTGTTGAATTTGAACTTCCTGTTTAGACTGGAAGTAAAGGTCAGATCAGGTGATTTGAAGGTCATATATATGACACAGTAAAACTTCCTCGTGATCATAAAAAATAACGTTAGTACCTGATTTGGTTCAATATCTGAGATTATTAAAAGATGTCACTAATCTCTTTATTCACAGAAGTCATTTCAAATTTCCTATGGTTTTTTTAAATAGAAAATTATTATTTTTCTAAACCCGCCGCCAGAGGGCGCTGTGACAGGTGATGAAGTCATCTGTCACATTTTTGAAAGGTCACATGTCATAATTTTGTCCACGGAAGGCACGCCCAAAAACCATATCATGTTGCCTGCAGACCCTATAAAAGTGCTTCAGAATATTGTTTTCACTTTGGTCAGATTGGGTCATGTCTGTGTACGAAATGTCACACAATTCAAGATCTGTAAGATGATGTAAAGATTGTATAAAAATGTTTTGTTATTCATGAGATATGATTTTTGGAAATATTAAAATTGGATTTTAGTGTATTTCGATATCTGATGACGTCACCATGACGTCACAACTTTACCTGAAACTATATGTCATAAATTTATTAACAACTACATGTTATGGTCTAAGTATGTGTCAAGTTTGAAGGCACTGTGAAGGAGAACAAAAACTACAGCTCAAGTGTTTGTTAGAACAAACACACGGTGTTCGTGTCAATCAAATTATCATCGATGACGTCAATCATATTTTGCAAAAGTGTGTCATCTTTTATTATAACATTATCAATTTCATATTAAAAAGACCTATCAATTTTGCGTTAGAATGTGTTGAATTTGAACTTCCTGTTTAGACCGGAAGTAAAGGTCAGATCAGGTGATTTGAAGGTCATATATGACACAATAAAACTTCCTCATGACCATGAAAAAATAACGTTAGTACCTGCTTTGGTTCAATATATATTTTGAAATATAAAAATTTAATTTTAGTGTATTTCGATATCTGATGACGTCACCATGACGACACAACTTTACCTGAAACTACATGTCATAACGTTATTCACATCTACATGTTATAGTCTAAATATGTGGCAAGTTTGAAGGCTCTGTGATCTTTGGAACTATGTTTTTTTTGTTCGATAAGTCTCATCGAGAAGAAGGAGAAGAAAAAAACTGAACATTTCAAAGAGGTGTTCGCGCTGTCGCACGAAAATCTAAAAAAACGAACAATTTATTTCAAGAGGTGTTCGCGCTGTCGCACGAACACGAACTAAAAAACAAAACAAAACAAAAGCAATGGTCTTATTATTAGCATTAATATGCTAAGTATTGGATTTCGGCCAAGTATTGGGTACCGCTATGTTGTAATGGCATCTCATTCCATTTCGTTCCATTTCTTTTTTCGTCATGAACAAGCATGGTAATACAAAATTGGAAATAAACAAGATAAAAAGAAATAAGGAGAAGACGGTTGTGGGGATAAGGGAAAAGTCTGGGCGGGAATGGAAGGAAATGGAAAACGAATCTTACTTCAGCAATGTGGGGTTGGTATAATGCCAAGATAAATTATTTGGCTTAGTTTCATATGAGACGCTCTGTCCTAATTAGGCCTATATCAACGGACCATTCAATATATTTCCGTTTCGTCATTGATAATAATAATAATAATAATAATAATGTGTGGATTTATATAGCGCACGTATCCACCAACTAAGTGGTGCTCAAGGCGCATTATATTATTATCCCTGCTCATAAGGCTCATAAGGCTCATAAATCATTCCTGAAACCATCTCAGCTCCCTGGGGAGTATACAGCTCAATTGCTGCCATTTCTAGCGCATATAGAGCAAACCAACTATGCCTTCACAGGTACCCATTTAACCCCTGGGTGGAGAGAAGCAATTATGATTAAGTGTCTTGCTCAAGGACACAAGTGTCACGGCCGTGATTCGAACCCACATTATGTTGCTAACACCAGAACTTGAATCCGGTAAGCTAGACCGCTCGGGAGGGTGGCCTTAGCTTTCGATCCAATCCGGACCTTCATCAGAGGCTTTGACAAAGTACAACATAAAAACTCATCCATTTATAGGGAAAAGGAAAGCAAAGGATCATGGGGCGGGATCCAAAAAAGGCGGGAAAATAGTGGCCAATTGAAGATAAGCATCAGTCTAGAAAAAGCCAATAGGAGTATCAGAAGTGAACAAATGAGGGATTATTGAGCTACACAATAAGTAGATGTGGCAGCTTATGGTGAAGCTAGGGTAAAGGATAAATACCTTTAAAGAGGACAGGTTAAAACAGATACCTGAAAGGAGTACAGGTTGAAACAAATACCTGAAAAGAGAACAGGTTAAAACAAATAGCTGAAAAAACAGGTTAAAGCAAATACCTGAAAAAGGAACAGGTTAAGACAACTACCTGAAAATAGAACAGGTTAGGACAAAAACCTGAAAAAATAAAAGGTTAAAACAAATGCCTGGAAATGGGTCAAAGTAGCTGGGTTATTTGATACCTGTGTTGATATTGAGGCCATAGGGTTGAAGTGTTTTCAATTGATGTATCCAGTGTGACTCCCTAAGTTTGCGATGTGTATCATCGCTAGTGCAGGCTTCAATTACAATGATTTCAACATCATTAATGCTATGATTAGGGTTGTTAAAATGGATAGCCACAGGGTAGAGTTTTTTAGTTTTCACAGAGGAAACATGGTTGGCAAAGCGGAGACACAATTTGGTCTTTGTCTCCGCTACATATTGTATACCACATCTTTTATATGAGATTACATATATAACATTGGGTGTGTATCACTGGGATTTAGTTCTGATTGTGTAGGTGAGGCTTTTCACCTTCTGAGCAGGTTTGAGATACAAACAGGTTTTGCATCTCGAGCGGTTATACTTAGAGCACCCCTGTGGTGATTCATGATTAGTGGAGTGTCGTGGCCGAGCGGTTTAGCTTACAGGACTCAAGTTCTGGTGTAAGCAGCAGAATGTGGGTTCGAATCCCGGCCGTGACACTTGTGTCCTTGACCAAGACACTTATCCATAATTGCTTCTCTCCACCCAGGGGTTAAATGGGTACCTGTGAGGGCAGAGTTGGTTGATTAGCCCTATATGCGCTGTAATGGCAGCAATTGAGCTGTATACTCCCCAGGGATCTGAGATGGTTTCAGGAATGATTTATGAGCCTCATGAGCCTTATGAGCAGGGGTAATAATATGCGCCTTGAGCACCACTCAGTTGGTGGATACATGCGCTATATAAGTCCACACATTATTATTATTATTATTATTATAGTGACGTTAGGGTCACTGTTGGTGCTAGGGAGCCTAGCCCGAACCAATATATCACCGAGGTTACGGGGGCGACGGAAAGCATATGTATATATATATATATATATATATATATATATATATATATATATATATATATATGTATATATATATATATATATATATATATATATATATATATATATATATATATATATATATTCGTTATAGTTGAAGAATATAACAAAAAGTGCTAATGCTCCTTTGAAGACGATCGAGTAATCTTTGCTTGTTAATTGTGAATGTTCAGATTGAAGTTACACTGGAGAATGCTGGTTATATTGCTTCTGCAACCGCGATGTTGACATCAAATCACGCGTCTATCGATACAAATAGCCTCAAGTTCATTGCTGTCATTTTGACGCGTATCTCAAATGTTTCAAAGGACCAGCCAACTATTGAGGTGAGTTACCATTATGTGTGAATCACCGGATTATGTTGGAGAAAAGGATGTACTTTGTATGGCGAATTCCCACCTGGGGTCTTACAGAATTATAACCAAGTCATTTTTCTAAAAGTAAGTCAAGTCAAGTCACAATTAGTTTGTTTTACATGTCAAGACACAAGTCACAAGTCAAGTTGGTTTTTTTTGTTTACAAGTCAAGTGAAGTCAAAAGAAAGTGCGACTTGAAATTAAATTCAAGTCAATTCACTGACTTGAGTCCACAACTCTGGGTCTTGACTCATCCCTGTATAGTTTGCCCATTGTACCATCCACCAGTACTATTAATGCAACTTAAAATATTCCCAACACAGGGATGTTCATTAGTTCTTATTATACCAGCAATGCGGATATTATACGTCTATCTGTTCACCCTTTATCCAAAAGGAACACACATATTTAGTACAATACTTTTTAAAACAGCTTGTTTTATTTAATCCTCAGTTTTTTTTAAACAACAGATATGCTCGATTTAATGAAATTAGTAAAAATACCGACATGATCAGCTCTCAACCAACTTAAAATAGTAAATACTGAATCGGGTGTACGGTATTTACGAATCGATGTTAATTGTGTGGTACAATTCCTTTCGAAATTCCAGAAACAGATTGTGAATGACTTTGTTAAGGTGATAACAATCTCCTTCAGGAAACTTTTCTATTGGTGCGTTTACACACATTTTACCAATAGTGTACAATCCTTTTATCTGCCAATATTAAAATAATTGAACTTTTTCAATTTCGTCTTTTCATTTGGAAATATTTGTCTGTGACAGATTGCAGAGGACATTGTGCGGGTGGTAAACAACGTCCTTCAAGTCGACCAAGAGTCTTTTGACGATCTCGGCGATGACAACTCAGCGTCAGCTATCATTCTTGCCCTCGAAACGTACGTGACCGCACTGCAGTTGGCTGGCTCAGGCAACATATCAGCAGTGCAGAGTAATGTGGCTGTGATGGCCGTCACTGTACCCGAGGAATCGCTCAGGAGTGGCCTAGGGTTCGCTAACATCCCCAGCGGCTCTGTAGTAGATTCCTTAACAAATGTCTCTGTATTTTATGAACCAATCCCAGTCGCTGAGGTCAAATCCTCCATCTATCTTCCTGCTGCAGTTTTTAGTTATGTAACACCAGGTATGATTTCCCTGAAATGTCCTTTTGGACATTACTATCTGGCAAAAACTGAGGTTAATTCATTATTTTTTGGAAAAAATCTTGCCAACAGGGCAAAAAATATTCTTTGTAATTCAGTGATGATAAAATCACTGTTTCTATTTGTATGTTGTAAATTATGTATTTGTAGAATGAAATGATATTTAAATTGAGAATGTTGGTCCAAATTATTGGTAGTGGTTTCAGATTTGAGGGGTTCTTTTCCACAGAAACCAAAAATAACAGCTGTAAAAATTATATTTTTAGAAAATATATATTTTAGAGTATATTTTAGAAAATGAAAAAAATACAAAATATAAATACATTCTTAAGTATGATAACATAGTCAGATAACATCAACATTCTGTTATAAGAATGTGTACAGATGTGCTGTGTATTCCTATATACATAAGATATGATAGCAGAAGCATATACAAGAAGTGTAAGAAGCGTAAGATCTCAAATGAACCAGTGCATTGTGTGGATGACTTGCATGTGTGCTCGAGGACTGTACTGTACTGCGCGTTTCAATGCGTGTTGCACTGTGAAGATTTTGCGACCCTGCATGTAGCCTTGTTGCGCCATAGAGAACGGACCGCACCAAGTTCGTGTCCAGTTTAGCGCTGGAACTAGAAGGCGGCATCGAATGATACCCAAATCCATGGTAACCAAGCTTGTTAGCATGCTCGCTGTGCGTGTGGTTCATTTGTAGTACAATGCCGTGGATTGGATGATTACACTTCGTGTGGTAATAGTATTCTGGTAATAGCAATACTAGTGAAACTTAAGTTTAGATGCTATCTTATCACAGGTGAGACCGTACCCATCAGTTTTTTCGTCTACCTGAACAGCAAGTTGTTCCGTTCTCCTAAATTACGGAACGCAGTGGACCGGCGTGCTGTTGGTAGTCACATTATCGCTGCTACCGTAGAAGGTGTCAGGATTGAGAATCTTCCCATGGATGATCCAGTCACCAGCACCTACTTCTCTCTGAATGTAAGAATTTCTACTTTATACAAATTACACATAATTCTTTTTAAAGTAACAACGGATTATTAGACAAAAGCAAGCTAACTTGATGTAAAGTTGGTAAAGGTATCAGTCAATATGATCGTGAAACGCACATAAATTAAGACTGCATCACAAACTTCCATAGGCTTATCGGTTGTCATATGGTGTGGCTAAGTGGAAAGCTTCATGTGTACAATTTAGGGTCACAGCATAGAGTGGCAAAATGTCTTTTGGTAAAAATGTCTGAAATGCATCAATACTGGGATATGTATAAAAACCAACCTGTGAAAGTTTCAGCTTATTTCATTGTGTTGTTAACGAGAATTTTGTAAGGTATATGTTTGGTAAATTATATAAAAAAATGTGAAATAATTTCTATAGGCCTAGTTAAAATTTAGGAAAGATTTCTCTTTGGAATGAAAATCAAATTGTATGAACAGGAACAATCTGAATGCATTAACGACACAACGTAATACGCTATAACTTTCACAGGTTTGTAATTTATGTAGCCTATATCTTGATTTAAAGATAGTCACCGTACTCTTAAAAACATTTTACCAATATTACCAATCCTGTACCTTCCCTTAAAATGATAGCATCTGAAACAGAAATATTTCAAGGGAATGTTTACCAACATTAACTTTACATCAAATGAGTTTTATGCAAAACATCGGTTTTCATAATGTGTTTCCCTAAATCAGAGAAGGTACACGAAGTATGTTGTGTACATATAGGTAAACGCTAGATACAGTTTGGCTACACTATTTGACAGCCATTTTTGTTTTGTAAAATTTTGTGAAATTCAAGCAATACCAAATTGTGAAGATACTTTTGTCTCCTTGAAAATATTGAGGTGAAGATAAATGGGGTAGGCCGTGGGCCCCCTTTATGTTTTTGGAGTGGCATATCTATAACTAAGTTATAAGAACCTAAACAATTTGTGAAACCTAAACAATTTACCAAACTGTGAAATGAATTTGGTTTCTTGAAAATATTAAGGTGAAGATATATGTGACAAGATGGGACCATCCAATTGCTTTTTTGATTGGCATATCAATTACATGGGTCACAAAATGGGATATATTTAGGTGAGTAACTCAGATGAGATGGTGAATGAAATTTGAACATCTGAAGTTTAGGGAAAACTGTTTTGCCTGTTTTCACGTTCGCGAATTGTCAATGGAATATTTGCTGAAACAGTTCACAAGTCTGTTTTAGCATGCTTAGGCTGGTAAGCATACTCGTAGAAGCATTTTACTATAAAAGCGTCACCTTCCTTTTAAAATATTAAGATGAGGTTAATCGTATGATGTATCCCACAGGTGAGTAAAAACTCAAATGAGACGGTGGGTGGATCGGAGTGTGTGTTCTGGAATTCCACATTGAACGGTGGCTATGGAGATTGGTCAACTGAAGGCTGTATGAAGTTTTCTGACAACAACAACAGGACAGTCTGCCACTGTAATCACTTGACGAGCTTTGCTGTTATCGTGGTAAGGAAGACACTAGATTGACTTTGCTGTCAACCCTGGTGGATAATGATTTGACTGTATTTGAGCTGTTCTCATGATATGAGGACACAGTTGTACAAAGTAATTTGCTGGTAAAGGACTAATGGATTCAAATATTCACAAAATAAATTATTAGAAAGGATGACTGTTTGATACTTACAGATGATAATGATTATTATTGGGTGTCATTTGGAAGCTCATTCTCTGCAGAATTTGGAAATACAAAAATCTAAATGCATCATCAGGCTCATATATCATTCTTGAAACTCATTTCTGAAATCTCAGCTCCCTGGTGAGTATACAGCTTAATTGCAGCCGTTTTGGTGCATATACAGCTAAACAAATACAACAAACAACTCTGCTTCTCACATGTACCCATTTACTCCTGTGTGGAGAGGAGCAATTATGGTTAGGTGTCTTGCTCAAGGACACAAGCACCACGGTCGCAGTCAGGATACGAACCCACATTCTGAAGACTCGACCATCAGAACACAAATCAGAATTTGATTATCATAGAATATAGTATATACAATTTTAAAGGGAAGGTACAACATTGGCATTGTTGTCAAGAAAATTTCTATGCATATTTTTACTAGCCTGTGACAGTTTCAGCTAAATGCAATCTGTATTTTTTGTTGTATGTCATGAGTAAAGATTTTTTTAAATCACAAATTTTACAGAAAATTAACCTTGAGCAAAAACAACAACTTGTTGCCAATGTACATGTTGTTTTTGTGTTTTTTCTGTCATGACAGTACTTTAGACAGAATACTGTGTCAGGATGATTGGTACCTTTACCAACTTCACATCAAGTTAGCTTTTGGATAATAATTCTGTAATTTTTTAACAATGGATATAGAAGCCAATTTTGATATACTGTATCCTTGATGTCTTTAACAGGATATCTACGGCAGTCAGCAGGATATTGTCTTAAGCATCATCAGTAAGATAGGATGTGCAGTGTCCATCGTAGCGCTCATCATCACTATTGTAACATATCTCTGGATCAAGTAAGTCGGAAATAACAGCCTTCATATTATATCCATGGTAACACTGAAATAGAATCTTCAAAATCAGATTAACACCTATAATGTAATAGACAGCAAACACTCACAGGACACCCTACACATAAAGAAGAACAACAAATAAATAGAGAAAAAGAAAAAAAAAGTGGTTTTCTATAAACAAATACATTATGGCCTCATCTATTAGGGAACGCATAATGTTATTATCTATTTAGAAATCCTGTTATTAGAGTTTTATTGTTTGATGTTGTACAATAATAAAGCACACTGCTCCGGATTTGTATTTGAGTCCTGCGACTGTCTGAGTCCAAGTCACTTAAAGACAACCCAAGTCCCGAGTCATAGAAAGTTGTGCCCGAGTCATTGTACGTCATGACCCGAGTCCAAGTTTGAGTCATAAACAGTATGAATCAAGGCAGAGGAGTCTTGAGTAACAAGTCTAGCTGCACTTCTCCTTTTGAAAACTCTGATGTTATTTTACATGTATCTTCACGTCTCTGTCACAGGAAACTGCGCACCAAACGTCCCCAGCAGATTGTGCTCAATTTATCATTTGCCCTTCTGGGTCTCTACCTCGTTTTCTTGACCGGCATCGAGGCCACTGACTCTGGAGTTGGCTGTATCATCGTGGCCGCCCTGATCCACTTCTTCACCCTCTCTTCCATGGCCTGGATGGCCGTAGAGGCCGCTAACATGTATCTTCTCTTTGTGAGAGTATTCAATGCCAATGTATCACACTTCATGATCAAGGCGTCAATTGCAGGCTGGGGTAGGCTCCTTTTTTTTTATAAACTGTTACTTGAGGTATAACATGAGCATGAAAAACAATTCACAGGTAGAATTGAATGCAAAACACTGCGCCTCAAATACAGAGGACATACATTCCTGAATACTGAATCCCCCACAAAAAAAGTGTCACCGTCACCGCACCGATTTAGAAGCTGACCTGTGACCAGAAACCGGAGATTTTTGTTAGCGTACAGTTACTATATTAATGTCTTTGTCTTACTAATGTCTTACTATATTAATGTCTTTGTCTTACTAATGCCTTACTATATTAATGTCTTTGTCTTACTAATGCCTTACTATATTAATGTCTTTGTCTTACTAATGCCTTACTATATTAAAATTAATGTCTTTGTCTTACTAATGCCTTACTATATTAATGTCTTTGTCTTACTAATGCCTTACTATATTAATGTCTTTGTCTTACTAATGCCTTACTATATTAATGTCTTTGTCTTACTAATGCCTTACTATATTAATGTCTTTGTCTTACTAATGCTTTACTATATTAATGTCTTTGTCTTACTAATGCCTTACTATATTAATGTCTTTGTCTTACTAATGCCTTACTATATTAATGTCTTTGTCTTACTAATGCCTTACTATATTAATGTCTTTGTCTTACTAATGTCTTACTATATTAATGTCTTTGTCTTACTAATGCCTTACTATATTAATGTCTTTGTCATACTAATGCCTTACTATATTAATGTCTTTGTCTTACTAATGCCTTACTATATTAATCTCTTTGTCTTACTAATGCCTTACTATATTAATGTCTTTGTCTTACTAATGCCTTCCTATATTAATGTCTTTGTCTTACTAATGCCTTCCTATATTAATGTCTTTGTCTTACTAATGCCTTACTATATTGATGTCTTTGTCTTACTAATGCCTTACTATATTAATGTCTTTGTCTTACTAATGCCTTACTATATTAATGTCTTTGTCTTACTAATGCCTTACTATATTAATGTCTTTGTCTTACTAATGCCTTACTATATTAATGTCTTTGTCTTACTAATGTCTTACTATATTAATGTCTTTGTCTTACTAATGCCTTACTATATTAATGTCTTTGTCTTACTAATGCCTTACTATATTAATGTCTTTGTCTTACTAATGCCTTACTATATTAATGTCTTTGTCTTACTAATGCCTTACTATATTAATGTCTTTGTCTTACTAATGCCTTACTATATTAATGTCTTTGTCTTACTAATGCCTTACTATATTAATGTCTTTGTCTTACTAATCCCTAACTATATTAATGTCTTTGTCTTACTAATGCCTTACTATATTAATGTCTTTGTCTTACTAATGTATTACTATGCCTTCGTATATTAATGTCTTTGTCTTACTAATGCCTTACTATATTGATGTCTTTGTCTTACTAATGCCTTACTATATTAATGTCTTTGTCTTACTAATGCCTTACTATATTGATGTCTTTGTCTTACTAATGCCTTACTATATTAATGTCTTTGTCTTACTAATGCCTTACTATATTGATGCCTTTGTCTTACTAATGCCTTACTATATTAATGTCTTTGTCTTACTAATGCCTTACTATATTAATGTCTTTGTCTTACTAATGCCTTACTATATTAATGTCTTTGTCTTACTAATGCCTTCCTATATTAATGTCTTTGTCTTACTAATGCCTTACTATATTAATGTCTTTGTCTTACTAATGCCTTACTATATTAATGTCTTTGTCTTACTATTGCCTTACTATATTAATGTCTTTGTCTTACTAATGCCTTCCTATATTAATGTCTTTGTCTTACTAATGCCTTCCTATATTAATGTCTTTGTCTTACTAATGCCTTACTATATTAATGTCTTTGTCTTACTAATGCCTTACTATATTAATGTCTTTGTCTTACTAATGCCTTACTATATTAATGTCTTTGTCTTACTAATGTCTTACTATATTAATGTCTTTGTCTTACTAATGCCTTACTATATTAATGTCTTTGTCATACTAATGCCTTACTATATTAATGTCTTTGTCTTACTAATGCCTTACTATATTAATCTCTTTGTCTTACTAATGCCTTACTATATTAATGTCTTTGTCTTACTAATGCCTTCCTATATTAATGTCTTTGTCTTACTAATGCCTTCCTATATTAATGTCTTTGTCTTACTAATGCCTTACTATATTGATGTCTTTGTCTTACTAATGCCTTACTATATTAATGTCTTTGTCTTACTAATGCCTTACTATATTGATGTCTTTGTCTTACTAATGCCTTACTATATTAATGTCTTTGTCTTACTAATGCCTTACTATATTAATGTCTTTGTCTTACTAATGTCTTACTATATTAATGTCTTTGTCTTACTAATGCCTTACTATATTAATGTCTTTGTCTTACTAATGCCTTACTATATTAATGTCTTTGTCTTACTAATGCCTTACTATATTAATGTCTTTGTCTTACTAATGCCTTACTATATTAATGTCTTTGTCTTACTAATGCCTTACTATATTAATGTCTTTGTCTTACTAATGCCTTACTATATTAATGTCTTTGTCTTACTAATCCCTAACTATATTAATGTCTTTGTCTTACTAATGCCTTACTATATTAATGTCTTTGTCTTACTAATGTATTACTATGCCTTCGTATATTAATGTCTTTGTCTTACTAATGCCTTACTATATTGATGTCTTTGTCTTACTAATGCCTTACTATATTAATGTCTTTGTCTTACTAATGCCTTACTCTATTGATGTCTTTGTCTTACTAATGCCTTACTATATTAATGTCTTTGTCTTACTAATGCCTTACTATATTGATGCCTTTGTCTTACTAATGCCTTACTATATTAATGTCTTTGTCTTACTAATGCCTTACTATATTAATGTCTTTGTCTTACTAATGCCTTACTATATTAATGTCTTTGTCTTACTAATGCCTTCCTATATTAATGTCTTTGTCTTACTAATGCCTTACTATATTAATGTCTTTGTCTTACTAATGCCTTCCTATATTAATGTCTTTGTCTTACTAATGCCTTACTATATTAATGTCTTTGTCTTACTAATGCCTTACTATATTAATGTCTTTGTCTTACTATTGCCTTACTATATTAATTTCTTTGTCTTACTAATGCCTTCCTATATTAATGTCTTTGTCTTACTAATGCCTTCCTATATTAATGTCTTTGTCTTACTAATGCCTTACTATATTAATGTCTTTGTCTTACTAATGCCTTACTATATTAATGTCTTTGTCTTACTAATGCCTTACTATATTAATGTCTTTGTCTTACTAATGCCTTACTTATAACAGGAACACAACTATTTAGAAACATTTTGGTATATTCACAGGAAAATCTGAAAACAGCAATTTGTGCTGTAAATTTTAGATTCTTTTCAACAGAAAAACTGCTGTGAACTCATATTATTTTTACAGAGTAGGAAACCTTATTTTGTTTAACATCTCCTGTTTTATGAATATCCATTATTTCCCGAACTAACGATGTTGTTTTATACTTTTTGTCAGGTCTCCCACTTGCCGTTGTGGCTATTATCCTGGCTGTTGACCATACCAACTATGTGAATCCTAATTAGTAAGTACATTCCGGGTGATTGCTTTTTGATGCGTGCCTTCAGAACAAAAACATATTAACATTAATCTAGATATCCCACTATATATACAAAGAGGGACTTCAATATATTGATGGCATATATATATATATATATATATATATATATATATATATATATATATATATATATATATATAAACGGTTCGCGAGCAAAGAAAAATTGGCTGATGCCGGACTCGAACCCGCGACCTCTCGAATACCAGACGAGCGCTCTAGCAACTGAGCTAACCAGCCCCTATGTTGGTGGGCGGTCCACTTATGCCAATTATCTATTGCTCTATGAGGCCAGGTCAGAGGCCAAACCATATCTGCCGAGTAGCCAGGGATCAAGCCCCGGTCAGATGCAAACAACCCGGGTAACGGCAGTAGCGGGGATCACACAAACGGGACACAAGCCTTTTATGTGGTTGTACACAAAGTAGATTTATATGGAGAAACTGACCTGAAATATTATAAACGGGTAGCGAGCAAAGAAAAATTGGCTGATGCCGGACTCGAATCCGCGACCTTTCGATTACCGTACGAGTGCTCTACCAACTGAGCTAACCAGCCCCTATGTTGGTGGGCGGTCCACTTATGCCAATTATCTATTGCTCTATGGGGCCAGGTCAGAGGCCAAACCATATCTGCCGAGTAGCCAGGGATCAAGCCAGGGCAGTTTCTTCATATATATATATATATATATATATATATATATATATATATATATATATATATACTTGTAGTAAAACTAGTGGAACGCTGGTAGTTGTAACTCCGAGTTTCACGCGTTATGCGATCATCAGACAACTGATAGTCATCAAGTGATTACTCCTATATATATATATAGGCCTACACGTGCACGTACAGGTTACTCGCTCAATGATGCGTGGTAATTACCTATTGTTTGCGGGCCTTGTGTGTAAGCTTGTTTGTTGGCGGTGTGTGGTTTGTTAATATAATTATATATTAATATATATCAACATGTTGTCTGATGATCGCATATCGCGTGAAACTCGGAGTTACAACTACCAGCGTTCCACTAGTTTTACTACAAGTATATGACGCTCTGTCTATGTGGCATTGAGCACTCTACTTCAAGATAGACCGCTACATTTAAGTATATATATGTAGCGGTCTATCTTGAAGTAGATTGCTCAATGCCACATAGACAGAGCGTATATGTAGTACGTTAGGAATGGTTAACCGAGTTTCACGTTATGCGATCATCAGACAACTGTTGTCTGATGATCGCATAACGCGTGAAACTCGGAGTTACAACTACCAGCGTTCCACTAGTTTTACTACAAGTATATATATATATATATATATATATATATATATGTATATATGTATATATGTATATATGTATATGTATATTTATATATATATATATATATATGTATATTTATGTGTATGTGTATGTCTATATATATATATATATATATATATATATGTGTATGTATATGTATATATATATATATATATATATATATATATATATATATATATATATATATATATATATATATATATATATTTATTCTGTGTACAACCATGTAAAAGGCTTGTGTCCCGTTGTGTGAACCCCGCTACTGCCGTCACCCAGGTTACATGTATTTAATTTTTGCCCTACACCGATATGTGTATAGCACTGTATACTCAGTGCTTTCCGAGTGTCCTTCACAGACGACTCGGGCGGGATTCGAACCCACGACTTACTGCTTACTAGTGCAGCCGTCTTAACCTGTCAACTACCAACCTTGCCCGATAACGATTGGCTGGCTAGAATCCTATATAGCAGCGGGTTCCGCGATATTCTATCAAACTATTCATATGCAATCAATATATTGAACGCCCTCTTTGACACCCCTTTGTGCCTCACTCATTGTTGCTGTGTCCCCCACGTTTTAATACCCTAGATCTGCCCCTGCCATGTACAGATTTATAACACATAACCCCCTCCCCTCGCCTCAATCCGCTCTTGTTCTCCCTATACATTTTCAACTGATTTTGGAAGGGCAGCAAAGAAAGACTGATTTTTTTAAAAGGTGTGTTAAGAACAACAGACTTATACATTGCTGATGTAGAATGATTTACTCTCTTGGTTTATTTTCAGCTGTTTCCTGCGAACAGATAGGCCTTATGCTAATGCGTTTTACTTTGGTCAGATTCTTATCATCGGATTGGTGCTCCTCTTCAACTTCGTCATCTTCACGCTGGTCATGCGTCAGCTGACCTGTGCACGCAAAGTCTCCAATAGCACCTCCAACAAGGACAGTCGCACAGAGACCCTGCACCGTCTCCAGAATGCCATTTCCATCTCGGTCCTGCTCGGTCTGACCTGGGTCTTCGGAATTCTGTCCCTCATCCCGACAACCAACTTTGTCTTCCAAGTCTTCTTCTGTTTCTTCAACTCCCTCCAGGGCCTGATGATCTTCATATTGTTCTGTCTGAGACAGAAGGAGATTCGCAAAGCTTGGATGAACTTGCTGAGATGCAGAAAGGATCGCACTGATCAGTATGTAATTAGCAATGCAACAAGAACAACAGACAACATTGATTCCCAATGTACCATCCCCCTGACCCATCAAGGTACAGGTAACACCGGTATGAATTAAACATGCTATGTGTTCTTTAGGGACCAAGGACAAACTAGTCAGGTATCCTACCATGATGACTCAAACAAGAGACTGGATTCATGCATGGGTGACTTTGGATACAATTAAGTCCTGTCGTGCACCAATGAACACAATCACCCCTTGGGGCTCTTTAAGAGGGACTTGTTTTGGATTTTTGTTTGTTTTTTCTCTCACTTTCTGAAACTGTCCTCTAAATTGCATTGTATACGTTGAAAAATATAAATCTTTGTATTACTATGATTATTTATTTTCCTAGATTATGTAACAAATGAATTAATTATCCACTTCCCAGTTTAGGATAAAGAGGATTAAAGGGATGTACAAACAAAAGCATGGGTTTTGATCCAGCTTAATTGAAGTTGTTCGGTTAGTTATTATGTACTTGGGTTACTTTAATCTTGGTTTAATACTTGGGTTACTTTAATCTTGGTTTAATACTTGGGTTACTTTAATCTTGGTTTAATACTTGGGTTACTTTAATCTTGGTTTAATACTTGGGTTACTTTAATCTTGGTTTAATACTTGGGTTACTTTAATCTTGGTTTAATACTTGGGTTTCTTTAATCTTGGTTTAATACTTGGGTTACTTTAAAGTTCACTAAGAATGTTAACGGAAACTTACAATAGGAAGAAGGTAATTAAAAGTTAATATATATCTTCATTATGAATCATAAGCAAAACTTATTTGCCTTTTTATGACGGTTCAATAATTCCGACATTTCGTCTTTCACATCTTTAGGATTTCATTGTACGTTGCACTTTTTTACATATTTTAAATTTGTGAACACACTCGTTTATCTCTGATTTGTAGGAAGTTTTGTCATTTGTCATCATAGTATTAGCCAGTAATACCCTTGGGTATCTTTTGGACACCCTGTTTGCTAAATGGACACCATGTTTAAATTTAAACATTTGGACGCCCAAAGAATAACAATTTTAAAGAATAACAAATTTGGACGTCCTATTTCCAAATCCTGACTTATACTTTGTTTGTCATCTTACATGCACAATGTACTTTTAAATGCAATAAAAGTAAAAGACAATTAATAAATTATAAATGATTTAAATGTATTGTAATGTGATGGGAAAAATCTTTGATATTGCATTTTCATTCTTCACTGTTGGTCATCAGTTCTGTTGTTTTAATCACATTTCATGTAGAAAATTTTACATCACCTTATGGAGGAGGTCCAAAATCATGGTACAGCCAAGCCGTTGAGAAGCTCTGGCGGACCCATGCTACCTGGCCTGCTAATCTGTCTTTTTGAGTCCTAATCCTGCAACAATACAGTACCTGCCAATCAGCATAACCAGGGCTTCTGGAGGGCCTAGCCCACTCACAAAAGACAGATCAGGAGGCCCGGTAACTTGGGCCTAGTCGGGCTTCTCAAAGGCTTGGCTGTACCAGGACTTCGGCCCTCCTCCCTTAGTTTAATATCTAACGCACCTTTGGTAGAATATCGGTTTGTTAGATAATTAATCGGTGACATGTTTATAGCTTAACCTTAACCATGCTCAGTAGAGAACAAAAAAATCATTGTTCTAGCTGGTGAATCTTGTTGCATTGAGCAGGCTTCACACTTTTCTGTTGTTTCATTTTGTTACATTCAGCAGGGTGTCTGTGTAATGCCTGTAGGGGTTTAGGGTTAAAGGGAAGGTACAAAATTGGTAATGTTGGTAGAACTGCTTGTATGATTATGAATCAAGAGTATTTTTGAATCAAGATATACATTAAACAACCAACCGGCGAAAGTTTCAGGCGACGCGCGCGGAGACTCGAAACCAGAGACTTTTTTGGGCCTAAATATAGAAGTATAGAAGGTATTTTAGTATAGGCCTAGAAGAAATGTTACCATTAATACATTGTACTTTGCTATTTTATTCAGAACTAAATATGATATTGTATTTGTTTATCCAATTGTATAGGATTATTCCTCTCTATTGTGATAGCAACCGGGGACGTTTGTTCTCCATTGTGATAGCAACCGGGGACGTATTGTTCCACGATAAATTGATTTTTGATTATGATGATTCCTTTAAGACTTTGTTATTTTTGTTTAATTTATTGTTTTCCTTAGGATTGTTTTAGATTGTTGAGTTCAAATTAATTTCTAGGCAGTCATTATTTTGTTCCTGTCATTCACAATTGCGTTTATTTATTTCTATTTCGTTTTTTGGCATTCATGACTTCAATTATGTCATCCTGAAATTGGATGTTTCGCATGTTTTCGCGATTGATTAAGACTATTCAAATACCTCCATGGCAAATTTTAGTGAGTTTTCTGATGATTTTTGTTGTTGTAAGTTATGAAATTCACTAAGGCCTTTTTCGAAACTTCTTCTTTTGTGTCGCTATCAAATTTCTTGATATGTAATGCCAATGTCAACAATTTGAAAGTACCAAACAAGAATCCGAGTATCCCTCCAGACATAACATAATACTACTCAAAACAATTTAGGGAACATCGGATTTTTAACATCAAATAGGTTTGAAATGTTCCATGAACCGGGATTTTCATTTGCAACCCCCTCTCTCTTTCAGTAGTCATGCCATGAAATGTGTAATCACTACATCCATCCGTTATCATCTGTTTCATTGTGCAGTTGTTTTCTCATCAATTCTGTGAAACATTGTGTTTATCTGAAATAAATGATCTTGCTTTAACTGAGATTATTCCGAAGTTCCCTAAATTGTTTTGAGTACAGGTAGTATATTTGTTCCCCGTTGCAATATTTCCACATTATTTGTTCACATTTTCCCTTAAGTTTTACTTTCTTTCCCCTCTAAATTGAATGAAAAATGTATTACCTTCGTCGGGACAACCTATAGGCCTAGTAATTGACGGTTGTGGAGGATTTTTGTTTACCGGAAAACAGAGTAAAACATTCATTTTTATAATACAAACGCATATTATGTTAGTGTACAGAAAGCTAATCACTTACGGATCCAGGGGGTGTGCTCCCACTTGCTTTAATACCGTACCCCCACCACCAACGGCGCACCCAGGATTTTGTCTTTTTGGGGGGGGGGGGGCTCAAAGAAAACTCACTCACAAATCAACTAGGATGTACGTAAATAATGTATGTAATTTAGGGTTGTATGTGTGTATAATGTATGAATGGATCTTCCCATTAGGAACTCGGTAACCTCCCATATGAAGAGGCATAAATGGAAAGAAAATGGCAAGAGCCAATCTAACTCACACACCGACATTAGTGTATCGTCTATAATTACGAACTGCACAAATCAATCAATTGTGATTCAGTAACTAGACGACAATAGTTTATTATAGGCATTGTGAAATCAGCGGTCAGCCTGGGATTCCGAACTCACAATCTGATTGATTGCCAGTGTAAAATGTAATAAAATAAAATAACCTAGTGATTGCAAGACGGGCAGTCTAACCACTTGACCACGGTGCCGTTAGTATAAAAGAGAGCAATGTTTAACCGCTATAAAATTGTCCCAGTAGAGACATATATTTTTGGCAGATGTACACTTTACTTAACAAATCTATAGTGAGGCAATGGCAATATAATTATATAGTGAGGCAATATTAAATTAAAAAGTCCAATCTTGTCCACTTGACCACGTTGCCGTTAGTATAATAGAGAGAAATGTTTAACCGCTATAAAATTGTCCCAGTAGAGACATATATTTTTGGCAGATGTACACTTTACTTAACAAATCTATAGTGAGGCAATGGCAATATAATTATATAGTGAGGCAATATTAAATTAAAAAGTCCAATCTTGTCCACTTGACCACGTTGCCGTTAGTATAATAGAGAGAAATGTTTAACCCTATAAAATTGTCCCAGTAGAGACATGGATTTGTTTTTGACAGATGTACACTTTACTTAATAAATCTATAGTGAGGCAATGGCAATAATTGTATAGTGAGGCAGTATTAAATTGAAAAGTCCAATCTACGACGTTTTAGTGCCATTCGATTGATGACGTCATCGATGTCCACATCTATTGCTCTGTGTATATACATCAGAGCAAGGCCTGTCAGACGCTGGTTGCCCATGGTTGACCTCAAGTAGGATTTAAGGCGACGAAGGGTACTGAAGGTGCGTTCTGCAGTAGCTGAGGTAGCAGGGATGACTGCAAATATCGTGATAAGTGCGTGTATATTCGGGTACAGGTCCGCCAATCTCTGTAGGTGTAGATGGTACATTACCGACAGCATTTTTCCACAGCGCACACCACATATCAAACTCGCCTCTCACTGTGCCTTCAGATTCGATGTCTTGTGCGTACATTTGTACAATGTCCTGGAGTTGATTGAAGTTGGTATCATTGCAGTATGCAGGTAATATGTACTGTAGTTTGGCGCATCTTTCAAAGTGGACTGAAAACCTTGTGCTGAGTTCACTTAGCAATTGATCAATGTAGATGTTAAACATTGATACCCTGAAGTATTCTTCAGCTGATTGAGATGGATGATTTTCTCTGGCTGTTTGACGAGAGGCTGTCCGTGGTTTGCGTATGATGCCGTCTACTTCATCAGCCAACTTCGTTGCGTCACTAAACAACCGTCCAAACTCTTCTTCACTGTTTTCCCTCATTTGCTTGATGACCTGCTGCACATCACGCACAAGTCTAACGCATCCAACTAGGTCACATGTAGGTGACTGCAATTTCCGGGACAAGGGTAGGAGGACTCCGCTGAGCCGGTTTAGTATGGTTGTGGCCACGATAAATACTGAAGATCTGAGAGCAGTAAGCAATGTGGACGCTCTTTGCGATGATGATCTGTCACCATTATGTGACACATACTCAAGGGCCTCCTCTATAGGGACGAAGAGCTCATAGAACACGTTAATAGCCTCGTGCCGCTCAACCCATCTTGTAGTGCATAGTTTTTCAGACGTTTGTGTGACGACTCTGGGGCCGTCTTGGTGATGTAGTCACTTAGGAGGCTTTGTCTCTTGGCCGAAGAACCAAAAAACGAACAAATCTCCTGAATGGTGCTGATCGTGTTTAGTATTGTAGGTAAGTTACTTCCATGAGAGACAACCAGATTCAATACATGACTTGCACAATGTGTGTACACTACGAGTGGGTTCTTCTCTCTTATGCATGCTTGGACTCCATTAAATTGCCCGCTCATAGCCGAAGCCCCATCATAACCTTGACCACGCATATTCATGGGATCCAGAGTTTTCTCATGTAGTATGTCGAGTATGCTTTTCGCAAGTCCGTGTCCTGTGAGGTCATTCACTGTTACAAAAGTCAAAAACTTCTCACATACTTTGTCATCATGCACATATCTCACTGACAGGCTCATTTGTTCTTTTGTGGAACAGTCTGTTGTCTCATCCACCAATACACTGAAGTATTTTGCATCCTTCACTTCATCAACTATCTTTTCAGAGATTATATCTCCAACGGTGTTGATGATCTCATTTTGTGTGTTCCAACTTGTGTACATGGCGTTTCCTCCTGCAGTTTCTATGTGCCTCTTCAGATTATTGTCTCCAGCGTTGATGCGGAAACGAAGGGCTGACCTGAAGTTTCCATCATTTTCCGTGGATGTGTTGGCGATACTGCCGCTGTCTCGGTGACCACGAAATGAAATTTCCTGCCTTCCCCAAAAGAGTACAGTTTCAATCATAGGCCTGATACGCTGTCTATTGGTTATCATTTGTTGTTGCCTTGTGTTGTCAAGTTGATTGTCAATGATTGGTACCTTGTTGGTCACAACCTTGAGAAACATCTGACATGAGTTGACAGCATCAGCATGATACTTTGCACTGCTGTGCTTGTTGAAGACTTCAATTGCGTCTTTGTATTTGTTAAAGGGAGTGCTTACTAAGGTTTGTAATCTTTGATTGCCGGCAGATTCAGGGGCAAAGATGAGGCACGGTTTGCAGAAAGCACCCTTCTCTGCATTGCTGTATGCCAACCAGTTGTATCGTTTTAGCCAGCCATGTTGAAATCGTCTCCTAGAATTTGCACACTGTGGGAAGTTGAAGGAGGAATCAGGTACCCAACAGTCTGTGATGAGGGCCAACTTTGTTTCATCGTCTAGCAATTTCCTCCCGTGCGCTTTACTGTAGTTTCCAATGTCGTACTTATTTGTGAAACTTGTAACATCAGCTGCGGCAGACTCAATTTCTTTATTGCAGTCGTCTGAACTTTCACTGCTTCTACACTGTGGAACGGACTTAAGGATGCCAAAGTCATCAGGGAAAGGGTCATCAGGGGTGTCTTGAGAACTACTCTCTTTGCTTACTGGGGCAAAGCTTAATTTGGCTTGCTTCAGTTTCTTGGGTGGGGGCCCACTGGTGCTCATTCTTAATTTCTGAGAAAGTACAAATCAAAATTACACATTTTAATATATAAATTTTATTTTTATGCTAGCCCTTAATTTGAATCTTGAACATGGAGTTTATTTGTTGTATTGGGTATAGGGGCGCATATATATTAGTTGTAAATTTATTGATAATGGATGTTCGTCAGATTATTTATAGAAATAGGGTCCAAGCTCAAGTAATTTTACACTTATTGCCACTCATCTGGGTTAGGCTGATGCCCGCATGGAGTCCCCAGAATGTTGTGGTATGTTGGTGTAATCTGTGTACAGTGCTGCAAAAACAGCCCACTGTACTTCCAATTTATTATACTTACCGATGAAGCCAATCTCTGGAGTCTTGATTGCGATTTTTTACTGCTCTCTCTTGATGAAAATGAACTTGAGTGTACATTGTCGGCAAAATTTTATGCTTTAAATAATAGCGGAGTGCGGACGTTGGTCAAGAGATCATTCCGGGGCGGTGCTACCTATACTTTCCATCAATGGACGGCAATTGATGGACGGCAAATTCCGTGAACAAGTGGGCGTAAACCCAGATCCTAAAACGGTGTCACATATTTTATATCATATTACTGCTAAAAAATAAAACCCTAACCTGGGCATGTATGTATTTTGTAATTACTTTTTCCTTACACTTATCCGGCATTCCCCTTCAAAAGAGAAAACACTTAATTGAAAAATGCCGGAACCACGTAAAATATATTTTAGCCCGGACAAATTGGCACGTTGGTTTCAACTTGCAAATGATAAATGTTATTGTTGCAAGTTTAAACGATTATAGTGAGATTTCATGAGGCATCATAATAAAATTTAAATAATTTTGGCAGAAAGAACAAAATGCGAGTGGCATAAGATGAAAAGAAATCCACCTTGCCGCCGGGCCGGGGGGAAAAACACATTTGCAACTTTTCTCTCCCCCCCCCCTCTCTCTCTCTCCTTTTCCCCTTTTTCCCTGCCTTTTTTTTCGGGGACCCTCTTGGGGGGGGGCTCAAGCCCCCCGAGCCCCCCCCCCCCTCCTTGGGTGCGCCGTTGCCCACCACCTCCATTAGCACCCCAGCTCGGTGCACAAAAAGTCTATTGAATTGAACCGTTAAAGGGAAAAGAAATATCGTCACGATCAGTGCAGACATTCAACAGGGCATGCATGGAATCAGTGTCATCGGTTTATAGATAAACTCATTGACTAAAAATAATATGATCTTATCATGCCCTGTTAGCCAAGTCTGTGCTTGCTAATATTGTTTATTTATGTGCTTGTTTATTTAAAAATAGAACACCGATTCCATGCCCTGTTTCCGAGATACAATTGCATCTTTATTTATAACATTACAAGAAAAACTATTTTGTTCCGGTGTTTGCAGAATTCTATATTTGAGGTACAGTGTTTGGTATTTAAAAGAACCCGTGCTCGCTTCATCGGTTCATATACGTGTTTATGTTATTTCGTTTCAAGTCCTTTTTTCTCTCATTTTAATGTTAAACCCGTTTTCTCGGTGCTGTCATATTTAAGAAGACTAGTAACATGTTCTATGGCCGTAAGGTTCTTAACAAATACAGGCATCTTATCAAGAACCGTTTGTCTTTGATTGCTGTTTCATCCAATACCGGTAATGTTAAACTTAAATAACTGTAATGCACCAGTGGTAAACTTCATAAAAATTTGCACTTCGTACCTTAAGTTTTGTTTTTACACACACCTGTTTTTGAATGTTTAGACTTAGGATTACTTCCATCCATGTATTATTTCTTTAACTTTCTGTTAACGTTTAGAAACATCCTGTCCTTCCTTGTCAACATTTTTTTTATATTCCAGTGTAGTTAGTTGTATCCAATTGTTATATTAAATAGTTATTTTCCACTGCTATTTGTCTTCGTAAGCTGCCCTCCCTCTTCTTCTAATCTGTTGATGTGATTATATCTGCATTTATTGTACTTTTGGAGCAAACAAATCACAATATTGTGCCAGTACATTCAATAATCATGTTTTGTGTACACAATTAGCAAAGGTTGTGGCTATAGGCTATAGCGACCCGGCTTTAGCGGTGATCTAAGTGACGTCACATTATTACTGTTTGTACTTAAGACAACATTTGTGCAAAATTAAGGAAAATATGGGGAAAATGCTGTTTTTGACCAAACATTTCAAACAATTTATAAAAAAAAAGATATTGAGCGACATCATCCAACCGCATCCGTTGACATTTAATTCGATCAAAAGTTCACGAACGTTTCTGAGAGATATTTATTTTTATATATCTATCTAAAGAAACTGAATAAACATAACCGGTTTATACTTTCCTCTGGATGTGTTTGGGTAATTCCCTTTTGATAACGATTTCCTATTAGTAGACAACCCTTGACATGTATTGCTTCGATCACACCGGGGATTTGTAATTTGTGCCATGTCGTACCTTCCAGGAAGCAAACAGGATTTGTTTTCTGCTTCGACTAAACATTCGACTAAAAATTCGACTAAACATTTGGCCAGATGGTTATGTTTTACAAGTCTGTGATATCGAGCAGATAATAAAGTAATATTTCACATGAATAAATAAAACAATAAGCGGAGTATTGTGTGTGACTTTACGTTGCGCGCGCTGATTGGGCATGCGCGTAGCTGTGCAATGGAATGCATGTGGGCCGCGCCGGGCGTGGTTGCCTGGAGCTGCCAGCGTAGAAAGACGTCAGTTTATTGCCTTAGCTCTGCATGTACGTCGCTGACTAGCGCGCGGTGCATTAGCTGCATAGTGAATACAAAGTTGTATGAGCTGTACGTTGTTGATGCAAGTGTGCATAGCTGATGCTGGTGTGATAGCTGGTACAAAGCTTTGGAAGCTGTACATAGCTGACGCTAGCGTGCATTGCTGATGCGTGGTGAGTACAAAGCTATACAAACTGTACACGGCTGACGCTGTTGTGTAGTGCTGATGCTAGTGTGCATTATTGACGTGGTGGTGTAATGCTAATGCGAGCTGCGTGCTTTTCATTGCAACCTTACCTGTCAATTGAAATTAAAAAGGAAGAGGACCCAGGTGTAAATAAATGAACCATTCCCAACCCAATCACAGTAATGTTGCTAATTACTATTTGAATAAATCATATTATTGTACCAACAATTCTGTTTTCAGGTGCCTTGTTTCTCCGAGTAACTGTGTGCTGGCTGGCATATAGACTTAACATTCAGTCACAATTGGTGATAGATTTCCATCAAAACGGACTCATACCCCTGGCCCCGAGATCGCTCGAAGTGGTATCGCGTCTAGGGAAGAATCTTAGTTTGGGGGAATTGTTGCCGCCACAAATGGTGTCTGACTTGACCCTATCGAACTTAGGTTGAGCTTAGGAAACCCGCCACAAATGGTGTCAGAAGTGGGATAATTGTGATTTAATAGGTTGACCATTGCTAACGATACACAAGTTACAAATCTGGTATAAATGCAGTCGTGGGTTGTAGTTGTGTTGTTTTTTATGTTTGTGGTTATTGCTTTGGTGATTGTTTGGGTTTTGGCAAAGACTCGTTTGGAGTTGAGACGCTTCCGCCGGGTCGCAAGGGATCACACGGTGACACTATTGCGCATCGAGAGCCTGGCTATTCGAACGCACGGAGCAGTGGTCTTACAAGGTTTGAGACAACACAGGATTCCTACGGTGGCAGCCGAGCTTGATGTGACTGAATCACCAAGTGGGCAGTGGCCAAGTTTGGAAACCCTGCGAAGAAGGCAAACCTAATGCAGGTGTGGTAAATGATTCTCCTTACTTTGAGTCTAGTCTGGCTGGTTTTGGTTGTGCTGCTTCTCTGTTACGTTTGGTAAATCATCCAACAACAGAGACGTGCTATTCGTTGGTTGGAGGCCCTAAGGGATACCCCTCGAACGAGTACGAAACGGCAGTATGAGCACAGGCTTAATTGGTCGAAAGGGCACATCGGGTGCTGGTGGTGATAATGAGGTGCACCAACTGCGGATGGAGGCCCAATTTCTGCGTTGGGAGAAAGATCTCCTGGCAAGGAAGTTGGAAGCAATGTCCGATTCACAGCAATGTCCGATTCACAGTTGGAAGTTTTTCCCAGGGGAGGAAACAAAAACATGCCAGATAAAGGTCGGTGTGTGCACCAGCAGGTTGATTCCTGTTGCCGGAAGTGACTTCTGGGTATGTCTCCGGTGCAACGGGGCAGTTGTCGAGTCCAGGCATGGTGCCTGAGACGGTCCCCAAGGAGGTGAGCTTTGTTGAGAGTACGCCTCTGAAACAACAAGGCTCAGGGATATTCTCCCGAGCGAAGTTGACGCCCACCGCCAGTGAAAATGACGGTCAAGTCAATGACGACCTGACGTTGTTCCTTTTGGGGCAAGGTGGCATGGGACAGGTTCAGAGGAGTACCAACCCCTTCCTGCGCGATGGGGAGGTGGTTACACCTAAACAGGTGCGCAGCGAACTGTTAGACTTCGCGACTCAACCAGTCGAGGCAAGAGGTGACAGTTTAGCTGGGGAAGTAGATAGCTCTTCAGTGGGTCCTTGGCCACTGCGAAGAGAGTCACAGGTTTGTGGCGATGATGGTCGGAGGGAAAGTTTGGAGCGACCAAGTCGTCGCCTGAATATAACTCCTGACAGGTAAAATGTCATGTGAATGTCATTTTGATCACACAAACTATGTTTTTGAAAGATCAGTTTCCCTGAGAGAAAAAAAAACATGACAAGAAAAACAAATTTGTTCCGGTGTTCGTAGTGCTTCTATATTTAGACCTTTCACTATGTTGCAGCTCAGTGTTTGCTATTTAAAGGAACCTGTGCTCGCTCACTCTGTTCATATAAGCGTTGGTGTAATTACCGTCATTGTGTATTCTGGGAGGCCTAATCTATCTCCATCACATTAATTGCTTCTATGTATCAACTAGTCAGCATAATGCCGGCCATTTGGCTGTGTTTGTTCGTTTTGGTTACATCAGTCAGGAGCACATATTCACAGGAAGGTAAGTAAGCTTCATTCATTGTGTTTAACTAGATGTGAAAGAACTTTCGATTGACTACAGTTTTGTTCTGTTGGTGGCACACTGGAAGTGAAATCCATGGGTCGCAGGTTTGACTCTTGTCAATGTCAATCTATATCTAGTGATTACTGTGATATCCAGTGCTTGATACAGGCACGGCTTAAAAGCAACTGTAAACTAGAATGTTTACAGGACCCTCTTCCCATACCAAAATTCTACAGTGGCACTGTTTGCTGACGATTCCAAGTGTTTTAATTCCGTTAAGAATATATCTGATTGTAAATTATTACAGAAGGATATTGATTCCCAAATGTAATAACTATTCGAGTTTCAAAAACACTTTATCCTACTTTGATTAGAAGTAACCTTGAATATTGTAGTCCTGTGTGGAGCGGAACGTCAAGACGCAACATTAGATTAATTGAATGTGTTCAAAGACGGACTACAAAATGTATCCTGCATTATCCTGAGGAAGACTATAAGTCACGATTGGATCGTCTTGACATTTTACCGTTGTCTTTTAGAAGAGAAATTGGTTATCTTATATATTTTTTTAATTGTAAAATTACACATTTTGATATTAATCGTTATGTTAGTTTTAATGTAACTCAAGGCCGTCCTACCACGAGACTTTCTTCTGATCCTTATATGTTAACTGTTCCTAGGTATAAAACTGAATCACATAATTCTTTTTATTTTCAGCGGATTGTTCTAATCTGTAATCAACTTCTATTGTCAGCAAGATCTGCCATTGCTCTAACTGTCAGCGTAATTAATATGTTACTTAATGTTGTCTTTTCCATCCAAACTTGCTTCAGGGGCTCTCCAGTGGTGTAACGGGGTCGGGGAGATGGGGTGTAACGAGGTATATAATGTTTTAGTGGGTTTCTTGTGGTAGGGTGGCCTTGTAGAGGTGGTGGTCACCTGTTCTATCTTACCACTCACTGGCTTTGTTTAACGTGAATATTTGTGTACTTTTCGTTTTTTAGGGTTTGGTTGTATATTTAATTGATGTAATCTGATTGCCAGTGTAGAATGTAATAAAATAAAATAAAATAAATACCATGTCAGATAAATTAACCAATTAGGCCTATTATTAACAAATCAGATTACTTGAATGTCGGCATGCGCACTGCGCGTAAAATACCCGTATGACGCCATGTTAATATCCAATCCGACAAGTTTAATAGGCACGTGGAATAGACATGTACCACGGTACAGCCATCTCGTTATTCATCCGTACACATTCACACGACCAAACCGATGCTTGGAAGGACAAATAGTCTGATCCCTTTTATGCAATGAATTGAGCGTCCGCTCTATAATCGTGATTTACTTATACGGGGATTGCCACATAATGATAACGGTCTCTAGTCAATTTAACGAACGATTTTTGTTTCCCGAAATTTTGACGATCTCCAACGGAATCATCCGATTTGCTTGTAGTCAAATACAGCACATGTAATTACCGGTTTAAATCAATGTGTACACTGTACAATACTATGCATAAAATGAGCACGTATCAAAACATTAAATATACTGAACAGCAAAAGAAACGCAAGTTCCGAAAAAAACGAAATTTCAGAATAGTAACCATTCGCATGTTAGAAAAGATGATGGTAAAATGGTGATGTAATGTCATACAGTTTGGCGTCAATACTAAACATTCGCATAAACGCAACCACAGTGAAGTTAAACCATGACTTGTGCACGTGCATTGACAGGTGTTGGTGAAACACGTGGATTGTCACTCTAAGGCATCCTTTATAAAGGGCTGTGTCAGAAAAAACATTCGTTGTTCGCTCTAGAAGGTGTACACTTTACGCAAACGATGCCAAGACTTTCGACTGTGCAAAGAGGAGTGGCCCTTGGAATGTTGCAAGGCGGTATCTCTGCAACCGATGTAGCCAGACAAGTTGGATGTCATCTCACCACCATCACACGACTTGCCCAACGTTACCGGCTGACAGAGATCGTTGCTGACCGTCCACGTTCCGGTCGACCAAGAGTGACAACTCCTGCACAAGATCGGTTCATCCGGGTCACTGATCTAAGGAACCGTACTCAAGCAGCATCAAGAACATGCAGCAGCCTTAGTTCAGGGACCAAGAGGACCAGTATCCGCCGATACCATTAGACGTCGACTACGGGATGGAGGACTCCACTGTCGACGTCCATTATGTAGGGCCAATATTGACACGACAACACCGTCAACAACGTTTACAGTGGGCCCGGCAACATCAACGTTGGCGACGTGCTCAGTGGCGCCAAGTTTTCTTTTCAGATGAGTATCGCTTCCATCTTTCACATGCTGATGGGCGTTTACGTGTTTGGTGTCGACGTAATGAACGTTACTCGGATTGCTGTGTCATACAGGCAAACAGATGGGGTGGTGGCAGTGTGATGGTCTGGGGAGCATTCAGTTACAACCACAGGTCACAGCTTCATGTCTTCCGACAACGTGAAACTGCTGTCGTGTATAGAGATGATGTTCTTCATCCTCATGTTGTTCCAATGTTTGCTGCACATCCTGAACTGCAGTTCTTCCAACAGGACAATGCACGTCCTCACACAGCAAGGGTGTCAATGGCGTGTCTCACTCACAACAACATCAACGTTCTTCCATGGCCGTCACTTTCCCCAGATATGGCTCCTATTGAACATGTCTGGGACGAAATTGGGCGTAGGATAGCTGCCGGGAGACAGCCAACTACAGTTGCACAGTTGGAACAGAGATTGGTGTTTGAGTGGAACCACTTGCCTCAGGCATTCTTCCAGACTCTTGTGAACTCTATGAGGCGACGTTGCACCGCCTGTGTGCAAGCCCAAGGTGGACATACACGCTACTGAAAAGACTGTGACTTTTCACTGAGGGGGTATCTCCTTTTGGCGGACTGTGGTAAATGTGAAAATCTTGCAATGCAATTTCAACAGTCACTTTCAGCTCACAAATTGAAAGCATTTTTCATTAAATGAGTGATTAGAATCAAAATGGTTTGTCTTCTGTTTGAAAACTTGACAAGACCTCGGACTTGCGTTTCTTTTGCTGTCCTCGGACTTGCGTTTCTTTTGCTGTTCAGTATATTATAGTACGTAAAACACCTAAACTCAGAAATTAAGAAACCTAAAAGCCAACAACCCTTCGAAAGTAAAACTTCCAATTTGTATCTATATAGTCGCTCATAGGCCTACATGTTGGATTTAATGTAGCCCAAATATGGATCCCGTATCTGTATACACTTAAACATGGTACACGAAGGTGAAAGTCCAACCTGGGCCAGATTTATTCAGTTAGCCAAAAATTACTCGGGAGGCACTTGTTACATGGTGAAAATAGTGGCAAAATCAAGAATACACTAGAAAGCTCAGGACTCATCAACAAAAAGAATCGCTTTTTAAACGTTAAAACCAATGCATTTAGGTGACATTACACCACAGCAGTATGCCAGCTTTGGAACCTGAAGATATAAAGAAATAGGGTGCACGTACTTCAAATGTGAGCGCGTATTACGACAGTTACCAACAGGATAACACGCGCTGTGTGAAATGGTAAATTCTTGTATCAGAGGTTGCTTTCACATGGTGTCACCTAATTCTAAATATATATTTTTGGGGTAAAATTGTAATTTTTCCCTGAAGTTTTATGTAATGATCGTCTTGGAATGGAAAGTGGCAGCATTCCCAACTCCAGAATAACGGGATCGAGTTCAAACAATTCCGAATTCTGCAAGCCGAAATATGGTCGCCTGAAAGGCACGGGTGGCTGGTGTGCCGCGAATAACGACCAGGAGGATCCGTGGTTTCAAATTGACCTATCGGAACAGGTACGGGTGGAAGGCGTCATCACACAAGGCGTCGAAGATATTTCCAGAGGGTACTGGGGATATTACTGCTATGTGACAGAGTACTATGTGCAGTATAGCAACGACAATGTCACCTGGGAAAACGTGAGCGAGACTTCTTCGGGTGCAGCTAAGGTAAGAGTAGTTAATGTGGTTTTTATACCTTTGGTAATCTTGTTTTACATGCATTCATATTCAAAGTTTCCGCTGAAAATTAAAATGAAGTAATTTTCTTGAAAATATTTGATAACGTAAATGCAGGCTTTAAACATGATGCCTCGTTGTGTGGAGGAAGTTTCCAATAACTGATTTCTCTTATTTTTGGGGAATGAAATAGCCTTCTCGGGTCCCCTCACTGGATCATATATGGATTGCCATACTGGCTATACCACTTGTCATCACAGTCCCCAAGTCCATTGACAATAGTATGGACGTCTTCTGGGAATGACATGTACGATCGTGTGAAACATGATATACTGTCATATGTACGGTTGGCTATCGTCCTCATCCAACCCACTTAATTGGATCCGACCTGATTAACAGGGAATGTACAACCATTGGTTATTACCATAATTATCATTTAAATTTAATAAGCTTACCTTGTGTAATGTTGGTACAAGCATCAATCATCATCAGAAATGTTTTCGTCTGAAGTGCTTTGAACTTAGAGAAAAATGGAATGTCGAAAAAAAAATATGTAACTTGACTTGCAACAATTTGAAAACATAAATGCATACAAAAATTATAACACAACAACGTGGGTACCTTGTGGATTTGGGGTAGTCCCATATTTCTTTAAAACTAGAGGACTGAAATAAATGTACGTTTCCTAAAGAAAAAACAAAAACAAATGACCCAAAAGTAATAAGAAAATATTCCCAGTCTGGCCGTTTTCCCAAACGAGATTGCAGAGAAAGAAACCTCCCTAATCCATTTTTGTTTTGTTTTGTTTTAGTTTTTTTTGTTTTTGCTTTTTTTGTTTTGAGGTCCACCGTTTTTGATTTACATTGCCTGCATAATTCACCTCTATTTATTTTGTTGTCTAATAATGTGTGAATTATTATTCACAGTTGTTCGCCGGTAATAAAGACTATAACACTCCGGTCACCAACATGTTCAACCCTCCAATTCGAGCACGTTACATCCGTATCAAACCGACTGAATACAATGATCGGCCATCGTTGCGTGTAGAACTCATAGGCTGTAACGGTATGCTATAATAAACGCGGGACCCGCAATTTCGTAGAGCTGCTTGGCAGAGAAAGAAATGCTTAACATAAAATTTTGATAAGCAGGCCAAATGTTCATGACACTGTGGCTGGTTGTCTGTTTAATGTTGCTTAGAAAAAATATCTGCTCAGCAACTCTAGGAATTTGGAACCAAAGAACTGAAACAACCGATCAGACTGAGTTGCAAAGAAACTCACCTGGACCATGTCACGTGTTTTCAAAAGGAAATTCATTGAGAGTACCAGGGCAAATTCATGGCAGACAAACAAGGTAATTTTTATGGCGTTGTTTCACAAAACATCAATTTAAAACAAACATAATAATAGAAAAAACATCAGATGAAGTGCCTTACTTAAAATGTTTCTTCTGTTGACGTCTCCTAAAAATATCAGATTTTGTATTATTTGATCTGCCATTGATAACTTGCTTATTTGCCTGGGTTAATCTAAAATAAGCATTCCGATTCCATGCCATGTTGAACGTGACGATAGTGTCCATTTAAGCACTGAATGTTCTATCACTGACTATTTAAACTTTCTACAAAGAATTGGCAATGAAGGCGTGGATCTAGGGTCTGGAAAAAGTGTGTGTGTGTGTGTGTGTGGCGGGGGGGGGGGAGCAGATGTGTGTGTGTACCCATGGACACATCCTTGTGGGGTACTTGTGGTGTACTACATAATGTGTGTGGGGAGGGGGAATATGAGCAAAAGGGGGAGGGGAGGGGTACATGCACTGCCAACAAAGTGGGGCACTAAAAGGTTTGGTAAATGTACATGAACGGCGAATCCACTGAACTAAACTCAAAGATTAAGAAACCTAAAAGCCAACAACCCTTCGAAAGTAAAACTTCCAATTTGTATCTATACAGTTGCTCATAGGCCTACATATTGGATTTATTGTAGCCCAAATATGGATCCCGTATATTTATACACTGAAACATGGTACACGAAGATGAAAGTCCAACCTGGGCTAGATTTATTCAGTTAGCCAAAAATTACTCGGGAGGCACTTGTTACATGGTGAAAATAGTGGCGAAATCAAGAATACACTAGAAAGCTCAGGACTCATCAACAAAAAGAATCGCTTCGTAAACGTTAAAACTAAGGTATTTAGGTTACTTACATTACACCACAGCGGTATGCCAGCTTTGGAACCGGAAGATATAAAGAAATAGGGTGCACGTACTTCAAATGTGAGCGCGTATTACGACAGTTACCAACAGGATAACACGTGCTGTGTGAAATGGTAAATTCTTGTATCAGAGGTTGCTTTCACATGGTGTCACCTAATTTTTCCCTGAAGTTTTATGTAATGATCGTCTTGGAATGGAAAGTGGCAGCATTCCCGACTCCAGAATAACGGCATCGAGTTCAGGCAATTCCCAATTTTTCCAGCCCAAATATGGTCGCCTGAAAGGCATGGATAACTCTAGCTGGTGTGCCGCGAATAACGACCGGGAGGATCCGTGGTTTCAAATTGACCTATCGGAACAGGTATGGGTGGAAGGCGTCATCACACAAGGCGTCGAATTTGAAGATGGGTACCAGAACCGGAGGTATTACTTCTATGTGAGAGAGTACTATGTGCAGTATAGCAACGACAATGTCACCTGGGAAAACGTGAGCGAGACTTCTTCGGGTGCAGCTAAGGTAAGAGTAGTTAATGTGGTTTTTATACCTTTGGTAATCTTGTTTTACATGCATTCATATTCAAAGTTTCCGCTGAAAATTAAACTGAAGTAATTTTCTTGAAAATATTTGATAACGTAAATGCAGGCTTTAAACATGATGCCTCGTTGTGTGGAGGAAGTTTCCAATAACTGATTTCTCTTATTTTTGGGAATGAAATAGCCTTCTCGGGTCCCCTCACTGGGTCATATGTGGATTGTCATACTGGCTATACCACTTGTCATCACAGTCCCCAAGTCCATTGACAATAGTATGGACGTCTTCTGGGAATGACATGTACGATCGTGTGAAACATGACATACTGTCATGTGTACGGTTAGCTATCGTCCTCATCCAACCCACATAATTGGATCCGATCTGATTAACAGGGAATGTACAACCATTGGTTATTACCATAATTATCATTTAAATTTAATAAGCTTACCTTGTGTAATGTTGGTACAAGCATCAATCATCATGAGAAATGTTTTCGTCTGAAGTGCTTTCAACTTAGAGAAAAAAGGAATGTCGAAAAAAAAATATGTAACTTGACTTGCAACAATTTGAAAACATAAATGCATACAAAAATTATAACACAACAACGTGGGTACCTTGTGGATTTGGGATAGTCCCATATTTCTTTAAAACTAGAGGACTGAAATAAATGTACGTTTCCTAAAGAAAAAACAAAAACAAATGACCCAAAAGTAATAAGAAAATATTCCCAGTCTGGCCGTTTTCCCAAACGAGATTGCAGAGAAAGAAACCTCCCTAATCCCTTTTTGTTTTGTTTTGTTTTTGTTTTTGCTTTTTTGTTTTGAGGTCCACCGTTTTTGATTTACATTGCCTGCATAATTCACCTCTATTTATTTTGTTGTCTAATAATGTGTGAATTATTATTCACAGTTGTTCGCCGGTAATAAAAACATTGTCACTCCAGTCACCAACATGTTCAGCCCTCCAATTAGAACACGTTACATCCGTATCAGACCGACTGAATACAATGATTCGCCATGTTTGCGTGTAGAACTCTTAGGCTGTAACGGTATGCTATAATAAACGCGGGACCCGCAATTTCGTAGAGCTGCTTGGCAGAGAAAGAAATGCTTAACATAAAATTTTGATAAGCAGGCCAAATGTTCATGACACTGTGGCTGGTTGTCTGTTTAATGTTGCTTAGAAAAAATATCTGCTCAGCAACTCTAGGAATTTGGCACCAAAGAACTGAAACAACCGATCAGACTGAGTTGCAAAGAAACTCACCTGGACCATGTCACGTGTTTTCAAAAGGAAATTCACTGAGAGTACCAGGGCAAATTCATGGCAGACAAACAATGTAATTTTTATGGCGTTTTTGTTTCACAAAACATCAATTTAAAACAAACATAATAATAAAAAAAAACATCAGATGAAGTGCCTTACTTAAAATGTTTCTTATGTTGACATCTCCTAAAAATATCAGATTTTGTGTTGTTTGATCTGCCATTGATAACTTGCTTATTTGCCTGCCTCAGTTTGGCCATGGCCGATTTTTTGTAATTAAAGGGACAGTATCGTCACAGTCAAAGCAGACTTTCAACAGGGCATGGAATCGGTGTCCTAGCTTAAGATGAACTCAGTGACTGAAAACTACTGGCTCATTAACGTAGCAGCTATGGTAATATGACCTTATCATGTGAGTATTATTTTCAGTCACTGGGTTAATCTAAAATAAGCATTCCGATTCCATGCCCTGTTGAACGTGACTATAGTGTCCATTTAAGCACTGAATATTCTGTCACGGACTATTTAAACTTTCTACAAAGAATTGGCAAATGAAGGCGTGGATCTAGGGTCTGGAAAAAGTGTGTGTGTGTGGGGGGGGGGGAGCAGATGTGTGTGTGTACCCATGGACGCATCCTTGTGGGGTACTTGTGGTATGCTACATAATGTGTGTGGGGGGAGGGGGAAGATGAGCAAAAGGGGGAGGGGAAGATGAGCAAAAGGGGGAGGGGAAGATGAGCAAAAGGGGAGGGGGAGGGGTACATGCACTGTCAACAAAGTGGGGCACTAAAAGATATGGTAAATGTACATGAACGGCGGATCCGCCGTTGCAAAAATATGAAGAAAGCTGACTTATATAGTAGGTCTGTATAGCGTACGCATATTGTATATCTGTTTATGTAATTTAGAATTGTGTGCACCTTTTTTTAAATTGGTTTTTATTCTCTTTTTGTATACTTTCTGTAAAATTTGTTCGATCTACATAGCTTCCTGTCCAGAAGATGAATTTTACGGAACGAGTGGACGTTTGACTTTCCCTCGGACGAGACTGGGAAACACTGTGAATTCATCGCAACTTTGTCCATCGTTTATTTCCAGGGGTAATGATTTAATAAAATCATGTTTTTTAAATACGTTTTTTTCCTCATAAAATACCGTGGGCCTATACTTATTTGTGTCCATTTAGGCCGAATGGTTACCGTATTATACGCTATCGGAATTTTATAAAGTCCTATACCCTGGCATGGCCCAACTGGGGTGTGTAAACATAAAATCCACTGGTGTCATCTTCATTATTCCATGTTCAATATTCATTTTGTGTGAGTTGCCCACGGCCCACTGGTGTAGATTTTACTCACCCCAGTTTTGGTATAAGTTTTTGGATTGCCATTCAATCAATAATATGCATATCTGGTAGCTGCACACTCAAAAATAATATATAGTATTTCACCTTTTTACAGTTATATACTTCATCCATGTTTTAAATCAAATCCGGTCCTTTATGCAATAAATTCACTTTTCTAAATTGTATTTTATTTTTTTAACAGCCGGCATGCCCCGAGCTACGAGAGAGTGCATTTTTGACCACGTAACAGACGCTAATTGGCGGGATCCAATCATCATGAACTGCTTTGATGTAGAAGAAAATATCAATGATATTCTTCTTAACCTGACGAAGGTGAGCATTACAATAGTCCTAATACAGTACCGTAATAATACAAGTGCCTTCAAGATTCTAAGTAACATTCAGTTTATGGGTATAAACAATGTTTATTAAACACAATGTGTAATAATCTCTTCTTGGAAGAAGTGATGTGGTTCTGAAAAGAACTGGTAGTGAGGATAGTTCTCGACGTTTTGAACAGTGTACTCTGTCTGTTTTCAGGAGAATGTATAGCATTACCACATGATGCTGTCGATTATATACTATACCGCCAATCACAACAGCAATGATCGCAATTAGCATTATTTGCAAAAACAGATATGCCTATGTCTGAAGCTAATTCCGGCCAAATATTGGGCACGTTGTAATGGCAGCTCATTCCATTCCATTTCGTCATTTGATTATTACCAGCATGAAATTCTCTTTCTCAGTCTGCACAAGTAATACAAAAATATTCATCTTGAAATCTAATATTATTCATACATTACAAATATATGAAAAACGACAAAGTATTAACATCATTATACTAAGACTAAGAAATGACACAGAAATACTTTACACAGATAGTAGAAAGGATTTGAAGGGCAACTGGTGTGGAGGAAGGTATAGGGTAGACATGTGATGCAGGATGAATGGAAATAGACTCAAAGGAAAAGGTGAAACAAGAGAAGGAAAAACAAATTGAGAAGACAGATGTGTGGAAAAGTCTGGGCGGGAAGGGAAGGAAATGGGAAGATAGGGGGCAACAATATCATACCCATATATACATGACAATAAACCGTTAGACTGCGCTCAGATGTAGTGTTTGTGACCGTTACTTCAGCAATAATGGGTTTCATATGATATGCTCTGTCCTAATTATATGTCACAGTTACTAAAAAGTGCAGTATTATAATTTAAGCCAACCCCATTTAATTTGGGTATATTCCTTTTTGACGTGTTATTCTACTTAATTTGAATATTCATGTTATTCATTTTTAATTTAAATATTACTTTCTTATTTAAATTTACGAAGCGCCCTCTATGGTTCTTTTTGTATTTTGTGCGCTTCTTTAAATTGTGCGTCTTTTCCGACATAGACCGAAAAACACAACTGTTTTTTTTTCTGTGCTCAAGATTCAACAATAAATAACTAGATTGTTTCCCCGTATACCTTCTCTGTATCCTGTACTACAATCTAATGGTTACGTATATCAACGTACCTTTCAATATATTTCCGTCTTGTCATGGTGTCTCAAATACACATTTCCTCATTTAAAAAAAAATTATAATGATTGGGATTACAGTTGAAGAATATAACAAAAAGTGCTAATGCTCCTTTGAAGACGATCGAGTAATCTTTGCTTGTTAATTTTGAATGTTCAGATTGAAGTTACACCGGAGAATGCTGGTGAAATTGCTTCTGCAACCGTGATGTTGACATCGAATCACACGTCTATCGATACAAATAGCCTCAAGTTCACTGCTGACATTTTGACGCATATCGCAAATGTTTCAAAGGACCGGTCAACTATTGACGTGAGTTATACCGTAATGCGCAAGTAATCGGATTATGTTGCAGAGAAGGATGTACATTGTATGGCGAATTGTACCATCCACCCGTATTAATGCAAATAAAAATCTTCCCAACACAGGGATGTTCATTATAGTTCTTATGGCAATGCGGGCATTATAAGACTTGTGTTCACCTTTCATCCCCCCCAAAATACCCATATTTAGTAAAATACTTTTTAAAACTAAACTGCTTGTTTTATTTAATCCTCATTTTACCAAAACAAATACCAACGGGATCAGCTCTCAACCAAGCTCAAATAGTAACAACTGACTCTTTACGGTATTTACGAATCCATATTTAATTGTGTGGTACCATTCCTTTCAAAATTCCTGAAAAGGATTGCGAATGACTTTGTTAATTAAGGTGATGAACAGACTTTTTAGTCTGTGGGCTGGAGGGGTCTACCGTGCACCCCCGCATAACCCACCGCTACCGATGTCCTAAACACAAAAAAGATGTTAACAGTGAACATTTTAGTTTGCACTCTCTGTTCTGGCCCACTGTTTGTTTGCCCTCATAATGACTTAGCCTAGGTGATAATTCTTAGCACTAGGGATGGAAGAACATCCAACATCTCGCCATTACTCCATTATGCTTTGACCTATCATAATGTAACTTGGTGCAATTAATGTTCAGTCGTATGTCGTCATAATGACGTCATCGGTTGTTATGACAACGACCACTAGAGGGCGCTAGAATTGTACGTATATGCATTTTTTTTATTATTGCGATTTTCAAAAGAATTTCTCGTTAGAAGTCATTTAGGTTTTATAGTTTGATGCATATTATGCGGACATGAATTAATGGATACAATTATTTTATTTTTTTAGCCATTGCAGTACACTAGTTATTACTGTGGGGATAAAGTATCATTAAGTTTTACTTGGCAAGGATTTGTCAGCTTTAATGTAAGAAAAACGAACAATAAATTTGAAAATATTTTGCTAAGCGGTCTCTGGAGCTCAATGTTTAAGCCCCCATTATGTCAAATTCAGCCGGGAATCCTTAGCATTTGGTGTGGGGATTACATAAACCTCCATTACTCTGGCATACTTTGACTTACGTTAATAAAACATTAAATGTTAATTTATATGTCGTCAGGATGATGTCAGTGGTTGCCATGGAACTACCTCTAGAGAACTCTATATTTCGATGAATATTATGCGCAAATGAATAATGGTTAAAATTATTTCTTATTTTTACCATTGTACTACACTATAGGGATAATGTTTCATTAATACTTATCTGGAAATGATATACTTATCTTAAAACAAAGGATAACTTTGAAAATCTTGGGTTAAGTTGTCTCTGGAGATCAATGTTAAAGCCCCTATCAGCCCTATTCAGCCAAGAATCCATAGCATTTTGGGTGGGAGGGTTTGAACAAACCTGCATTACTCCGGCATGCTTTGACTTACATTCACTTGGCACATTTAATGTTCATTTATATGTTGGTTTCATTGGTATCCATGGAAACTACTTCTATGTTGTACTAACTATTCTGGTTCATTGCTGACTAGGTCCTTCTCTTTCAGAAGAAGCTTCCTGTTTGGGATGGTGAGACCACTTTTACAAGGAAGTTTCATTTTGTATCCAGGCTGTATGGGAGAGACAACTTAACCTGTTATTTCTTACACTGGATTTGACATATCATTTCCAGATAAAAATTAATGATACATTATCCCGTCATCCTGACGACATATAAATTAACATTCTGTCAAGTTTTATTAATGTAAGTCAAAGCATGCCAGAGTAATGGAGGTTTGTGTAATCCCCTCCGACCCCAAATGCTAAGGATTCCCAGCTGAATTTGACATGATGGGGGCTTAAATAATGAGCTCCAGAGATCCCTTAATAAAATATGTTCAAAGTTATCTTTCGATTTTCCTTACATTACAGTTGACAACTCCTTGCCTGATAAAACTTAATGATACTTTATCCCCATAATGATAACTAGTGTACTAAAATGGCTAAAAAAGAAATAATTGCATCCATTAATTCATGTGCGCATAATATGCATTCAGGTTCAGCGGCCTCTAGAGGTAGTTTCCATGGCAACCAATTACATCATCTGGACAAATGAATGATACATGAATGAACATTTATTGTGCCAAGTTCAATTAATGTAGGTCAAAGCATGTTCGAGAAATAAATGATTATTCAATATGTGGTGCCATGGATGTCCAACTAAGCTTAATACCATGGGGGCTCAAAAGTACACACAGAGAAAAACAAATCTAAATTAAAACATTTTTGTGGTTACATTAGACGTAGATACTCCCATCTGCAATGCGTCTGGCAAAATTTTGCACGCCCCTGCAGCACCCCTACTTTTTGTAAAAAGTATGTAGGGAAATCTTAATAAACCTGGGTCAAGTTAGTGAAGCTATTTCCAATTTTTTTTAACCCAACACCTTTCAAAGGGTCTAGGGATGATCCTAGGAAAAAATATCCAATATTTGTTTTGGGTAACTAAAAATAGCATTGAAATCAAGCCCTTCCAAAACGTGTTCCCCAAAAGGTCGGAACATGCTTTGACAAAGCAGCTGGCTCTGAAGCTCCACCCCCTAATCCTTCCATCCCCCCCCCCCCCTCCCCGAGCAAGGGGAGAACACCGAGCAAGGCATATGTAAACAAATATAGCTGGTGAACCGGTTATGCCAGGCCATTCAACTTTGGCAATTTGTTTCTCGATGATATGAAGTAGGATAACACGAAAGACATGAGTGAAGTAATTAAAGAAAATGCAAATTAGTGCAGTTGCAAAAAGTAGGGGTCACTCACTGCAGGGTTTTAATTAATTAAGGCATAAATAAAGAATTTTGTTTCTTGGTGGCAAGTAAATGACTTATAATGATATACTTTTCTGACAATCCCAATAATTAAAATATGCATAATATACGTGCAATTATAGCGCCCTCTAGCGGTCGTTTTGATGACAACCGATGACGTCATCATGACGACACATGACTGAACATAAAATGTTACCAAGTTACATTATAATATGTCAAAGCATGATGGAGTAATGGCGACATGTTGGATCTTCTTGTGGGCAAAAAGTGGGCCACAACAAATTTTCACTGTTAACATCTTTTTTCGTGTTAAGGACGTCCAAAGAAAAATATGTATATCGGTGGCGGTGGGTTATGGGGGGGGGGGGGGGTGCACGGTAGACCCCTTCAGCTCACAGACTATTTGTATTGATGCATATTTTTACAGATATTTTACGAACAGTGTACAATCCCTATAACTCTGCCAGGATTGAAAAAGAATTACTTCTTCAACCTTTACTTTTCTTCAACCTTTCTCCTTCTTTACCTTTGGAAATGTTTGTCTGTGACAGATTGCAGATGACATTGTGCAGGTGGTAAACAACGTCCTTCAAGTCGACCAGGAGACTTTCGACGATCTTGGCGATGATAACTCGGCGTCAGCTATCATTCTTGCCCTCGAAAAATACGTGACCGCACTGCAGTTGGCTGGCTCTGGCAACATATCAGCAGTGCAGAGTAATGTGGCTGTGGTGGCAATCACCGTACCCAAGGAATCGCTCAGAAGTGGCCTGGGGTTTGCTACCATCAGCAGAGGCTCTGGAGTAGGTTCCTTGACAGAAGACGATGTTTCCGTATTCTTTGGATCAAACAGTACTCCCGTTGCTGGCGTAATCTCCGAGTCCATCACGCTCCCTCCTGCAATACTCAGTAATACATCAGGTATGATGTTGTGTTGTCTTGTTAAGCGAGTGTTTGACTTACCAATCAGTAAACGTTTTGAAGTAACTACAGTTTTCTGTGGGAAGGTTTGGTGGTTAATTTCTTTGCACTTTCAATGCTTCTGTGACACTGATTTCAAAACAGTTGGACTTTCCGTCATGATACAGACATAGGGTTAGTCGCCACGTGAAGAACTTTAATTCCCTTATCATTTAATCAATAATATTAATTATATCCAGGTGAGAGAGTACCCATCAGTTTTTTCATCTACCAGAACAGCAAACTGTTTCGACCTCCCACATTACGGAACGCAGTGGACTCCTGCAATCCACTCCAGCGTGCTGTCATTAGTCGCATCATCACTGCCACCGTAGAGGGCGTCAGGATTGAACATCTTCCTGTGGATAAGCCCGTTGTCAGTGCTTTCTCCCTTCTGAATGTAAGAAACCTAGCCTTGTTATTTGAGAGTTAGTTCACACTCGTCCGTTGCAATAACAACTGCTGTTTACCAAAATTCGTCCCTAATTTGCCATAGTGACCAATCCAGAATTAAGTTGGCATAATGACCAATGCGGTATTGGTCACTTTGCCAAATTACAAAAATAGCCAGTTAGAGCATTCGTCATTTGAATGCATGCTCTATCTCCAAACTATAAGGAATACATGCATGTGGATTAGATACAATGGTAGGTCTCTTCCTGAATGTACTAATGGGCGGGGAAACTTAAAATTGAAAAAAGTTGGATTGGTCACTATGGCAAATTAGGGACGAATTGTGTTACTAATGAACGGTTTCAGTTTTGGTAGGCCCAATTGATCACAGTTTTCCTAATAAACTTGGTGTAAAGTTAATGTTATCAAACATCACTTGAAATTTGTATGTCTGAAGTTTAGTGAAACTAATGAAATTATTTATTGATTGAATTGAAATTAATGGGGACAATTTGAAAGCGTTTTGTCTATTTTCTTTTAAACGAATTGCCGAAACTTTAACAGGTCGGTTGTTAGCATAGTTAGGTTGGTATAAGCATAGCCTACTCGTAGAAGCATTTTACTATACAAGTGTCACCTTCCTTTTAAAATATTAAGATGAGCTTAATCGTGTGATATATCCTACAGGTGAGTATAAACTCAAATGAGACGATGAATGGATATGAGTGTGTGTTCTGGAATTTCACATTGAACGGTGGCTATGGAGATTGGTCAACTGAAGGCTGTCTGAAGTTTTTGGACAACAACAACAGGGCAGTTTGCCACTGTAATCACTTGACGAGCTTTGGTGTTATTGTAAAACCTGGTTCGATCCCCATAGCTTGTTGTCCAGAAGATACATTTGACGGAACGAGTGGACGTTTGACTTTCCCTCCGACGAGACTGGGAAACACTGTTAATTCGTCGAACGTGTGTCCACCGTTTACATCCAGTGGTAATGATTTGATTTGTTTGTATCAATAAATACCGTGGGTCTACACTTACTTGTGTCCATTTAGGCCTAATGGAATATTGGAATACAGACAAATGTTTGAGTTATGTGCACGCTGGTGTAGATTTTACTCACCTTGGTGTTGACAATGTACGACTCCATAACCATTATTGTATCAGTTTTTTTTTTTTGACATTCAATCAAACATATGCATATCTGATAGGGTCATAAGACATCTCGACTCCTGTGATAACTCGACACGGACAACTCGACCCACATAAAACTCAACCCACGAGGCAACTCAACAACTCGTGACAACTCGACCGTTTTTGTGACAATTCGACCCCCTTTTTTTTACTTGCGCTGCGGGAAGGATTGATGCAGACGATAGAATGCGGCGCAACTTATGAATTTGAAAATTATATGCTTTTGCCTATTATTGTCGTTGATTTTATAGGCCTTTTAATGTTTTATTATTTGAATAGTATTCAATAAAATATAATATTTTAATATTTTATACATTTGGACCCTTTTTTATTTCACATTATATTTTTCCCGGGGATTAGGTATCTTTACTATAACTAGTATTTACTACATTCTAAAAAGGATTTTCCAAGAGATAAATATATCCCAAATCTTTTCCCATTGTATATTTTTTAGGAATTATATTTTGACAACAGGCAAGAGCGGGCAATTGTGGTTTGACATCCCCCCCCCCGTGATGACACCTGTCGCTCACCTGCAAATACCACGCCACAAGGCACCGTAACATAAATTAACGTTAATCTTTAAGTATTACAAGAGAAATGATTGAATTTGTGCTAGAATTTGTGTTATAGTTGATGCTAGAATAAGCCTAGCTCGTTATCAATCTGTTTTCGAGGGAAAACGATGATCCACTTCTAAGCAACGATAAATTGGGTCGAGTTGTCCGTGTCGAGTTGTCACAGGAGGTCGAGTTGTCACAGGAGGTCGAGTTGTCACAAGGGTCGAGTTGTCTTGTGGGTTGAGTTGTCTCGTGGGTATTTTTTGTGGGTCGAGTTGTCACAAGGGTCGAGTTGTCACGAGGGTCGACTTGTCTCGTGGGTCAAGTTTTTTGTGCGTCGATTTGTCCGTGTCGAGTTGTCACAAGGGTCGAGTTGTCTTAACCCCACCTGAAACAATATATCTTTCACCTATTTACAGCTGTATACTTCGTCCATGTTTATTTCAAATCCGGTCCTTTTTATTTTATTCATTTTATATTTTATTTTTATTTTATTTATATTTTATTCAATGAATTCATTTTTTTTTTTACAGTTGGCATGCCCCGAGCTACTAGAGAGTGTATTTGTGACAACATAACAGATGCCAATTGGCGGGATCCAATCATCATGAACTGCTTTGATATAGAAGAAAATATCAATGATATTCTTCTTAACCTGACGAAGGTGAGCATTACAATAGTCCTAATACAGTAATAATACAAGTGCCTTCAAGATACTAAGCAAGATTCAGTTTATGGGTATAAACAATGTTTATTAAACACAATGTGTAATAATCTCTTCTTGGAAGAAGTGACGTGGTTTTGAAAAGAACCGGAAGTGAGGATAGTTCTCGACGTTTCGAACAGTGTACTCTGTTTGTTTTAGGAGAATGGTGATGTAATAACTTATATACTATATTGTAATAATAATAATAATAATAATAATAACAATAATAATAATAATAATAATAATAATAATGAGATATTATTTTTTGAAATATTAAAATTGGATTTTAGTGTATTTCGATACCTGATGACGTCACCATGACGTCACAACTTTACCTGAAACGATATGTCATATATTTATTGACAACTACATGATATTGTCTAAGTATGTGTCATGTTTGAAGGCCCTGTGAACTTTGGAACTGTTTTCTTGTTAGATAAGTCTCCTCGAGAAGGAGAAGAAAAAAGAAAACTACTTCAAAGAGCTGTCGCACGAACACCTAAAAAAAACTAGAGCTCAAGTGTTTGTTAGAACAAACACACTGTGTTCGTGTCAACTTCCGGTTCAATCAAATTATCATGATTATGCCAATCATATTTTACAAAGGGGTATCATCTTTTATTATAACAATATCAATTTCATATTCGAAAGACCTATCAATTTTGCTTTAGAATGTGTTGAATTTGAACTTCCTGTTCAGACAAGAAGTAAAGTTCAGATCAGGTAATTTGAAGGTCATATATGACCTTGTCATGATCATGAAAAAATAACGTTAGTACCTGCTTTGGTTCAATTTCTGAGATTGGAAAATAATCCCTTTTGTAAAACTGCCGCTAGGGGGCGCTCTGACTTTGTTGACGTGCCAAACATATTTAAGATAAGATGTCACTAATCACTTTATTCACAGAAGTCATATTCAAATTTCTTATGGTTTTTGAGATAGAAAATTATAATTTTTCTAAACCCGCCGCCAGAGGGCGCTGTGACAGCTGATGAAGTCATCAGTCACATTTAAAACAAGTTCACATGTCAACAGTAATTTCGTCCACGGAAGGCACACCCAAAAACCATATCATGTTTACTGCAGACCCTATAAAAGTGCTTCAGAATATTTTGTTCACTTAAACATCCGGTTTCGACCGGAGAGGTCAGATTAGGTAATGTCTGAGTAAACTATCACATAATTCAAGATTTGTAAGATGATGCAAAGATTGTGTAATATGTTTTGTGGTTCATAAGATATGATTTTTTGAAATATTAACAATAAATGTTAGTGTATTTCTGATGAAGTCACAACTTTACCTAAAACTATGTCATAATTTTATTGACAATTACATGTTATGGTCTAAGTATGTGTCAAGTTTAAAGATTCTGTGATCTTTGGAACTATGTTTTTTTTTGTTCGATAAGTCTCACTAGAGATCAAGTGTTTGTTAGAACGAACACACTGTGTTCGTGTCAACTTCCGGTTCAATCAAATTATCATGATGATGTCAATCATATTTTGCAAAGGTGTATCATCTTTTATTGTAACCTTTGCTTGTTAATTGTGAATTTTCAGATTGAAGTTACACTGGAGAATGCTGGTGATATTGCTTCTGCAACCGCGATGTTGACATCAAATCACACATCTATCAATACAAAAAGCCTCAAGTTCATTGCTGACATTTTGACGCGTATTGCAAATGTTTCAAAGGACCAGCCAACTATTGAGGTGAGTTACCATTATGCGTGAATCATCGGATTAGGTTGCAGAAAAGGATGTACGTTGTATGGCGAATTCCCACCAGTAAGTCAAGTCAAGTCACAATTAGTTTGTTTTACATGTCAAGTCACAAGTCACAAGTCAAGTCAGTTTTTTTGTTTACAATAATAATAATATAAGTTTTGAGGCTTTGCATGGTGGAATATCGATATCGTTTCGGTTTGCGGTAACACCATGTGTTTATCTCAACTAACGTGAAGCTGAGATACAGGTTCTGAAAAGAACCGTATTGCACAATCGTATCTCAATCTTCGTTAAGTGAGAAAGGTTCAAGGGAGAACCAATTTCGGGCAACTCGTTTTTCTCTACTGTCGCTAAGTGAGAAATATGGTTCAGGGAGAACCATGGGGACTTCACGGGTTAATATGGTTTAGGGAGAACCAAGGGACTTCACGGGTTATTCTCAACGTTTCGATTAGCCTGCTCTAATCTTCTTCAGGAGAATGAAGAGGTTTGCCGATGCAACTCCTTAAGTAGTATTTGCTGGGATTATGTGTAGAATGGGAAGTGTTCCGATTGGTGCTACTGTTGTGTGATGTGTTGTGATTGGTTGCCACCGTGGCATTGTTCTTGTGTGTGTTTCCTGCTGTGTGTGAGTTGCCTGCTCGCTGAGGCGTATCAGTTGACAGTGGGGTGTGGGTGTTGGTGGATGGTAGGATTGAATGCCAAATGTTGCTGATGAAATAGCCGATGTCCTGGGGGACAGTGTCATGTTTATGAATCTCAATAGCCTCTCTGATACGACGGGTGTACCAGTGCTTTTCCGGGGCTATGATCTTTGCATTCTGCCAGTCAATGATATGGTCCAAATCGGTGGAGTGTTTGATGATCGCAGATTTGTCACATTCCCCTCCAATCACAACACATCACACAACAGTAGCACCAATCGGAACACTTCCCATTCTACACATAATCCCAGCAAATACTACTTAAGGAGTTGCATCGGCAAACCTCTTCATTCTCCTGAAGAAGATTAGAGCAGGCTAATCGAAACGTTGAGCATAACCCGTGAAGTCCCTTGGTTCTCCCTGAACCATATTAACCCGTGAAGTCCCCATGGTTCTCCCTGAACCATATTTCTCACTTAGCGACAGTAGAGAAAAACGAGTTGCCCGAAATTGGTTCTCCCTTGAACCTTTCTCACTTAACGAAGGTTGAGATACGATTGTGCAATACGGTTCTTTTCAGAACCTGTATCTCAGCTTCACGTTAGTTGAGATAAACACATGGTGTTACCGCAAACCGAAACGATAATAATAATAATAATAATAATGTGTGGATTTATATAGCGCACGTATCCACCAACTAAGTGGTGTTCAAGGCGCATTATATTATTATCCCTGCTCATAAGGCTCATAAGGCTCATAAATCATTCCTGAAACCATCTCAGCTCCCTGGGAAGTATATAGCTCAATTGCTGCCATTTCTAGCGCATATAGAGCAAACCAACTCTGCCTTCACAGGTACCCATTTAACCCCTGGGTGGAGAGAAGCAATTATGATTAAGTGTCTTGCTCAAGGACACAAGTGTCACGGCCGTGATTCGAACCCACATTCTGTTGCTAACACCAGAACTTGAATCCGGTAAGCTAGACCGCTCGGCCACGACACCTCATGTCAAGTCAAGTGAAGTCAAAAGAAAGTGCGACTTGAAGTTAAATTCAAGTCAAGTCACTGACTCGAGTCCACAACTCTGGGTCTTGAATCATTCCTGTATAGTTTGGCCATTGTACCATCCACCAGTATTAATACAACTTAAAATATTCCCAACACAGGGATGTCCATTAGTTCTTATTATAGCAACGCGGATAAAAAATATACGTCTATCTGTTCACCCTTTATCCAAAAGGAACACACATATTTAGTACAATACTTAATTTTAGTTAATCCTCAGATATACTCGATTAAATAAAATTACTAAAAATACCGACATGATCAGCTCTCAACCAACTTAAAATAGTAAATACTGAATCGGGTGTACGGTATTTACGAATCGATGTTAATTGTGTGGTACAATTCCTTTCGAAATTCCTGAAACAGATTGTGAATGACTTTGTTAAGGTGATAACAATCTCCTTCAGGAAACCTTTGTATTGGTGCGTTTACACACATTTTACCAATAGTGTACAATCATTTTATCTGCCAATATTGAAATAATTGAACTTTTTCAATCTCGTCTTTTCATTTTGAAATATTTGTCTGTGACAGATTGCAGAGGACATTGTGCGGGTGGTAAACAACGTCCTTCAAGTCGACCAGGAGACTTTCGATGATCTCAGCGATGACAACTCGGCGTCAGCTATGATCCTTGCCCTCGAAACGTACGTGACCGCACTGCAGTTGGCTGGCTCCGGCAACATATCGGCAGTGCAGAGTAATATGGCTGTGGTGGCAGTCACCGTACCCCAGGAATCGCTCAGGAGTGGCCTAGGGTTCGAAACTATCCCCAGAGGGTCTGTAGTAGATTCCTTAACAAATGGAGATGTCTCAGTATTTTCTGAGACAAACAGAATCCCAGTCGCTGAGGTCAAATCCTCCATCTATCTTCCTGCTGTGGTTTTAGATTATGTAACACCAGGTATGATTTCCCTGAAATGTCCTTTTGGACATTACTATCTGGCAAAAACTGAGGTTAATTAATTATTTTTAGGATAAAATCTTGTCAACAGGGCGTAAAATATTCTTTGTAATTCAGTGATGATAAAATCACTGTTTCTATTTGTATGTTGTAAATTATGTATTTGTAGAAAGGAATGATATTTAAATTGAGAATGTTGGTCATAATTATTGGTAGTAGTTCCATTTTTGAGGGGTTCTTTTCCACCTACCAAAAATACAGCTGTAAAAACGGAGTTTCTATTTTATAAAATGGAAAAAATACAAAATACAAATACATTCTTAAGTATGTTTACAAAGTCCGATAACAAGAATATGTACAGATGTGCTGTGTATTCCTATATACATAAGATATGTAATAGCAGAAGCATTATATACAAAAGGTATGGCTAGTCTTTAACGAACAGTGGATTTGGGCTTTCATGAAGTTGTATTCCACAAACTGAAGCGCAAGATCTCAAATGAAGCAGTGCATTGTGTGGATGACTTGCATGTGTGCTCGAGGACTGTACTGTACTGCGCGTTTTAATGCGTGTTGCACTGTGAACATTTTGCGACCCTGCATGTAGCCTTGTTGCGCCATAGAGAAAGGACCGCACCAAGTTTGTGTCCAGTTTAGCGCTGGAACTAGAAGGCGGCATCGAATGATACCCAAATCCATGGTAACCAAGCTTGTTAGCAAGCTCGCTGTGCGTGTGGTTCATTTTGTAGTACAATGCCGTGGATTGGATTATCGCAATTCGTGTGATATAGTATTCTGGTAATAGCAATATTAGTGAAACTTAAGTTTGGATGCTATCTTGTCACAGGTGAGACCGTACCCATCAGTTTTTTCGTCTACCTGAACAGCAAGTTGTTCCGTTCTCCTAAATTACGGAACGCAGTGGACCGACGACGTGCTGTCGGTAGTCACATTGTCGCTGCTACCGTAGAAGGTGTCAGGATTGAGAATCGTCCCATGAATGAGTCAGTGACCAGCACCTACTTCCCCCTGAATGTAAGAATTTCTACTTTTACACATAATTCTTTTTAAAGTAACAACATTGGTTATTACCTAATTACAAGACTACTGGATTGTTAGTCAAAAGCAAGCTAACTTGATGTGAAGTTGGTAAAGGTATCAGTTATCCTGAAAAATGATCCTGAGAAAACATTAACAAAATTCATATTTCAACAAGTTGCCAGACCTTGCCAGTGTTTGCTGAACAAAACCTGAATGTTTTTCACACTCTTCTAGAATAAGAACAATATTCAACCATATTACTTAAAATATGATCGTGAAACGCGCATAAATGAAGACTTCACAAAACTGCATCACAAACTTCCATATAGGTTGTCTTAGGGTGTGGCTAAGTCTTTAACAGTGATAGGTCACACAAGTGGATTTAATACATTTCAAGTTGAAAACATCATGTGTACAATTTTGGGTCACAGCATAGAGTGGCAATATGTATTTTGGTAAAATTGTCTGAAATGCATCAATAATGCGATATGTATAAAAACCAACCTGTGAAAGTTTCAGCTTATTTCATTGTGTCGTTAACGAGAATTTAAAATTTCTGTCTTTGGATGACAGAAAATTAATTTTTTAAATTATTTCATTAATTTTACTTAAAAGTAAGGTATATGTTTGGTAAATTATTTTTTATAAATGTGAAATAATTTCTATAGTTAAAATTGAGGAAAGATTCCTATCTGGAATGAATTTCACATTGGTATGAATAGAAACAATCTGAATGCATTTTCACTATGACTATGTTCACATTAACGACACAACGTAATACGCTATAACTTTCACAGGTTTGTAATTTTATGTATATCTTGATTTAAAGATAGTAACCATACTCTTAAAAGCATTTTGCCAATATTACCAATCATGCACCTTCCCTTAAAATAATAGCATCTGAAACAAAACTATTTCAAGGGAATGTTTACCAACATTAACTTTATGCAAAACATCGGTTTTTCATAATGTGTTTCCCTAAATCAGAGAAGGTACGCAAAGTATGTTGTGTACATATAGGTACACGCTATATACAGCTTGGCTACACTATTTGACAGCCATTTTTGTTTTGTACAATTTTGTGAAACCCAAGCAATACCAAATTGTGAAGTTACTTTTGTCTCCTTGAAAATATTGAGGTGAAGATAAATGGGGTAGGGCGTGGGCCCCCTTTATGTTTTTGGAGTGGCATATCTATAAGTTATAGGAACCTAAACAATTTGTGAAACCTGAACAATTTTCCAAACTGTTAAATGACTTTGGTTTCTTGAAAATATTAAGGTGAAGATATATGTGACAAGATGGGCCCATCCAACTGCTTTTTGATTGGCATATCAATTAGATGGGTCACAAAACAGCATATATTTGACCGCACGTTTTTGTGGATACGATTTAGGTGAGTAACTCGGATGAGATGGTGACTGAAATTTGTACATCTGAAGTTTAGTGAAACTGATGTAATTATTGATTGATTGAATTGAAATTAATAGGGAAACTTTGAAAGCGTTTTCCCTATTTTCTCGTTCACGGATTGTCAATGAAATATTAGCTGAAACAGTTCACAAGTCTGTTTAAGCGTAGTTAGGCTGGTTAGCATACTCGTAGAAGCAATTTACTATAAAAGCGTCATCTTCCTTTTAAAATGAGCTTAATCGTATGATATATATCCTACAGGTGAGTATAAACTCAAATGAGACGGTGGATGGATATGAGTGTGTGTTCTGGAATTTCACATTGAACGGCCGCTATGGAGATTGGTCAACTGAAGGCTGTATGAAGGTTTCGGACAACAACAGCCGGATAGTCTGTCAATGTGACCATTTGACGAGCTTTGCTGTTATCATGGTAAGGAAGACACTAGATTGACTTTGCTGTCAACCCTGGTGAATAATGATTGACTATATTTGAGCTGTTCCCAGGATATGAGGACAAAGTTGTGCAATGTAATTTGCTGGTAAAGGACTAATGGATTCAAAAATTCACAAAATACATTATTAGAAATAATGACTGTTTGATACTTACAGATGATAATGATTATTATTGGGTATCATTTGAAAGCTCATTCTCTGCAGAATTTGGAAATACAAAAATCTAAATGCATCATCAGGCTCATATATCATTCCTGAAACTCATTTCTGAAATCTCAGCTCCCTGGTGAGTATGCAGCTTAATTGCAGCTCAAGGACCAGCTCAAGCACCACGGTCACAGTCAGGATTCGAACCCACATTCTGAAGACTCGACCATCAGAACACAAATCAGAATTTGATTATCATAGAGTATAGTGTAAAGAACTTGTCATGAGAAAAGTAAAAATAAATAAATAAATAAAAACATTCACAAATTTTATAGAAAATTAACCTTGAGCAAAATCAACAACTTGTTGCCAATGCATTGGCGGATCCGGGGTGGGGGTGGGGGGGGGGGCTAAGGGGGCTGTAGCCCCCCTAAAATCGTTTAAAAAAAAAAAAAAAAAAAAATTTAAAAGGGAGAGAAAAAGAGAGAGAGAGGGAGGGGAGGGGAGAACGCACTCCCATTCCCTACCCACTTAGTACTCTACTAACCGTTGCGCATAGGAAGTGGCGGCACCCTTTGTAGTACTGAAAAATAATTGTTTTTGATTCTCAGCCCCCCCTCCCCTAAAAATGTTCTGGATCCGCCCATGCAATGTACATGTTGTTTTTGTGTTTTCTCTGACATGACAGTACTTTATTTAGACAGAATACTGTTTCAGGATGATTGGTACCTTTACCAACTTCACATCAAGTTAGCTTTTGGATAATAATTCGGTAATTTTTAACAATGGATATGGAAGCCAATTTTGACATGCTGCATCCTTTATGTCTTTAACAGGATATCTACGGCAATCAGCAGGATGAGGTGTTAAGCATCATCAGTAAGATAGGGTGTGCAGTGTCCATCGTAGCGCTCATCATCACTATCGTAACATATCTTTGCATCAAGTAAGTCGGAAATAACACCCTTCATATCGTCGCAGTTTTCACGAAGTGACATATTCATCCACGTCGTGGTAAAATCGCGTTGCGAGATATAAGCGATTGAAGTTGGTCAAGTTTTAAAATCGCGGTTTCGATGTCATTTTAATCTCGAAGATCATTAATTTTTACTTTGTTAGAAAGCTGAAATCTCATATGATACGTAACTGTATTCATTTTGTAGCGGAAAATAACTATAAACGAGTAACAAACGTATAAACCAAACAGTCACTTCGTGAAAACTGCACACGCTGTTAAGTTTTCACGAAGTGACGTTTCCCGTGCATTAGTATATGGACACGCGTCAACTTTGTGGAACACACGTGTGGCGTGATCGAATTGTGTCACTTCGTGAAAACTTTAAAACATGCCGTTAGCATAAAATACATGTAGTAATACATGCACAAGGCTGCGATCGGTCACTTCGTGAAAACTTAAAACCACAGTTTACTTCAATTTTACAAAAACTTCATTACTTTAATTAGAAAACTAGATAGTTTTGAGGATTAAAACTTGGTGAAATGAAAGATAACAGTATGTGAAGTCCAAATATTGACTAAACTCATTTTCCCGAAAAAATACGATTTTTTAGCAATCCGTCACTTCGTGAAAACTGCGACGATATTATATCCATGGTAACACTGAAATAGAATCTTCAAAATCAGATTAACACCTACAAATTTAATAGACAGCAAACACTAACAGGACACCCTACACATAAAGAAGAACACAAAATAAATAGAGAAAAAGAAAAAAGTAGTTTTCTATAAACAAATACATTATGGCCTCATCTATTAAAGAAATTCCAACATAATAGAATTATCCATTTAGAAATCCTGTTATTAAAGTTTTATTGTTTGGTGTTGTACAATAATAAAGCACACTGCTCCAGAATTGTATTTGAGTCCTACGACTGTCTGAGTCCAAGTCACTTAAAGACAACCCAAGTCCAGAGTCATAGAAAGTTGTGCCCGAGTCATTGTACGTCATGACCCGAGTCCAAGTCTGAGTCATAAACAGTATGAATCAAGGAAGAGTAACCAATCTAGCTGCACTTCTCTTTTTGAAAACTCTGATATTATTTTACATGTATCTTCACATCTCTGTCACAGGAAACTACGCACCAAACGTCCCCAGCAGATTGTGCTCAATTTATCCTTTGCCCTTCTGGGTCTCTACCTCGTTTTCTTGACTGGCATCGAGGCAACTGGCTCTGGAGTTTGCTGTATCATCGTGGCCGCCCTGATCCACTTCTTCACCCTCTCTTCCATGGCCTGGATGGCCGTAGAGGCCACTAACATGTATCTTCTCTTTGTGAGAGTAGTCAATGCCAATGTATCACACTTTATGATCAAGGCGTCAATTGCAGGCTGGGGTAAGGCTCTTTTTTATAAAATGTTAGGTATTACGTGAGCATGAAAAAACAATTCACAGGTAAAATTGAATGCAAAACACTCCGCCTCGAATACTGAGGACATACATTCCTGAATACTGAATCCCCCCCAAAAAAGTGTCACCGTCACCGCACCGATTTAGAAGCTGACCTATGAGCAGAAACCGGAAATATTTGTTGGCGTACAGTTACTATATTAATGTCTTTGTCTTACTAATGCCTTACTATATTAATGTCTTTGTCTTATTAATGCCTTACTATATTAATGTCTTTGTCTTACTAATGCCTTACCATATTAATGTCTTTGTCTTACTAATGCCTTACTATATTAATGTCTTTGTCTTACTAATGTCTTACTATATTAATGTCTTTGTCTTACTAATGCCTTACTATATTAATGTCTTTGTCTTACTAATGCCTTACTATATTAATATCTTTGTCTTACTAATGCCTTACTATATTAATGTCTTTGTCTTACTAATGCCTTACTATATTAATGTCTTTGTCTTACTAATGCCTTACTATATTAATGTCTTTGTCTTACTAATGCCTTACTATATTAATGTCTTTGTCTTACTAATGCCTTACTATATTAATGTCTTTGTCTTACTAATGCCTTACTATATTAATGTCTTTCATTGGTGGCAGATGAATTTTGATCATCAGTAGGAGGCCAAGCAGTTCCAAAATTCTGTTATGAATTTGCAAAAAACAAACCCCCAAAACATAGATCATACAATCAAATGGAAATATTAAAATAAATGTACACTGTTACAAAAATTGTTGTTCATTTACAGTAAGTTGTTTTGTCAATTGGCATTATTAATACGGAGACTTGTTTATTATACAGCAGATTCTTTGTTATACAGCAGAATTTTCTCTTGTGCATAAACAACAGACGTGCTGTAACTTATAAATATTTATAAACATTTTTTTAATTTTTATGTAAGTCGCCCATCACAAGGCCAAAAGGCCACTCAAGGTGAGGGCTAACAAGAAAATTAGTCAAGTTAAGAGAAACCTGTTGACATTACGCTTAAACTTAAATGGATTGTATGCAACAGGGAAACAAGGTGAAGGAAGGGAATTCCAAAGTGAAGCAGTACGTGGGAAGAAACTTGTTGAATACATCTTAGAATTGCATTTGGGAACTGTGACTGTATGAGGATGTGAATGGACTGAGAAGCGAGTAGTGCGACCAAAAGGACGGTTTGGAGGGACGACCGACGAAAGACCGTTGGAGCACATTCCATGATAGTATCTATAGTATCTATAGAAGTATCCTGTGAAGAGATTCACAGGAAAATCTGAAAACAGCAATTTGTGCTGTAAATTTTAGATTCTTTTCAACAGAAATGTGAACTCACATTATTTTTTACAGTGTAGGAAGCCTTATTGTGTTTAACATCTTCTGTTTTATGAATATCCATAGTTTGCCAAACTAACTGTTGTTTTATACTTTCTGTCAGGTTTCCCACTTGCCGTCGTGGTTATTATCCTGGCTGTTGACCATACCAACTATGTGAATAGTAATTTGTAAGTGCATTCTGGGTGATTGCTTTTTGATGCGTGCCTTCAGAACAAAAATATATTAACATTAATCTAGATATCCCACTATATATACAAAGAGGGACTTCAATATATTGATGGCATATATATTTATATATCCAGCCAATTGTTCTTTGCTCGCTTCCCGTTTATATAATATTTCAGGTCAGTGTCTTCCTATATATATATATTTATTCTGTGTACAACCATGTAAAAGGCTTGTGTCCCGTTGTGTGAACCCCGCTACTGCCGTCACCCAGGTTATATGTATTTAATTTTTGTCCTACACCGACATGTGTATAGCACTGTATACTCAGTGCTTTCCGAGTGTCTGTGGAAAAAACTTCACAGGCGACTTGAACCCACGACCTCCTGCTTACTAGTATAGACGTCGACCACCAACCTTGCCCGATGACGATTGGCTGGCTACAATCCTATATAGCAGCGGGTTCTGCGATATTCCATCAAACTATTTACATGTAATCAACATATTGAAGGCCCTCTTTGACACCCCTTTGTGCCTCACTCATTGTTGCTGTGTCACCCCCGTTTTAATACCCTAGATCTGCCCCTGCCATGTACAGATTTATAACAAATAACCCCCTCCTCTCGCCTCGATTTACCCTTGTTCTCCCTATACATTCTTCAACTGATTCTGGAAGGGCAGCAAAGAAATATTGATTTTTTAATAGGTGTGTTAAGAACAACAGACTTATAGATTGCTGATGTAGAATGATTTACTCTCTTGGTTTATTTTCAGCTGTTTCCTGCGAACAGATAGCCCTAATGCGTTTTACTTTGGTCAGATTCTTATCATCGGATTGGTGCTCCTCTTCAACTTCGTCATCTTCACGTTGGTAATGCGTCAGCTGACCTGTGCACGCAAGGTCTTCAATAGCACCTCCGACAAGGACAGTCGCACAGAGACCCTGCACCGTCTCCAGAATGCCATTCCCATCTCGGTCCTGATAGGTCTGACCTGGGTTTTCGGAATTCTGTCCCTCATCCAGACAACCAACTCTGTGTTCCAAGTCCTCTTCTGCATCTTCAACTCCCTCCAGGGCCTGATGATCTTCATACTGTTCTGCCTGAGACAGAAGGAGATTCGCAAGGCTTGGATGAACTTGCTGAGATGCAGAAAGGATCGCACTGATCAGTATACAAATAGCAAGGCAACAAGAACCAGAGACAACATTGATTCCCAACGTACCATCCCCCTGACCCATCAAGGTACAGGTAGCACCGGTATCAATTAAACATGCTATGTGTTCTTTAGGGACCATGGAAAACTAGTCAGGTATCCTACCATGATGATTCAAACAAGAGGCTGGATTCATGCATGGGTGACTTTGGGTACAATTAAGTCCTGTCGTGCACCAATGAACACAATCACCCCTTGGGCTCTTTGAAACATGTTTTGGGTTTTTTGTTTGTTTTTTCTTTCGCTTTCTGGAGTACTTGAGTTACTTAAAAGAAAATAAATTTTATCTTTAAGTTCATTAAGATTGTTATCGGAAACTTACAATAGGAAAAGGGTAATTAAAAGTTCAAATATATTTTCATTATATAATCACAAGTGCATAATTCCGATACAATACACAGAACATTTCGTCTTTCACTTGTTTAGGATTTCATTTTACTTTGCACTTTTTGAGATTTGTTTATATTTGTAAACACACTCGTCTATCTCTGATTTGTAGGAAATGTTGACATTTGTCATTATATGTATTATAATGTGAAGGAAAAAAAGCTTTGATATTTTATGTTCATTCTTCACTGTTGGTCATCACTTATGTTGTTTTAATCACATTTCATGAGAATATTATATATAACCATAGTTCAAAATCTAATGCACTTTTAGAATATCAGTTTTGTAGATAAGTAATGCTCAGTAGAGAACAAAATCATTGTTCTAGCTGGTGGATCTTGTTGCATTGAGCCAGCCTGCACACTTTTCTGTTGTTGCATTTTGTTGCATTCAGGAGGGTGTTAGTGAAATGCCTGTAGGGGGTTAGGGTTAAAGGGAAGGTACAACATCGGTAGTGTTGTCAGAACTGCTTCATATGATTATGCGTATTTTCTTTGAATCAAGATATACATTAAACAAACCAGCCTGTGAAGGTTTCAGTCAGATCAATACATAGTCTAAGTCATGAGAATTTGTTTATACAGAAAACACTTGGATCAAACATTTGCCATAATGGCAATTTTTGCTAATTTGTTTTGTGTTTAAATGGGAGCCATTCAGAAAGATTGTTTTCAGGAAGATATTTTTAGGATCTTTTACAAACTAAGGTTTTTTTATTCGGATAATAATTGTGTAATAATTTTGTAAGCAATATATTGTACCTTCACTTTGATTGGCTTACACATTCATGAGACAATTGCCATATTACAAGCGTTTTTGTTCTAGCAAGTGCCTGTGGTTCTTATAAAGCGTCGCCATACGGGTGATTGGCAGTGTCAGTTTGACTGAGTTAATGTAATCACCCTTGTGTGTGTGTGTGTGGGGGGGGGGGGGAGTGTGTGTGTAAGCTTATACCCTGTGTGGACCTTAGAACAAAAGATGTCCACACAATATAGGTTCTTGAGACAAACATGTTTTCAAGGGATATTTGATACCATCATCAGCTTTATACCTAGCAAGTTTAATGTCTGTGATCATTTGTATCTATCGAGAAAACCAATAATGTATGAGGGCTTTAACCACTTACGGCTAATTGTTTATTCAGTTCAAAATAGAGGTCAATTGCATAGAGGAATTCGCTTAGCAAAGATGAGCAAATTACCAGCCAAAGTCTGCATACTTTTTAATGACAAACTGGATGACACAGACACATCTTGAAAAACTCTCTGGTAAGCAATATGTTCTATTTATCAGCTGTATATAATGTGGCCTTTACCGTATATTGGAATGTACGTATGACCCGTAATATAATAATTGATCATTATGCCACACTCGACCTGCTGTGTTATTTAATTCGAATAGCAATGTAATACCGCCGTAATGTAATGTTTGCTAACTATTTACACACGCAAACCGTACTTTACATTTTTTAGTGATGAGTATTTTTTATTATCAATAGTTTAGAAATGTGTTTTATAGAGAATTACACGATAAAATGATTTACTCGTAATGTAATGCCACCGAATTCCATAATATTTTTAACATTCACAAACGCATATTGCAGTTTACGTTCTTGAGTTTTATAGAGAATTACACGATAAAATGATTTACTCGTAATGTAATGCCACCGAATTCCATAATATTTTTAATATTCACAAACGCATATTGCAGTTTACGTTTTTGTGTTTTATAGAGAATTACACGATAAAATGATTTACTCGTAATGTAATGCCACCGAATTCCATAATATTTTTAATATTCACAAACGCATATTGCAGTTTACGTTTTTGTGTTTTATAGAGAATTACACGATAAAATGATTTACACGTAATGTAATGCCACCGAATTCCATAATATTTTTAACATTCACAAACGCATATTGCAGTTTGCGTTTTTGTGTTTTATAGAGAATTACACGATAAAATGATTTACTCGTAATGTAATGCCAGCGAATTCCATAATATTTTTAATATTCACAAACGCATATTGCAGTTTACGTTTTTGTGTTTTATAGAGAATTACACGATAAAATGATTTACACGTAATGTAATGCCACCGAATTCCATAATATTTTTAACATTCACAAACGCATATTGCAGTTTACGTTTTTGTGTTTTATAGAGAATTACACGATAAAATGATTTACTCGTAATGTAATGCCACCGAATTCCATAATATTTTTAATATTCACAAACGCATATTGCAGTTTACGTTTTTGTGTTTTATAGAGAATTACACGATAAAATGATTTACACGTAATGTAATGCCACCGAATTCCATAATATTTTTAACATTCACAAACGCATATTGCAGTTTGCGTTTTTGTGTTTTATAGACAATTACACGATAAAATGATTTACTCGTAATGTAATGCCACCGAATTCCATAATATTTTTAACATTCACAAACGCATATTGCAGTTTGCGTTTTTGTGTTTTATAGAGAATTACACGATAAAATGATTTACACGTAATGTAATGCCACCGAATTCCATAATATTTTTAACATTCACAAACGCATATTGCAGTTTGCGTTTTTGTGTTTTATAGAGAATTACACGATAAAATGATTTACTCGTAATGTAATGCCACCGAATTCCATAATATTTTTAACATTCACAAACGCATATTGCAGTTTGCGTTTTTGTGTTTTATAGAGAATTACACGATAAAATGATTTACTCGTAATGTAATGCCACCGAATTCCATAATATTTTTAATATTCACAAACGCATATTGCAGTTTGCGTTTTTGTGTTTTATAGAGAATTACACGATAAAATGATTTACTCGTAATGTAATGCCACTGAATTCGATAATATTTTTAACATTCACAAACGCATATTGCAGTTTGCGTTTTTGTGTTTTATAGAGAATTACACGATAAAATGATTTTTGATTACGATGATTCCCTTAAGACTTTGTTATTGTTAAAATTCATTGTTTTTCTTTTGTATTGCTTCAAAATAAATGAATTAATAAAATAATTAATGCAATTTTAAATCGAGATATTGTTGTTGTATACTTGTGGTTATAAAATATATTCTGTATCAATCCTATCTTTGCGAAATGTTTGAGACTAAATCTGTACAATGCCCTTTTCCTATTATAGAACGGATGTCAAGAAAAGAACATGTTGTCAAATATCTTCTTTGAAAGTAATTGTTATGACCAAAACAAGTAGGCGGTGAAACAACGAAACACATGGAATATACATCCTAAGGACCATAACCCAAGTTATTTTCCTGAATGTGATTGTGAGATTCCCCTTTGATAACAATTTCCTATTAGTAGACAAGCCTTGACATATTGCTTCCAGGAAGCAAGCAGGATATGTTTTCTGCAGACGACAAGTGCCATTACCTTCTAGCTCAGTTTTCTGCAGTTTATTTAGCAGTGTGCCCGCTTTTTGTCTTGTGACTGTCTTTTTTGAAACCATGGATCCGCTCCTGGGGTGGTGTCTTGACATTCCCCGAGACCAGCCATAGCCTTTTTATAGTCAAGGCGCACGCGGCAACTTTGAACAGACAAACACACACACACACACCCCCACACACATTGATTTGTGGGGTATTCCTTTGTTCGTTCTATTATCCCTTTTCCTTAGAATTCTCCTGTGCGGTACAAGATTTTCTATAGTTACCTTGTGGGGTAAAATTGTTCCATTGTGTTTTGGACCCCACAAGGAACCATGTACACGTTCACACACACTTTCCAAGTGTCCTTCACAGGCGACTCGGGCGGAATTAGAACCCACGACTTCCTGCTTACTAGTGCAGACGTCTTAACCTGTCGACCACCAACCTTGCCCGATGACGATTGGCTGGCTAGAATCCTATATAGCAGCGGGTTCCGCGATATTCCATCCAACTATTTGCCATCAATATATTGAAGGCCTTATAGAACGGATGTCAAGAAAAGAACATGTTGTCAAATATCTTCTTTGAAAGTAATTTTTATGACCAAAACAAGTAGGCGGTGAAACAACGAAACACATGGAATATACATCTAAAGGACCATAACCCAAGTTATTTTCCTGAATGTGATTGTGAGATCCCCTTTGATAACAATTTCCTATTAGTAGACAAGCCTTGACATAATTATTGCTTCACACCGGGGATTTGTAATTATTTTGTGCCATGTCGTACCTTCCAGGAAGCAAGCAGGATATGTTTTCTGCAGACGACAAGTGCCATTACCTTCTAGCTCAGTTTTCTGCAGTTTGTTTAACAGTGTGCCCGCTTTTTGTCTTGTGACTGTCTTTTTTGAAACCATGGATCCGCTCCTGGGGTAGGTGTCTTGACATACCCCGAGACCAGCCATAGCCTTTTATAGCCAAGGCGCACGCGGCAACTTTGAACACACAAACACACACACACACACCCCCACACACATTGATTTGTGGGGTATTCCTTTGTTCGTTCTATTATCCCTTTTCCTTAGAATTCTCCTGTGCGGTACAAGATTTTCTATAGTTACCTTGTGGGGTAAAATTGTTCCATTGTGTTTTGGACCCCACAAGGAACCATGTACACGTTCACACACACTTTCCAAGTGTCCTTCACAGGCGACTCGGGCGGAATTAGAACCCACGACTTCCTGCTTACTAGTGCAGACGTCTTAACCTGTCGACCACCAACCTTGCCCGATGACGATTGGCTGGCTAGAATCCTATATAGCAGCGGGTTCCGCGATATTCCATCCAACTATTTGCCATCAATATATTGAAGGCCTTATAGAACGGATGTCAAGAAAAGAACATGTTGTCAAATATCTTCTTTGAAAGTAATTTTTATGACCAAAACAAGTAGGCGGTGAAACAACGAAACACATGGAATATACATCTAAAGGACCATAACCCAAGTTATTTTCCTGAATGTGATTGTGAGATCCCCTTTGATAACAATTTCCTATTAGTAGACAAGCCTTGACATAATTATTGCTTCACACCGGTGATTTGTAATTATTTTGTGCCATGTCGTACCTTCCAGGAAGCAAGCAGGATATGTTTTCTGCAGACGACAAGTGCCATTACCTTCTAGCTCAGTTTTCTGCAGTTTGTTTAACAGTGTGCCCGCTTTTTGTCTTGTGACTGTCTTTTTTGAAACCATGGATCCGCTCCTGGGGTAGGTGTCTTGACATACCCCGAGACCAGCCATAGCCTTTTATAGCCAAGGCGCACGCGGCAACTTTGAACACACAAACACACACACACACGTGTGTAAACACCGGCATTCGGGGACTTCCTTTGTCAAATTCCTTTGTCCAAAAATACGGGGACGGATTGTTCTCCATTGTGAGAGCAACCGGGGACCATTGTCCCTTTTGTTATACGTCCCCGGTTTGAATGCGCTCACACACGCACACACACACACACACACACTCTCACCCATGCCCACTTGTGGGGTACTTCTTTGTTTCGTTCTATTATCCCTGTTTTCGTTCTATTATCCCTTTTCTATTGAATTCCCCTGTGGGGTACCAGCATTTCTAAAGATTCTCTGTGGGGTACCATTGTTCCATTGTGTTTGGTACCCCACAACGAATGGCGTGTAAGTACACACACACACACACACACACAGACCGTTGTTGCTATCACTATGTGGACATTCCTTTGTTCTCATGTACTTAAGCACAGTAATTTCTTAAAATCGTTCCCATTTCACACAGAAGAGTGTTTTTTGAGCGGTTTTCGTTCTATTTTTCCCTTTTAATAATATCCTTCGATTTAAGTCAACGAACCTGCTTAGACAAATCACTAATTTCAGAGATATTCGTACTTTTCCAAAGTCCAAAAACACTGTGTGGACGTGTGTAAGTCCACACAGTGCACAGAGTTCCTACACTATGTGGACATCCTTTCTTCCGAAGTCCACATAGTGTATGCTACGCCTGTGCACACACACACACAGTCGTGAATTTCAAGACATCTTCCATTGTTCTTCCATCTTTTGGATTCTAACTTTTTGAAGCAATCTCCATTGGTTTTGTACGCGCCGTTTTCCAAGGACAACGAAGAACAAAGAACTGCCGTCCGAGGACCTATTGTTCCCTTTCTTATATGTCCTAGTGGTAACAAATCGAGCACCTTTACCAGTCCGTTCTGCATCTTATGTTTATCTTTATATTTCTTTACCAGTTTGGTAGTTGATAATTTGAACATTTTAGAGAGATCAAAAGCTCACGCACTGTGAACTTTTTTATTTGATGTTATATATTTCTCAGTAAAGAAAAACAAACCCATAACCGATTAGTTTCGGTTGAATCTGCTAGATTGATATGAGATAACAATTTCCTATTAGTAAACAAATACTTGAACCTTTCAGGAAATAGCAACCAGGAACCACAATCACGACAACATCTGTACCACCAGGGTACATCACCGCAGATTTCTTATGCAGAGTACTTGTACTTCTCCACATAACATTCAGATGAATAAGTAAATGCTAGTGCCTGTTTAACAAATCAATTTAATTAAGAATTGTTTTGCTGATATCTCAAAATACCAGATTTTATGTGTTTTTTTTGTCATAGACCATGCAGCTATAGTGTACATTTTGTGCCCGGCGCAGTTTGACCTTAGGGGCTCTTTTGTAAACATTATGATGTCATTGGTCACATCATCAATAAGAATGATTGCAATGCTTTACTGCAGAAAACAATATTGCAGAAAACAATATCCGTCACTGATGACAATATGCAGTCTAGCCATGCCATAACGCATACACTTTTGCCCAGAAAATCACCCTAGTACTCAAGGTCACGGAAAGTGTAAACAAGTCACATGGTCTATATATTAGCTGATGTAAAAAAGTACTTTTATAATTAATTCACCATTATTATCTAATAGCATCATAGTCTAGAGGTGAAAACGCTTGCCTTTCATGCAAGTGGTACCGAGATCGTGACATATTTAGGTCACATTTAAAAATCAAATTGTTTTTAACAATTACAAAATTTATTTAAAAACAAAGCATTTCTTTATAATAGTAGTTTACGGCTGTGGAGGATTTTTGTTTCAAGGAAAATATAGAGTCCAACATTCATTTTTAGAATACAAATTGCATATACTATATAGGTGAATGAACAGTGGCAATTCTATACTGCTCATTGCCTTCATCCTTTAAAGGACCACAGAAATAGAGACATACATGCCATGGAGATTTTTAGCGAGCTACTTATAGTTTGAAGCTTTTCCGAAGAGGATGTCGGCGCCGATTAACACGCCCCTAAAAGGGGCCATTTGCATTGCATCCTGGACGTCTCTATGTGTGACGTCACGTAAAGTAGAAGGTTTGCTTCCAGGGAGGACGCCAACCACATACAAATACAGCAGCGAACGCGTTCATTCACATGCCTGCGCTTATATTGCCCAAGCTGGAAAATAGATGAAATTGTGATACTTTACTGAGGTAATAAGTAACTAATAAACTATCTAATGTGTAATTTTCGTTCACCAAACTGCTATCTTTGTGAAGAAATCGATCATTGAAAAAATCGAAAATATCAAAATACGAAGGTCGCAAAAACGCACCGTTGGTTATTTTAGTCTAACGTTATAGTGTATTTTTCATGTATGATTTGTGAATTACGCCGTATATTTATTTATTGTTAACGATGTACAACACCCAACATGGCGGCACACACAGTACATACATGTAGATCGGACATGCCGGATCTGACTTATCGTTAGTTACTTGTCTGTTCTCACGTTTTAACGGAGCATTGCTTCGTCGCTTTGGCTTGTCGTTTGAAGGATTTCTTGCGTTTTCTTGAGTCTGGGTGCCTTTGACATCCCAAATTCCCCATGAAGGCTTGTTTCGAAGTCTTCAGCGGTAAAATGATCGCTACATATCAAGCTTGTTGGAGACGGCCTGAACCATTTTGCCCTCGTCAACCGCACTTTGTGGCCCAAAATTTTCGTAGTGCCTCGTCTTTAGGGAACCTATGGAGGCTTACTCCTTCGCTAGGAGTATTACTACAGCCTGCTACGACACATCTTGTAGGCATGATCTATATTTTCAAGGAAATTTAAGATGAAAATATGTATACACATATATTGGAGTTTGACATAAGCGCATCGGACACGTACACACACAAACAAACAGCTGTGCATTGCTAGGAAATCGTTCTTTAACTGACTTCACGGTATCACGTGATGCATTACATCACTCAATTGCCAATAAAGTGGGGGGCTTGTGAAGTGGCATAAAAGTCTCCAAAATGAACAGAACAAACTTCAATTATGAAAACTAACAAATATCTTGTTTTATAATGCAAAACACATTTATTAAGAACCACAATGGTTTTTATTTCTGTGATCCTTTAAACCCTGGCATGGCCCTGTGCACAAAAACACCATTGAATTGACCACTGTTAATTTTGGCTTGACAAAACAAATCGTCCACCTACTTTGTTTAGAGCGGTATAGAGCCTATTTATGCGCGACGTCACTTTTCCGGGCTACAATTGCATAAACAGTTGTTTGGATGTATATAACCTCTGCCGTATGAATGCTATTTACCACTGAAAATACATCCGTTCATATACGTGTTTGTGTTAATGCGTTTAAACTCCCTGTTGCATCCTTTTCGATACCAGTACGTTCTTGTGTATTCTGATAGGCCTAACCATGAAGGCCTAATCTATCTCAATCACATTAGTTGCTTCTATGCATCAACAAGTCAGCATAATGCCGGCCATTTTGCTGTGTTTGTTCGTTTTGGCTACATCAGTCAGGAGCACATATTCCCAAGAAGGTAAGCTTCATTCATACCAAATGTAAAATAACTTTCGATTGATTTTAGTTTTCACAGTGAAATCCAGAGGTTGTAAGTTTGAATTCAGCAGGACAAGTAGCCACTTGACTCAATTGGGAAAGATGTGTTGATTTGAGCGTTTTCTCAAAAGGATTATTGTCTTAAATTTATTAATTACGTTGTGATTAATCGTCCTGTTGTTGAAAAGTTGAAACATTCGTAAAGTTTGAATTCTGTTCTTTCACGTAGGGCACAAGATTTATTAGTATTTTGCATCTTGAATGTGACATGGTACGTTTAAAATATAGGTATTACTTAAAGTTCGATGCTGTGTGGCACAATTGTCCCTTCGTGAAAACGCAAATTGCTCGTTAGTACCCAATTTGCCCTTGGCCAATTAGTGTAATTACAAACCTACTGAGTTTTACACCCTGTAACTTTGTGGGATTTCAGTGAAGTAAATCAGAATATCGAAAAAAAACGATTTTTCCAGAATTGGCCCTTCATGAAAACAGTGACGAAATTTTACAAACGATCGTTGTTTCTCGAAACGTGATGATCTCCAACGGAAACGTCTGATTTGTTTGTTGTCAAATGCAGCACAATTTGTAACGGCCGGTTTAAGTCAATGGCAGTACAATGCTATGTTATAATCAGCACGTTACCAAAACTGTCAAGGTCCATATACGTAAACATGAACAGATTGTTTAATTTTGAGCTGTAAAAGTCAACAAACCATTGAAAGTAACATCACAAATTATTGACTGCAACGGAAAACCTCCTGTGGTCAATTTCATGGAGCAGCTAAGCAGACATATTTGCTTAGTAGCTTAGTAAATTGCACATGAAATGACTGTACTTTGGCTGGTAGTCTGTTTTATGTTGCTTAGCAAAAATATTTGCTTAGCAAAATTCTCTGCTTAGCAGCTCTATGAAATTGGCCCCAGTTCGTAGCTAGGGGGTCTGTAGTTGCTTATAGGCCTATACATGTTGGATTTATTCATTTACAGTTCGTAGCTAGGGGGTCTGTAGTTGCTTACAGGCCTATACATGTTGGATTTATTCATTTACAGTTCGTAGCTAGGGGGTCTGAGGTTGCTGATAGGCCTATACATGTTGGATTTATTCATTTACAGTTCGTAGCTAGGGGCCTGTAGTTGCTTACAGGCCTATACATGTTGGATTTATTCATTTACAGTTCGTAGCTAGGTATCTGTAGTTGCTTATAGGCCTATACATGTTGGATTTATTCATTTACAGTTCCTAGCTAGGTGTCTGTAGTTGCTTATAGGCCTATACATGTTGGATTTATTCATTTACAGTTCGTAGCTAGGGGCCTGTAGTTGCTTATAGGCCTATACATGTTGGATTTATTCATTTACAGTTCGTAGCTAGGGGCCTGTAGTTGCTTATAGGCCTATACATGTTGGATTTATTCATTTATAGTTCGTAGCTAGGGGGTCTGTAGTTGCTTATAGGCCTATACATGTTGGATTTATTCATTTACAGTTCGTAGCTAGGTATCTGTAGTTGCTTATAGGCCTATACATGTTGGATTTATTCATTTACAGTTCGTAGCTAGGGGGCCTGTAGTTGCTTATAGGCCTATACATGTTGGATTTATTCATTTACAGTTCGTAGCTAGGTGTCTGTAGTTGCTTATAGGCCTATACATGTTGGATTTATTCATTTACAGTTCGTAGCTAGGGGCCTGTAGTTGCTTATAGGCCTATACATGTTGGATTTATTCATTTACAGTTCGTAGCTAGGGGGTCTGTAGTTGCTTATAGGCCTATACATGTTGGATTTATTCATTTACAGTTCGTAGCTAGGTATCTGTAGTTGCTTATAGGCCTATACATGTTGGATTTATTCATTTACAGTTCGTAGCTAGGGGGCCTGTAGTTGCTTATAGGCCTATACATGTTGGATTTATTCATTTACAGTTCGTAGCTTGGGGCCTGTAGTTGCTTACAGGCCTATACATGTTGGATTTATTCATTTACAGTTCGTAGCTAGGGGCCTGTAGTTGCTTAGAGGCCTATACATGTTGGATTTATTCATTTACAGTTCGTAGCTAGGGTTCTGTAGTTGCTGATAGGCCTATACATGTTGGATTGATTCATTTACAGTTCGTAGCTAGGGGCCTGTAGTTGCTTATAGGCATATACATGTTTGATTTATTCATTTACAGTTCGTAGCTAGGGGCCTGTAGTTGCTTATAGGCCTATACATGTTGGATTTATTCATTTACAGTTCGTAGCTAGGGGCCTGTAGTTGCTTACAGGCCTATACATGTTGGATTTATTCATTTACAGTTCGTAGCTAGGGGCCTGTAGTTGCTTATAGGCCTATACATGTTGGATTTATTCATTTACAGTTCGTAGCTAGGGGTCTGTAGTTGCTTACAGGCCTATACCTGTTGGATTTATTCATTTACAGTTCGTAGCTAGGGATCTGTAGTTGCTTACAGGCCTATACATGTTGGATTTATTCATTTACAGTTCGTAGCTAGGTGTCTGTAGTTGCTTATAGGCCTATACATGTTGGATTTATTCATTTACAGTTCGTAGCTAGGTGTCTGTAGTTGCTTATAGGCCTATACATGTTGGATTTATTCATTTACAGTTCGTAGCTAGGGGGTCTGTAGTTGCTGATAGGCCAATACATGTTGGATTTATTTATTTACAGTTTGCAGCTAGGGGGCCTGTAGTTGCTTATAGGCCTATACATGTTGGATTTATTCATTTACAGTTCGTAGCTAGGGGTCTGTAGTTGCTTACAGGCCTATACATGTTGGATTTATTCGTTTACAGTTCGTGGCTAGGGGCCTGTAGTTGTTTACAGGCCTATACATGTTGGATTTATTCATTTACAGTTCGTAGCTAGGGGTCTGTAGTTGCTTACAGGCCTATACATGTTGGATTTATTCATTTACAGTTCGTAGCTAGGTGTCTGTAGTTGCTTATAGGCCTATACATGTTGGATTTATTCGTTTACAGTTCGTAGCTAGGGGGTCTGTAGTTGCTTATAGGCCTATACATGTTGGATTTATTCATTTTCAGTTCGTAGCTAGGGGCCTGTAGTTGCTTATAGGCCTATACATGTTGGATTTATTCGTTTACAGTTCGTAGCTAGGGGCCTGCAGTTGCTTATAGGCCTATACATGTTGGGTTTATTCGTTAACAGTTCGTAGCTAGGGGCCTGCAGTTGCTTATAGGCCTATACATGTTGGATTTATTTATTTACAGTTTGTAGCTAGGGGGCCTGTAGTTGCTTATAGGCCTATACATGTTGGATTTACAGTTCGTAGCTAGGGGCCTGTAGTTGCTTATAGGCCTATACATGTTGGATTTATTCATTTACAGTTCGTAGCTAGGGGTCTGTAGTTGCTTATAGGCCTATACATGTTGGATTTATTCATTTACAGTTCGTAGCTAGGGGTCTGTAGTTGCTTATAGGCCTATACATGTTGGATTTATTCATTTACAGTTCGTAGCTAGGGGTCTGTAGTTGCTTATAGGCCTATACATGTTGGATTTATTCATTTACAGTTCGTAGCTAGGGGGTCTGTAGTTGCTGATAGGCCTATACATGTTGGATTTATTCATTTACAGTTCGTAGCTAGGGGCCTGTAGTTGCTTATAGGCCTATACATGTTGGATTTATTCATTTACAGTTCGTAGCTAGGGGTCTGTAGTTGCTTACAGGCCTATACATGTTGGATTTATTCATTTACAGTTCGTAGCTAGGGGCCTGTAGTTGCTTACAGGCCTATACATGTTGGATTTATTCATTTACAGTTCGTAGCTAGGGGGTCTGTAGTTGCTTACAGGCCTATACATGTTGGATTTATTCATTTACAGTTCGTAGCTAGGGGGCCTGTAGTTGCTTATAGGCCTATACATGTTGGATTTATTCATTTACAGTTCGTAGCTAGGGGCCTGTAGTTGCTTATAGGCCTATACATGTTGGATTTATTCATTTACAGTTCGTAGCTAGGGGCCTGTAGTTGCTTATAGGCCTATACATGTTGGATTTATTCATTTACAGTTCGTAGCTAGGGGCCTGTAGTTGCTTATAGGCCTATACATGTTGGATTTATTCATTTACAGTTCGTAGCTAGGGGGCCTGTAGTTGCTTATACGCCTATACATGTTGGATTTATTCATTTACAGTTCGTAGCTAGGGGGCCTGTAGTTGCTTATACGCCTATACATGTTGGATTTATTCATTTACAGTTCGTAGCTAGGGGCCTGTAGTTGCTTACAGGCCTATACATGTTGGATTTATTCATTTACAGTTCGTAGCTAGGGGCCTGTAGTTGCTTACAGGCCTATACATGTTGGATTTATTCATTTACAGTTCGTAGCTAGGGGCCTGTAGTTGCTTATAGGCCTATACATGTTGGATTTATTCATTTACAGTTCATAGCTAGGGGCCTGTAGTTGCTTACAGGCCTATACATGTTGGATTTATTCATTTACAGTTCGTAGCTAGGGGCCTGTAGTTGCTTACAGGCCTACATGTTGGATTTATTCATTTACAGTTCGTAGCTAGGGGCCTGTAGTTGCTTATAGGCCTATACATGTTGGATTTATTCATTTACAGTTCGTAGCTAGGGACCTGTAGTTGCTTACATGCCTATACATGTTGGATTTATTCATTTACAGTTCGTAGCTAGGTGTCTGTAGTTGCTTATAGGCCTATACATGTTGGATTTATTCGTTTACAGTTCGTAGCTAGGGGGTCTGTAGTTGCTTATAGGCCTATACATGTTGGATTTATTAATTTACAGTTCGTAGCTAGGGGCCTGTAGTTGCTTATAGGCCTATACATGTTGGATTTATTCGTTTACAGTTCGTAGCTAGGGGCCTGCAGTTGCTTATAGGCCTATACATGTTGGATTTATTCATTTACAGTTCGTAGCTAGGGGCCTGTAGTTGCTTATAGGCCTATACATGTTGGATTTATTCATTTACAGTTTGTAGCTAGGGGGCCTGTAGTTGCTTATAGGCCTATACATGTTGGATTTATTCATTTACAGTTCGTAGCTAGGGGCCTGTAGTTGCTTATAGGCCTATACATGTTGGATTTATTCATTTACAGTTCGTAGCTAGGGGCCTGTAGTTGCTTATAGGCCTATACATGTTGGATTTATTCATTTACAGTTCGTAGCTAGGGGGTCTGTAGTTGCTTATACGCCTATACATGTTGGATTTATTCATTTACAGTTCGTAGCTAGGTGTCTGTAGTTGCTTATAGGCCTATACATGTTGGATTTATTCATTTACAGTTCGTAGCTAGGGGGTCTGTAGTTGCTGATAGGCCAATACATGTTGGATTTATTTATTTACAGTTTGCAGCTAGGGGGCCTGTAGTTGCTTATAGGCCTATACATGTTGGATTTATTCATTTACAGTTCATAGCTAGGGGACCTGTAGTTGCTTACAGGCCTATACATGTTGGATTTATTCATTTACAGTTCGTAGCTAGGGATCTGTAGTTGCTTACAGGCCTATACATGTTGGATTTATTCATTTACAGTTCGTAGCTAGGGGCCTGTAGTTGCTTATAGGCCTATACATGTTGGATTTATTCATTTACAGTTCGTAGCTAGGGACCTGTAGTTGCTTACATGCCTATACATGTTGGATTTATTCATTTACAGTTCGTAGCTAGGGGCCTGTAGTTGCTTATAGGCCTATACATGTTGGATTTATTGATTTACAGTTCATAGCTAGGGGCCTGTAGTTGCTTACAGGCCTATACATGTTGGATTTATTCATTTACAGTTCGTGGCTAGGGGCCTGCAGTTGCTGATAGGCCTATACAGAATGTGGGTTCGAATCCTGGCCGCGAACGTGGTGCTTGTGTCCCTGAGCAAGACACTTAACTATAATTGCTTCTCTTCACCCAGGAGTATACTCCTGGGTGAAGAGACCTTTAGGGACCTTTGAGGGCAGAGATGGTAATTGTGTTTGATTAAGCTCGTTGCGCTACACATTCTCCCCAGGGAGTTGAGATGTTTCTAGGAATGATATAACTGCCCGATGACAGGGGTAATAATGTTCATTGAGCGCCATGAGCGTCACTACGTGATGGATTTGTGCGCTATACAAGAAGCCACTATTATTATTTATTATTATTATTGGTTTCTTACAAAAATACGCAAAAAGGAAACAAGGAAACAAAATATTATTCATACTATAATGCCGATATGAATTTGTTTTAAACATCAAAGGTTTGGATGTGAAGTACGGTTTAGTGGTCGATATGTTTAGTGAGTTGGATTTGTGTGCTGATGGCTGAGTCGTCACAATGTGGCTTCAAATCATGAACCCTTGCTTATTTTCTCCAGCAAGACACTTTACCATAATTGCTTCTCTCCACCCAGGAGTAAAATGGGTACCAGTGAGGGCAGAATTGGTTGAGCTGTAGAGCTGCAATTGAGCTGCCTCTTCATGTTTATTTTTCAGAAGGGGCGTGATCAATATGCTAATTAGGCTTACGAATGTATAACCAGTGCTGTGTGAAATGGTAAATTCTTGTGTCAGAGATTGCTTTCACATGGTGTCGCCTAATTCTAAATATATTTTGTTGGTAAAATTTTAATTTTTCCCCGAAGTTTTATGTGGGGATCGTCTTGGAATGGAAAGTGGCATCATTCCCAACTCCAGCATAACGGCATCGAGTTTTGACAATTTGATTGACGGTTCGGAAAGCTGCCAGCCGAAATATGGTCGCCTGAACGGCAGGTTCGGCTGGTGTCCCAATCGTGGCAACAAGGATGTTTCGTGGTTTCAGGTTGACTTATCGGAACAGGTACAGGTGGAAGGCGTCATCACACAGGGAATCGATGTTACTGTATTAAAGTCATATGTGACGAAGTATTTTGTGCAGTATAGCGATGACCAAGTCACCTGGCAAAATGTGACCGAGACGTCTTCAGGCATAGCCAAGGTAAGAGCAGTTAATGTGGTTCTTACAAGCTTTCATATTCCAAATGGATCACAGTTACAGTTTAATTGACCCCATTTTTCTAAGAAAAAAATAAAAACTATTTACCCTTTGTTACACTGGTCAACTTAGGACATTGTTTTTTCCAGCGTAGCTTTGCCCAAATGACAAAAATAAAACATCTTTCATGATGTTGGCCGTCCCCACCTTCCTAGAATATGTTTTCTTGAAAATGTTCAATAACGTTTGTGCGGGCTTTAAAGAGACATTCTAACGCAATCTTTGTTTTAGAGATTACCCAACTTTTCAATAAATAAGGTCCTCAGGAATCTGAATAAAATAGTCATGTTTACTTAAACTCACGATGAAATATTGTACAACTAATTTCTCTAAACGTTTTTATCGAAATGGGAAAGCCCGTTTGCTTACATCGCGGCAGTATATACGATGTGGAGGGAAAAACTAATAACTGAGATTCTGTGCACATGTACATGTATGTTGCACACGTACATGTACAATGCTCGTTGGACACGAACAAACTTTCATGATTTTCAATCAATGCGGCGAATTTGACCATTAATGTGATGGCTAATCATGTCTGATTACCAGGAAGGCGATTTTCAAAGTTGAATTGTTCAAAGTTTGTTTTTTATTTCATTTAATTAACGTGTTCAAAAGTCTTTTGACTGAATTCATTTTTATGAAATAAATTATCATAATTATCATATTTCCTCACACATTGATTACGAATGACTTTTTTCGGTAAAAAATTGTTATAATGTTCACTTATGATTAAGTCAAATTACTTTCTAACGTGTTTTATAGTGATCCTTTTTTCAGGATGTCATTTATTTGGGGGCGTGATTCAGTCCAACAAGCGTAAACTTTGTGACATGACCTGGCGGCCTGGACCACATCCACGCAAGGCATGTACCACATACGATCGGTCGTTACGACAGCATTGGACTGTTGGTCGTATTCATGTTCAACTGAAGCAAGGCCAATGAACGTTATGTCCGAGGATTTTGGAATTTCAAGTGACACATCAAAACTTTGACGCCAGTGAAGTCAGCTTGTAGTGATGTAACTTCTTTTCACTCCGCAGTATTGAATATGAGCGCTGCATATTCTAAACCAATCTGTCAGCTTGAAGTTAGACCGAGTTGTAAACGAAGCGAACCCACTCTTGTCGGGTCGCTGCATTTTTTGATGAAAATCTGTGAAATTCAGAATTCTTGGAATTCAGCCTCCAACAACACACAGTATGAGCACAACGGCGGATCCAGGGGGGGGCCAACGGGGGCCATGGCCCCCCCAAAAAAACCGAAGCTGTACGCCCCCCCCCCAAAAAAAAATTAAAAAGAAAAGAAAAGAAAAGAAAAGAAGAAAAAAAGGGGGAAAAAGAGAGACAAAACAAAACCCCACAACTTTACGCCCCCTCCTTGTGCAGCTAAGTCTTGCTTATACGTTCAGCTTTTGTTAAAGTATGCAAATTACAACACACTGATTGGCTACATGAATGTGTTCATAATCCTACTCACGATCCAACATTGCCACAAAATTTGCAATGGTAGTTTGTGCAGTTAAGCCAAGCTGCATTAGACGAGGCGTACACGGTGATTGTATGCATGGCTTATGCACACGCGACTGGTTGTGTGGGGTTTCCTGGATATTAGGTGAGCCATGCAACGTCCGCAATGTAGGCCTACGTTTAGACTTGGCGCGAACATCGCGTGTATAAAACGCATTTCAATCTTGTGAGTACGAGCAGGAGCAGTGACTTGAAAGATTCGTCTTCCATCGTCATATGAGCAGTAAGTATCAACGTAAAATACAGTGGGCTGTTTTTGCAGCACTGTGTAGATTACACAATAATGTATGTACATACCATAACACTCTGGGGACTCCATGCGGGCACCAGCCTAACCCAGATGAGTGGCCATATCTTAAAACATGTCAATGATTGTTTTTCTGAAAATCTACCCTTTTGTAGAAAGGATCAATTTTGATCAATAATAACTGCCGTTAATTCCAGAGTTCTGTGTCATCAATGGATTATTTCAGGCGGCTTTATTTAAACAGAGCAACCAGAAGCTAAGCATTTCCGGAAACCCTGCATTAGTCAAGTGGTTAGACCGCAGGACCTAGCCTACAATCACAAGGTTGCGGGTTCAAATCCAAAGCTTATCACTGAAATTTCATACTAAATCAAGTATTGTCGTCTAGACCCACAAAACAAACAAACCCCACCAAATACGCCCCTCCACTGAGCATTTGGCCCCCCCTAAACTTTGGGCCTAGATCCGCCGTTGTATGAGCATGGTTCTGGTCTATGACTGTCTATCAATCATCATGAGCAAAATCCATAACACAATTTATTTGAAAATGTTTATCATGAACAAATCTTCGCCAACTATACAAAACGCGTAAAACACATTATGCAGCTACCCATGGACGCTTTACATAACGATTTGCATACACAATGAGCTATCGGTCCTTTTACGAATTGGCTGGGAAAAAAATCCGAGAAGACAGGTGCATTTTTAGGCATGTTTTTTGTTTTGTTTTTGTTTTATTAGTCAAATGTTATTTTAGTCGGTATCATGGGTGTCTAATAAGTCATAAAATGTTAGAATATCTCTTCAAACATGATGCCACATTGTGTGGTTGAAGTTTCCTTATATGCGGGAAAATTAAACACCAGTCCCCCTCTGTGGGTCATGTCTTCTGTGAATGAAGACATAATAATAATAATGTGTGGACTTATATAGCGCACGTATCCACCAACTGAGTGGTGCTCAAGGCGCATTATATTATTACCCGTGCTCATAAATCATTCCTGAAACCATCTCAGCTCCCTGGGGAGTATACAGCTCAATTGCTGCCATTAGAGCGCATATAGGGCTAATCAACCAACTTTGCCCTCACAGGTACCCATTTTAACCCCTGGGTGGAGAGAAGCAATTATGGTTAAGTGTCTTGCTCAAGGACACAAGTGTCACGGCCGGGATTCGAACCCACATTCTGTTGCTAACACCAGAACTTGAGTCCTGTAAGCTAGGCTGCTCGGCCACGACACTCCATCACTCTTGGAAGAAGTGATGGCTCTGAGAAGAGCCGGTTGGTTTGAAACACACAGTAAGGACATGTAATAACAGCTGGTGATCGTCCTCACCCGATCTACTTAGTTGGACCTGACCTGATTCAAAGGGAAGGTACAACCATTGGTAATTACTATATTATTTATTACCAAATTAACAATTTAATAAGCTTACGTTGTGTAATGTTGGTACAAGTATCAATCATCAGAGAAATGTTTTCGTCTGAAGTGCTTTCAACTTAATAACGAAAAAAAGGAATTGCTATGTCGAACAAAATATGTTGTCTTGCATTTTCTTTAATTAAACGTAAAGACAAATTAACATAGATTGTGGGTTTATGATATATTTCATGAAAAATAAAGGATTGAAATGAATGTACGTTTCAAAAAGAAAATCCTTCAAATAGTTTAAAAATGAAAAGGATTGGAAAGGAAAATATTCCCCGACTATTCCCCAAGAGAGAGAGAGAAAGGTTTTTTATTTATGAGAAAAGGCGAAAAATAAAACCTACCTAATCCTGATATTCGTTTTTTTTTAGGTTAACTGTTTTTGTTTACATGGCCTGTTTAATTTGGTTGTCTAATAATGTCTGAATTTATATTTTTCACAGTCATTCACTGGTAATAACGACACGAGCACTCCGGTCACCAACATGCTCAACCCTCCAATTCGAGCACGTTACATCCGTATCAGACCGACTAAATCAAGTTTGTTGCCATCGTTGCGTGTAGAACTCATAGGCTGTAAAGGTATGCTATAATAAACCCGGGACCCGCAATTTCATAGAGCTGCATGACAGGAAAATAAATGCTTGAAGCCCCTGGTAATGTCATATATTTTCAAAGGGAGTTTCCTTAAGAGTACCAGGGCGAATTAATGGCAGGCAAACGGTGTAAATGTTTATATGGAGATTTTTGTGTTCTGTATATATGGTATTCACAAAACATCAATTAAACTAAAACAAAAAACAAAACAATATTGACAATGCAAAACGAAGGCGTGGATCTAGGGTGTCGGAAAAGTGTGTGTGTGTGGGGGGGGGGAGCAAATGAGCAAAGGGAGGGGAGGAGCGCATGCACTGCCAACAATGTGGCACTATAGGTAAGGTTAATGTACATGCACGACGATAAAAATAGGTGTACATGTCCCCTGTCGGTGGCTTAACTATAGGGTCCAATTTACAGGGGGCACTTGGGGTGCACCACCTTTTCTGGGGGTGCATGTCAAAAAGAAGAAATAGTTTTCAATAATACATGATCCACTCTCATGAATGTCAGAGTCTTATAAAGAATGATCCATGCGCGTAGTCAAGAGGGAGGCTGAAGTCTCCCTCTGTCGAGGGGGCAGTCGCCCTCCCTCAAGCCCGTTTTTTATACAAAAGGCGAAAAAACGGCATAGTGAAATATTTGACCCCATTTTAACCCTTGTTCTGTGACCTCAAGCAAAATATTGTCTTGGCGAAAATTTTCTGGGGGCTACTTTTTTCAAAACATTTCCCTCTAAAATGGTTTTAAAAATTAAACCGAAGCCTCACTACCGAGACGTTTACAAACGGCGTTTGATTAATGCCCTGGTTGATTTTTGATTGTACATAAAATGTTTTACTATTATGAGAGATTACCATAAGTATATAGGTGTTTTAGTGGGTACACTTAATGGAATATACAAGGCGTACATCAGGGTTTTTAAATTTGTTTTTAGGGGAAATTATGTGAGATTACCTAGTATCTGAGGCAGGTTCGGGCGTGTTCAGTCCTTAGAGTGTTGTGGTATGTTGTGTGATCTGTGTACAGCACTGCAGTAACAGCCCGGGCATGCACTGTATTTCCACATTTTGACAACTTACCGTATGCGTGTGGAACACTCGACGAACGATGAGCTTTGCTTGATATGCATTCGTTTTATTTGTGCACGAGCGCTCAATGTACGTGTTATTAAAATACGTTTATTGCGGACATTATGGTCCATACAACGTTCGATTTATTTCTCATTGTTAAAGCTCAGGCGCTTAATCCTGCGTGTACAGTGCATGATTCGCAATACTTGAACATTTGTATCATACAGCCTCAGATGGGGACCTATTTTTTTCTTCTGAATGGGGAAACTCGAGGGGCACAAGCTTTTGGCTGGGGGAACGTGCACCCTTACCCCTTAATTACGTCACTGCTCCTTGATCCCTGGATCCGCCGATACAAAAATGTGAAAGGAATAACAGAATAATTGATCTAAGCTGACTTAGTATAGGTCTGTATACTCTACGCATATGTATGCCTGTTTATGTATTTTAGTATTTTGTGCACCCGTTTTTAAACTTCGTTGTTGTTGTCTTTTTCATACTTTTTGAAACTAGGTTCGATCCACATAGCTTCCTGTCCAGAAGATGAATTTGACGAAACAAGTGGACGTTTAACTTTCCCTCCGACGAGACTGGGAAACACTGTTAATTCATCGCAACTTTGTCCATCGTTTACTCCCAGGGGTAATGATTTAATAAAAATAATTTTTGTTTTTAAATATATTTTTCCTCAAAAAATGAAGTGGTCCTATATTTGTGTGCATTTAGGCATAAGGCAAACAAAAAAGTCTGGTTTCTGGTCTCAGCGCGCGTCGCCTCAGACCCGGGCATCGGCATTTTTAGTTTTCTTTTTTTTTGCTATGAAAGTTGCAAACAAACTAAAGTTCAAGCATTAGAGCACTCATTTCACATCAACACAAAAATTGCAGTACCTACTGTCCCCGTCAAAGAACGGTGTTGCAGCGCTAAATATCGCTTTTATACAGTTTCCGACATCCGAATTTCATTTTTTTCCCCGTTTAATAACAAAATCATTTTTCAAAATTCGTCCGCTTTTTAAATTGTTTGACTCTCTTGAGCTAAACATGAGCAATATATCTTTAAGTTATCGGAACACTGACAAATGGTTAAGTTAGGTGTACGGGTAACAATATTGATCTTAAAGAATTGATTCGATTTTTATCCTAAACTGGGGTGGTGTAAATATATAATCTACTGGTGTCATCTTCATTATTCCTTGATGTTCGATGTTCATTTTGTGTGAGTTGCCCACAGCCCACGATAAATACCACTGGTGTAGATTTTAACAACCCGGTTTCGGGATCAGTTTTTGGATTGCCATTCAATCAAACATAACCATATCTGATAGCTGCACACATTTTAACCCTATTAATATTTCACATATTTACAATATTGTATACTTCATCCATAATTAATTCCAATCTGGTCCTTTATTTAATCAATGAATTTATTTTATGCGTTTTTGTTTTTGTTTGTTTACAGCTGGCATGCCCCGAGCTACAAGAGAGTGCATTTTGAACCACGTAACAGACGCCAAGTGGCGGGATCCAATCATCATAAACTGCTTTGATGTAGAAGGAAATATCAATGATATTCTTCTTAATCTGACGAAGGTGAGCATTACAATAGGCCTAAAACGGTATTAAATACAAGTTAAAAGTTAGATTAGGTTGACGGGTATAATCAGTATTTATTAAAAACCATGTATAATAATATCTTCTTGGAAGAAGTGATGTGGTTCTGAAATAAAGGATAGTTCTCGACGTTTCGAACTGTACTCCATCCGTTTTCAGGAGAATGCTGGACTACTGCATGATGTTGTGAATTATACCGTCAATCACAATAGCAATGATCGCAATTAACATTATTTTATTAAATTATTTTATTATTTATTAATAATGACTAGCATAACATTCTCTCTTTCGGTCTGCACAAAATATTAATCTTGAAATCTAATATCCATTCATACAAATAATATGAAAAACAACAAATGAACAACATCATTATACTAAAGACTAAGAAGGGACACAGAAATACTTTACACAGATAGTAGAAAGGATTGAAGGGCAACAGGTGTGGAGGAAGGGATAGGGTAGACGTGATGCAGGATGAATGGAAATAGACTCAAGGGAAATTGGGGAAACAAGAGACAAAGAAGTAAGGAGAGGACGGATGTGGGATAAGGGACAAGTCTGGGAGGGAAAAGTCTGGGAGGAAAGCGAAGGAAATGTGAAACTGGGGGAAACGATATCATGTATAGTTAAACACATGACAAAAGACCATTACACATGACAAAAGACCCTGCGCATCAGCAATTTGGGGCTGGTATAATTCCAAGATATATTAATATTATTATCACGCTCGGTTTTGGATGAGATGCTCTGTCCAAATTTGTAATAACGTACCTCGTCACAGTGTCCCAAATAAACATTTCCCCCATTTTAATTTAATTTTGAATGTTCAGATTGAAGCTACACCGGAGAATGCTTGTGACATTGCTTCTGCAACCGCGATGTTCACATCGAATCACACGTCTATTGATCAAAATGGGATCAAGTCCATTGCTGACATTTTGACGCGTATCGCAAATGTTTCAAAGAACTGGCCAACTATTGATGTGAGTTATACCGTAATGCGTAAGTAATTGGATATATGTTGCAGAGAAGAATGTACATTGTATGCACATTAGGGTCTTACAAAATTGTAAGTAGTAAGCATAGTTTCCAAAGCGAAGCAAATCAAGTCCATTCAACTCAAGTCACAAGTAATTTATTTACCAAGTATACAAACCAAGACAAGTAAAAAGTTATTTTTTTACAAGTTAAATCAAGAGAAAGTAAGACTTGACTTGAAGCCAAAAGTTTCAAGTTACAACAACAACAACAACAACAACAACAACAACAACAACAACAACAACAACAACAACAACAACAATAATAATAACTGTAGGTATTGATTGATCAACCACTATTAGTGGAAATTAAAATCTTCCCAACACAATGATGTTAATGAGAGTCATTATAGCAATGCGAGTGTTACTAGACTTGTGTTTACCCTTTATCCATGTGCCTCAAAACTATACCCATTTTTAATATTAAAAAACCAGTAAAACAATTTTAGTGGACATATAACAGATATGCCTTGAGCCGAATGTTACGTGTTGATTCAGAGTTATTATTTCTGATAGGATTTACAAAATTTAACTTCTTCAATTTCTTCTTTAAATTTGTTAATATTTGTCTGTGACAGATTGCAGAGGACATTGTGCAGGTGGTAAACAACGTTCTTCAAGTCGACCAGGAGACTTTCGATGATCTCGGCGATGACAACTCGGCGTCGGCTATCATTCTTGCCCTCGAAACGTACGTGACCGCACTGCAGTTGAACGGCTCCGGCAACATATCAGCAGTGCAGAGTAATGTGGCTGTGGTGGCAGTTAACGTACGCGGGGAATCGCTCAGGAGTGGCGTGGGGTTTGCTGCCATCAGTAGAGGCTCAGGAGTAGATTCCTTGACAGAAGACGACGTCTTCGTATTCAAACATCATGGATCAAACAGTCCTCCCGTTGATGGCGTAGTCTCCGAGTCTATCATGCTTCCCCCTGCAATACTCAGTAATGTTAAATCAGGTATATGTTTAATACTTTGTACATGAAACCAGTCTGGATTACATTGTAAACCACGTATTACATAATGAGCCACGTACATTATGTACAACTCTGTATCCATGTTGAAATTACATTTCAACCTTTTAATTTTAAAATTTTGTGTGTTTTGATACATTTTTGATCCATAGCTAATGTGAATTTGCATAGTCATTGGCAAATCAGTGAAGTCACAGCGCGATCCGATTCAACGTCATGGTTAATTTTGTGCATAAAAGTTGACTGATATATTCTTTTCCAAAGTTTATTTTCTTAAGTGTTGTCTTGTTAAGCGAGTGTCTGACTTACCAATCAGTAAACATTTTGAGGTAACTACAGTTTTCTGTGGGAAGGTTTGGTGGTTACTTTTTGGACACTTTCAGTGCTTCTGTGACACCAATTTCAAAACAGTTGAACTTTACCTCATGATAAAGACATAGGGTTAGTGGCCACGTGACGAACTTTTATTCCTTTATCATTTAATCAATAATATTAATTATATCCAGGTGACACAGTACCCATCAGTTTTTTCATCTACCAGAACAACAAATTGTTTCGATCTCCTACATTACGGAACCGCTCCAATCCATCCCGGCGTGTTGTCGGTAGTCGCATCATCACTGCCACCGTAGAGGGCGTCAGGATTGAACATCTTCCCGTGGATAAGCCCGTTGTCAGTGCTTTCTCCCTTCTGAATGTAAGAAACCTAGCCTTGTTATTTGAGAGTTAGTTCACACTCGTCCGTTACAACAACAACTGCTTTTTACCAAAAGTGTTTTACTAATGGGCGGTTTCAGTTTTGGTAATATCAAAGATATATAGGCCCACTTGATCACAGTTTTACATAAAAATTAGTTGGTGTAAAGTTAATTATGATATCAAAGATCCCTTGAAATTTGTATGTCGGAATTTAAGTGAAACTAATAAAGTTATTTATTGTTTGAATTGAAATTGATACGGACAATTTCAAAGCGTTTTTACTATTTTCTCATTGAACGAATTGCCAATGAAATAAGCTGAAACTTTCACAGGTCGGTTGTTTCATCCTAGTTATAGGTGGTAAGGATACTCGTAGAAGCATTTTACTATAAAAACGCCACCTTCCTTTTAAAATATTAAGATGAGCTTAATCGTATGATATATCCTACAGGTGAGTATAAACTCAAATGAGACGGTGAATGGATATGAGTGTGTGTTCTGGAATTTCACATTGAACGACGGCTATGGAGATTGGTCAACTGAAGGCTGTATGAACGTTTCGGACAACAGCAACAGGACAGTCTGCCACTGTGATCACTTGACGAGCTTTGGTGTTATTGTAAAACTTGGTTCGATCCACATAGCTTCCTGTCCAGAAGATGAATTTGGACGTTTGACTTTCCCTCCGACGAGACTGGGAAACACTGTGAATTCGTCGAAACTTTGTCCACCGTTTACATCCAGAGGTATTGATTTAATAAAATAATTGTTGTTTTTAAGTATATTTATTTTCAAATACCGTAGGCGTATACTTATTTGTGTCCATTTAAGGCTAAGGCCAAACAAAGTCTCTGGTTTCTGGTCTCCACGCGCGTCGCCTCAGACCGGCGCGTTGGCATTTTGTAGTTTTCTGATTTTTCGCTATGAAACGATATCCAATTGCAGTCAAAATTGCTGGATCGATTGGAATTTTGCCGTGTTTTAAAATAAATTTTCACATAGGGGTATGAATGTTTGCACGATTTGTGAGGCCTCTCTTAGCTACCATACTTAGTGTAAGGGAAATTTGGTCTGGTTCCATTAACCATGGGATTCCAATGCTGAGCGGTGAAGTGCATCGGACTTGTGTAATGATGGCTGAGTCGTCAGAATGTAGGTTCGAATCCTGGCCGCGAACGTGGTGCGTGTGTCCTTCAGCAAGACATGTAACTGTAATTGCTTCTCTTCACACAGGAGTATAAATGGGGACCTTTGAGGGCAGAGATGGTAATTGTGTTTGATTAAGCTCGTTGCGCTACACATTTGGCAGCATAGGCTGCATACTCCCCAGGGAGTTGAGATGGTTCTAGGAATGATATAACTGGCCCAATGACAGGGGTAATAATGTTCTTGCGCCATGAGCGTCACTTCGTGATGGATTTGTGCGCTATACAAGAAGCCACTATTACTATTATTATTTATTATAACCGCGTACACATGGATATGTATCACGTATTTTACTGGTTGGCCAAATACAGACAAATGTTTGAGTTTTAGCAATATCCTAAATAATTAATTTGATTTTGCCCTCATGCTAAAAGGCCTACCCTGCAACAACTGGAATGTAAAAATATAATCCACTGGTATCAACTTAATTTTTTAATTAGAGCTCAAGTGTTTGTTGGGACAAACACAAGGTATTGAACTTCCGGTTCAATCAAATTATCTTTTATAATAACAATATCAATTTCCTATCCTAATGACATATCAATTAAGCGTTAGAATGTGTTGAATTTTAACTTGTCAATAAAATTGTGACGTAGAGTTTCAGGTAAAGTTGTGACGTCATGGTGACGTCATCAGATATCAAATTACACTCAATCAAAATTTAATATTTCAAAAAATAAACCACAAAAGATATTTACACAATCTTTGCATCATATTAAAGATCTTGAACAGACATGACCCCAATCTGACCTCTCCTTCCGGTCAACACCGGAAGTTTAATTGAAAAAATATTCTGAAGCACATTGATATGGTATTTGAACATGGACGAAATTACTATTGACATGTGACCTTTTTACAAAAAAATCCGACTGATGCCGTCATCACCTTGTCACAGCGCCCCTCTGGTGACAGGTTTAGAAAAATAATAATTTTCTATCTGAAAAACCATAGGAAATTTGAATATGACTTCTATGAATAAAGTGACAAGTGATATCTTATTTTTCAAACAATACGTTTGATGACGCGGCAGTTTTAAAAAAGGATTATTTTCCAATCTCAGAAACTGAACCAAAGCAGGTACTAACGTTATTTTTTCATGGTCACGAGGTCATATATATGACCTTTAAATCACATTATCAGACATTTACTTCTGGTCCAAACAGGAAGTTAAAATTCAACACATTCTAACGCAAAATTGATGTCTTTTGAATACGAAGGTGATATTGTTATTAAGGATGATACACCTTTGCAAAAATATGATATTTACATCATTGATGATAATTTGATTAAACTGGAAGTTCACACGAACACCGTGTGTTTGTTCCAACAAACACTTGTGCTCTAGTTTTGCATCGATTTTGTTTGTTTACAGCTGGCTTGCCCCGAGCTACGAGAGAGTGTATTTGTGACAACGTAACAGATGCCAAGTGGCGGGATCCAATCATCATGAACTGCGTTGATGTAGAAGAAAATGTCAATGATATTCTTCGTACCCTGATGAAGGTGAGCATTACAATAGGCCTAATACAGTAATAATACAAGTGCCTTCAAGATACGAAGCAAGATTAGGTTGATGGGCATGAACAGTATTTATTTAATAGCATGTGTAATAATGTTGTGAGGATTTGAGAGAAAAAAACACGGTAGTGAGGATAGTTCTCGACGTTTTGAACAGTACACTCTGACCATCTTCAGGATCGAGAATGCTGGATCACTGTCAATCATAATTGCTATGATCGCATAAATACAGTATTTGCTAAAAACAGATAGTCCTGTGTCCGATTTCGGCAAAGGTTTGGGCATATTGGCAGCTAGCTCATTCCATTCCATTTATATCAGTGTCGTTTATTTCAATGTTAACAACAAACAACAATATATAACAGCAATGTATCAACACATGTATTATGGTATACAAAGATTATTATTTGATTTGTGTACAAGGTAGGGAAGTCATAAAAGGCTTGTTTCCTCTTCAGAAAGGAACACAGAAGAAGAGGATGCAAGAAGCATAGTCATGTACTAGTCTTATAGTACAGGACAAGGGACGGATTAATAGATGAAGGTATAGGGAGAGCAGGAGTTTATGGCTGAAATGAGAAAGCAAAAGAGTCGGAAAAGGAGAGAATAATAAAACAGACAAATCGACTAAAAAGCAAAACAAATGTAAAACAAAAGTAAACTCTGTGGATAAAGATAAATTAGTCATTCTCTTCCTGTATGCAGCGGCGTAGCCGGGGGGGGGGGAGGGGGGGGGGGCTGGGGGAATGTGCCCCCCACAAATTTCCAGCGCCCCCAGGTGGCCCCCACCCCACAAACAGTCCTAATAGTGCCCCCAAAAAAGAAAAGAATAGGAAAAAGGAAAAACCCATACTCCCTGGTCCCCACTGAAAAGCAATGCCCCCGATGTTCCCCCGCTGCCTGTATGTTGAGACCATGGGGTGAATGGTGTGGATACGGCTGATCCACATCTTAAAAAGGAATAACCTCATAGTTAGACCAAGAAGGGACGCAGAAATACTTTACACACGTAGTAGAAATGATTTGAAGGGCAATTCAGGTGTAGAGGAAGGTATAGGGTAGACGTGTGCTGCAGGATGAATGAAAATTTACTGAAAGGAAAATGTGAAACAAGAGAAAATGAAATAAGGAGAGGACGGACGTGGGGATAAAGGATAAGTTTTGGCGGGAAGGAAATGGGAAGCTTGGGGGCAATTATATCATACCCATATACACCTGACAATAGACCCTTAGACTGCGCTCAGATGTCGTGTTTGTGACGTCACTGCAGATCCGCAGTTTGGGGCTGGTATAATGCCAAGAAAATTTAGCATGCTGGGTTTCGTATGATATGCTCTGTCCTTATATATGCTCTGTCCTTATTATACCCTATCAACGTACCTTTCAATATATTTTCGTCTCGCCATTGTGTCCCAAATACATTCCCACATTTTATTAATTAAAAAAAATAATGGGATTATAGTAAGTGTAAATGCTCCTTTGGAGACCATTAATTAAAACATTTGCTTATTAATTGTGAATGTTCAGATTGAAGTTACACTAGAGAATGTTGGTGATATTGCTTCTGCAACCGCGATGTTGACATCGAATCACACGTCTATCGATACAAATGGCCTAACATTAATTGCTGACATTTTGACGCGTATCTCAAATGTTTCAAAGGACCAGCCAACTATTGAGGTGAGTGCACATTGTATTTAAATGCCAAAACATATACGGTTAATCACCTCAATTTTTTTTCGAGTTTTAATCATTGTAGACAAGTTGAACTTATCGGTATATAAGATTATTTAAATGAAATATTATGACTAGAGTTTGTGAAGGGTTTGGATTATTCTATATTTCAGATGACCATTGGTAGCGGTCCGAGCTACCGGTAGCCTTTACCCTACACAAGAAAGAATGTAAAGTACCGGTAGCCTATATTAATAATAATAATAATAATAATAATAATGTGTGGACTTATATAGCGCACGTAACCACCAACTGAGTGGTGCTCAAGGCGCATATTATTACCACTGCTCATAAGGCTCATAAGGCTCATAAATCATTCCTGAAACCCTCTCAGCTCCCTGGGGAGTATACAGCTCAATTGCTGCCATTACAGCGCATATAGGGCTAATCAACCAACTTTGCCCTCACAGGTACCCATTTAACCCCTGGGTGGAGAGAAGCAATTATGGTTAAGTGTCTCGCTCAGGGACACAAGTGTCACAGCCGGGATTCGAACCCACATTCTGCTGCTAACACCAGAATATGAGTCCAGTAAGCTAGACCGCTCGGCCACGACACTCCATATTGTGTAATGTTGAAAAGCTTAACACATTCCTGCGGTACCATCACAACAGTGTGAGGTCTGGAAACTTTAAATGAATAGCCCAGTACATTCATCTTCTGTAATCAAGGAAAATATATAGTGCGAATAAGAATATACTCGAAATAGGACCTTGTAAGAAACTTACTTAAGAACGTAATTTTATAATTTAAAAGTATAAAATAATACCCCATAGAGATTAAGCTTATTACTTGATTGAAATATCTGCGCACTTTCTGTGACAAATAGAGTGATTATTGTTTGTGTAGTTTAAAGAATTATTCCCTTCATATTCAAAATTGTAAATAGTGTATATAGTCTAGTATATTATTCATTGAAGTTTAATAATTGTGTCCATGTTTCCCTTCATTTGTGTTTGCGTTTGTAAGTGATTCTGTTGAACCGGGCTCACCACCATTAGAGAAAAAATTCAGAGTTCGGTGGTGTTCCCCCTTTATCCAAAAGGAACCCACATATTTAATAAAATACTTTCGAAAACTGCTTGTTTTATTTAAACAACAGTTATACCTTTAGCAGAATGTTTTGATGTGTTGATTCGGAATCATATAATGTACGCAAATTTAACTCACAAATTACTGAATAATACCAACGTGATCGGGTCTCAACCAACTAGTAAAAACTCACTTGAGTACGGTATTTTTTTACGAATCGATGTTAATTGTGTGGTACCGGTACAATTCCTTTCGAAATTCCGGAAACAGATTGTGAATGACTTTGTTAAGGTGATGAACAACCTCATTCAGGTCGCGTTTACAGATGCGTTTACTAACAGTGTACAATCCCTTTACCTCTGCCAGGATTTACAGAATTGAACTTCTTTAATCTATTTACATTTGGAAATATTTGTCTGTGACAGATTGCAAAGGACATTGTGCGGGTGGTAAACAACGTCCTTCAAGTCGACCAGGAAACTTTCGACTATCTCGGAGATGACAACTCGGCGTCAGCTATCATTATTAACCTCGAAACGTACGTGACCGCACTGCAGTTGAACGGCTCCGGCAACATATCAGCAGTGCAGAGTAGCGTGGCTTTGGTGGCAGTCACCGTACCCCAGGAATCGTTCAGGAGTGGACTGGGGTTTGCTACCATCAGCAGAGGCTTGGGAGTAGATTCCTTGACAGAAGACGATGTCTCCGTATTATTTGGATCAAACAGTACTCCCTTTGAGTTCATCACGCTTCCCCCTGCATTACTCAGTAATGTTAGATCAGGTATTATGTTAGTTTATACCTAACCAGTCCGGTATATGAGTCACATTTGGTATTACATAATAAGCCATGTTATACTTTTCAACCTTTTAATTGTGAATATGCGTGTGTGTGTTTTGATACCTTTTTTGCACCTTTTGGTCCATAGCTAATGCGAATTTCCACAGTCATTGACAAATCAGTGAAATCACAACGTGATCAGATTCAACATCATGGCTAATTTTGTGCTTAAATGTTGACAAAAATACTCGTCTTTTCCAAAGTCAGTTTTTATATTTTAAGTTGTAAACCCTTTGAGGTAACCACAGTTTTCTTTTGCAAGGTTTGGGGTTTTGATGTTTTTTGCATTTTGAGTGCTTCTGTGACACTGACTTCCTGTTGTGTTCTCATAAAACAGTTTGCATGGTTTGGTAACCAGACATCAGGTTAGTGACCACGCGACGAACGTTTATTCCCTAATCATTATCTTATTAATAATATCCAGGTGACACAGTACCCATCAGTTTTTTCATCTACCAGAACAGCAAACTGTTTCGATCTCCTACATTACGCTCCGGTCAATCCCGGCGTGTTGTCGGTAGTCGTATCATCACTGCCACCGTAGAGGGCGTCAGGATTGAACATCTTCCCGTGAATAAGCCCGTTGTCAGTGCTTTCTCCCTTCTGAATGTACGAAACCTAGCCTTGTTATTTGAGAGTTATTTCACACTCGTCCGTTGCAACAACAACTGCTATTTACCAAAAGTGTTTTACTTTTGGACGGTTTCAGTTTTGGTAATATCAAAATATATAAATGTATAGACTCACTTGATCACAGTTTTGTACTTATAATAATGATATCAAAATCTCTTTAAATTTGTATGTCTGAAGTTTAGTAAATCTGATGAAATTATGTATTGATTGAATTGAAATTAATAGGGGAACATTGAAAGCATTATCCCTGTTTTCTCGTCAACGAATTGTCAATGAAATATTAGCTGAAACAGTTCACAAGTCTGTTTTAGCATAGTTAGGCTGGTAAGCATACTCGTAGAAGCATTTTACTATAAAAGCGTCACCTTCCTTTTAAAATATTAAGATGAGTTTAATCGTATGATATATCCTACAGGTGAGTATAAACTCAAATGAGACGGTGAATGGATCTGAGTGTGTGTTCTGGAATTTCACATTGAACGGCGGCTATGGAGATTGGTCAACTGAAGGCTGTATGACGTTTCCTGACAACAACAGGATAATCTGCCACTGTAATCACTTGACGAGCTTTGGTGTTCTCTTAGTAAGAAATGCACTGTGATCTCTATGATCCGTAATTAGAAGCCGTTGAAAATGGTAGTAATAGTACCATGTCTGAACTGGGCATCGTCTGAAACAAACCTGACATTTGTCGGTATCTTAAGGGTCGACTGTCTGACGAACCGTCAGTACAACAGCCCAATATTTTGCTAGCCCATTAGTGCGACAGCGTATTGTTTCTACATGTATTGGGCTTTTATAGTACCATTATTATGGCAAATAGAACAACGATATAGGGCTATACCATAACGAAAATACTTTAAGGATTATTCTATCAGACTATATTTTATATTATTATATATATTTGAAACCAAGGGTTCATCAAAAGAGCCATATACAGCGAAAGCCTGAAGAAAAAACCTTGGAAGAGAGCTGTGAAGCAACATTCAGATTTAGATGTGGGAGGCCCATAAGAGCTGAGAAACAACTCCACTTGGCGGCTTGGGTCTGAGTGGGATTAGAACCCAGGTCCACAGAGCTGAATTGTCAAAAATAATAAAATTAGTAATTTGATGAAGCATATCTCGTTGGCTTTAAAATGCAGGATATCTACGGAACCCATCCTGATAATGTTGCTCTAGATTTCATCAGTAAGATAGGATGTGTGTTGTCCATCGTAGCACTCGTCATCACTATCGTCTCGTACCTTGCCATCAAGTAAGTTGGAAAAGCTGGACTCGGATATCTGAAACCTTTTAGCATTATGTTATGGAAAATAATTTAAAGTTATTATAATGCAGTTTGGTTGCGGACGTATATTGCACCACTGTGTCAGTACACTGCAAAAACCGTGGTGTTAAAAACTACACCATTGGTGTTTATATCAGGCAACTCGCACAATATAAATGACCATGGAAGAATAAAGTTGACACCACTGGTGTTATTTTAACACCGGTTTTTGTAGGGTAGTAGACCGAATGACCCCTTCCCCCATGGAAGATAAAGCATGCACATGCGCACATTCTTATCAAAATTCCGTCAAGAATTTATTTTGTTTTGTTATGTGTGTGCATGGAGATATTTTCGTTCCAAAACTGTTCTGTCACGAAGAATGACAGATATTAATTCATTTTGCAAACCCATTCTCGATGTTAAAAGCAACTAGCATCTTTAAATTAACCAATAGAAGTTATGGTTGGTAGTGGAAAACAAAATGAATCCGCACTATCTAACCTTAATAATTTAAGTGGTATAATTTATTTCCTTTCCCATTCTCTCGCAGGAAATTGCGCACCAAGCGTCCGAAACAGATTGTGCTCAATTTATCATTTGCCCTTCTGGGTCTCTACCTCGTTTTCTTGGCTGGCATCGACGCCACTAGCTCTGGAACTGGCTGTATCATCGTGGCCGCCCTGATCCACTTCTTCACCCTCGCTTCCATGGCCTGGATGGCCGTAGAGGCCACTAACATGTATCTTCTCTTTGTGAGAGTATTCAATGCCAATGTGTCACACTTCATGATCATAGCGTCAATTGCAGGCTGGGGTAAGGTTCTTTTTTATATACTGTTACTTGAGGTATAATGCGAGCATGAAAAAAACAAATCACAGGTAGAATTGAAGGGAAAGAACTGTGACCCATTCCATGGTGATGCTAAACATGGAATTACGCGCTTACACCATTTTCTGCTTACAGGGTTAGCGCATACTAACTGAGGTAGCTGCGTAAGCGGAGAATTCTTAGTTACGTGAAGTATGCATCAACACCAGCAGAATACCCTTCCTTGCCTGTAACATAAGTTTGTACGTCAAACATAATTTTCTGCTTCAGAAACAAATTAATTTGTCGCTAATGGTAAGCTGAGCCATGACATTGGGTCCTGATGAGCTGAAGGGGATATTCTTTAGACCCTTCCAGATATAGCCATAACGATTTCCCCACTTACTCTTAGATACTCTGAAATCTCGGTCATGCCACCAACATATAAGCCAAACACTTGACCGAGGTATTGGAGATTAGCAACAGTTGACGTGGAAAGGTGAAATTGTCAAAGGTTATTTTTGTGTTCAATTTCTTGAAAACTGGAGGGTTGAAATGAGCGCACATCAACTTCAAATTAAAAAATAATAATTGTATTAAAACTACCGTAATATGGACCTGTAATTACTATAATGGCAGATGAAATGGAAATTAAACAAAACATTTTAGAAACCCTATAGTTGTGTTAACATCTTCTGTTTTTATGTATGCTCATAATTTGTATAACTAATGGTATTTTATACCGGTACTCGTTGTCAGGTCTTCCACTTGCCGTCGTGGTTATTATCCTGGCTGTTGACCATACCAACTATGTGAATACTAATTAGTAAGTACATTCCTAGTGATTGCTTCTGACAAGTGCCTTCAGAACAACTATAATAACATTAAAATACTGGGTAACTCAATTAGTAAATACCTGTACAGCTCTCTATAAATGCAATATCAGCGTTTTCAGGACCAATTTGCGAAGTATTATAGCTCATGATGTAGTTGTAACCTTTAAATTTCAACTGATGACGATTTTTAATTATATTTTTAGGGGGCCATTTCCCTCTTTGACCCCTCGCCAGGATTCGCCTTTAATCTCTTTAAACATTTTATGTGTGTTTAATAAATCAGCTGATTTTAAGGCCTATGACAAATATTTCAGTATTTTCCCAGCATATAAAGCTTGATTTTTAATAGGTGTGTATAGAACAGCAGAACACATTCTCCCTATCGTTCTATGGGCTAGTCCTATAGATTGCTGATTACAGCTATATTTCCTCTCTTGGTTTATTTTTAGCTGTTTCCTGCGACCAGATAACGCGTTTTACTTTGGTCAGATTCTCATCATCGGATTGGTGCTCCTGTTCAACTTCACCATCTTCACGTTGGTCATGCGTCAGCTGACCTGTACCCGCAAGGGTATCCATAACGCCTCCAACAAGGACAGCCGCGCGGAAATGCTGGGCCGTCTCCAGAATGCCATCACCATCTCGGTCCTGCTCGGTCTGACCTGGGTCTTCGGACTTCTGTCCCTCGTCGAGACGGCCAACTTTGTCTTCCAGTTCTTGTTCTGCATCTTCAACTCCCTCCAGGGCCTGATGATCTTCATACTGTTCTGTCTGAGACAGGAGGAGATTCGCAAGGCTTGGATGACCTTGCTGAGCTGCGGAAAGGATCGCACTGGTCAATATACAACTACCAAGGCAACAAGAACCAGAGACAACATTGATTCCCAAGGTACCATTTCCCTGACCCATCAAGGTACAGGAAAGGAAAGCACCAAAATCAATTAAACATGCTATGTGTTCTTCATATGTTTTTCTTGTTTTCTTTGAGACTAGAGCACTTCTGACATTCCTTTCTGAGGATTTTGAAATCATCCTGGCTTTCCCTCCATGTGTAAATGTTATTAAATAATTTCTGTTTAATAATAACCAGTATTATCACCTTCCTTTAAAAGTATTAAAACATTAATTTGACGTATACACATATGTTTGCATTTATCCAAGCTATCTTGGTAGTTAAAGAAAATAGGAAGTCTACTTTTTGGATTGAGTGTTTTTTTAAATATTTTGTTTCTTGAAACTATCCCTTGATATATGAGGGCGCTGTTTGTGAGATCACATAAAGGCCTCGGTGTCACAGAGAAACTAAAGGTGTACAAAACGGAGCCTTGCCCAATAGAGATGACCTCAAGAAGTTTATTGAATGACAACCAAACTTTATTCAGTCAACTGTTATGCGCAAATAAACAATGATGATCCCGCTATGACATCACAGATTTTCATTACTACAAATGACAACTGTCTCAAAAAGCATCAAAATGCCCACACATTAATTGGCAATTAAAAGGTGGCAAATTGATTTCAACATGAAACACACAGGTGTGAATTGTGGTTTCAAGTTAAACAATTCCATTGCATAGAATTTGAATTTTCCAATGCTCAAAACATATGCACGCCCAGTCTGCATAATAATACTACTAATATAATCTACTAATTTACATATTATATAAAATATATTGCGAAATTATTATTAAAAAAATTAATAATAAATATTGCCTGGATATACATATATATATATATATATATATATATATATATATATATATATATATATACTTGTAGTAAAACTAGTGGAACGCTGGTAGTTGTAACTCCGAGTTTATATATATATATATATATATATATATATATATATATATATATATATATATATATATATATATATATATATATATATATATATATATATATAGTTGTAATATATATATATATATATATATAGTTGTAACTCGAGTTATATATATATATATATATATATATATATATATATATATATATATATATAGTTGTAACTCCGAGTTTATATATATATATATATATATATATATATATATATATATATATATATATATATATATATATATATACCGGCATATATACATAATTCATTATTTGGTTTTTAGTATAGAATATATTTTAGTATCCTCATATTTTAATATGTTTGTATCCACACTGTAAGAATTAAGATGTATGTATAAAAACCAACCAGTGAAAGTTGCAGCTTATTTGATGGTGTCGTTAACGAGAAGAAATGTGAACATATATGTTCCAATCTGTGTATTAATTCCCAAATAGAATTATTGTCTTCGGATGATAAACTTTAATTTCTCTAAAATAAAAGTAGGCCTACAATAGACAAACACATTTTCAAGGGATGTTTGATACCATCATCCGCTTTACACCTAGTAAGTTTCCATGTATGTCTGTGATTATTTATGTCTATCGAGAAACCAATAGTGTATAGGGGTTTTAACCACTTACAGCTAATTGTTTATTCAATTAAAAATAGCTCCCAATTGCATAGAGCTGCCAAGCAGAGAAATTCGCTCAGCAAAGATAACTGAGCAAATTAACAGCCAAAGTCTGCATACTTTTTAATGACAAACTGGATGGTAATAGACACAACTTGTATGACCCCGTAATGTAATAATTGATCATTATTGCTACACCCACTTGCTGTGTAATGCAATTAGAATCGTGTAATACCACCATAATGTGATGTTTGTTAAATATTTACACACACATACTGAATTTAACATTTGTTGAAGAATGAGTATCTGTATTGTCAATAGTTTGGAAAATGTGTTTTGTAGAGAATTACACGATAAAATGATTGACTCGTAATATAATGCCGCCGACTTCTGTAATGTTTTTAATATTTACACACGTACACCGTACTTTACATTTGTTTGAGAATGAGTATATGTATTGTAAATGATTTGAAAAAAGTGTTTTGTAGAGAATTACACGATAACATGATTTTTGATTATGTTGATTCCTTTGTTATCATTAAAAAAATTATTGTTTTCTTTTTGTAATATCTCAAAACAAATAAATTAATAAAACAATTAATGCAATTTTAAATCAATAAAGATTAGCTGCTCACCTATCTAAAGGTGTAGTGTAAATGCAAAATAATGGTTATTGGCGTTACTCTTGTGTTCATGTATGGGTGTATGTTTGTATTCTGTCTCTCTTTGCCTTTGACATAGCCTTGACTAAGGCTGTTGTCGTAGTGCGCACTTATCACGGTACTCCTACCCCGTACAGATTTCTGGCCTTATTCAACAACCTTCTGTCATCGAAAGCTTACGTGTTTCTTTTTTTCATATTGGAATTCCAATGGAAAGTCATATGCAAGAATTGTTTACTGCATTGTTCTGGGCGGTTTATTTTAAATGCACGTTTGTTCATGTCGCTTAGTTCTGCCGCCTTGCCATGATTGCGCAATAATCGCTCCAATGACAATGTCCTGGCTATAATAATAACAAACTTTGACTGGGGAAAATAATCGCTATATTATTGTACAATTCCGATTTCACTACACTCAGCATACCTAGAAGTGTGTGTCGCTGAGTTAAGGTCATGTAATCATTATCGACCTTAACCCTAACCCCCTATAGGTATTCTGGCTAGGAACCTTCCTGAAATCTAACCCCCTATATAGGTATTCTGGCTAGGAACCTTCCTGAATCCTCCAAAATCCATCAGTGCACTTTTGGAAACATGCCATTTTTGTTGATCTTTCATATTCATTTTTGTAATTTATAATTTTTTTTTTTTTTTAAATACACAGAACTTAAAATTAAATGTATACAACGTTTATTCATGGTATTTTCTTTTAAAAAATTGCCAAAATAAGGAAGATGTTCTTTGATGAAAATCGACAGTTCTGATAGACATTGATACAGCATTATTTGCTAGTTTTAGGAATTATAACCTAAACTTACATAGCTTTCTAAAAGTAATCTTCAGCATATTTAAATATACACAGAGTAAACTACTAATTTATTTATTATTAACTGATAAGGAATAATGAAAATTAAATATACATTATATGAAAACAAAGACGCTTCCATCAATGTTGTGCTTCACATGTGAGTCTTATTCAAGAATGCTCACATTAGGCACAAACATCCCTGAGATACCAGGTCTATTGGATATGTTGGTAAGGTTGGACTAGTCTAATCAAAAATAGGGGTGCTAAAACATTTCTAACTTTATGAGGGGAGGGGGAGAATGCAGAACCCTACAAATGCATATCACTTTTTAAAGTAATTGTAAAGTATTTTTGTTTAATATATGAATATACAACACAAATAGAGCTATGGATGTGATTATATCTGCATTTAGTGTACTTTTGGAGACAAAAAAATCGCAATTTCGGGCCAATATCTTCAAAAATCATGTTTTTGGCACAAAATAAGCCAATGTTTTGGCTGTAGCGCCCTTTAGCGGTGATCTTATAGTGACGTCAAATTATTGCTGGCTGTGCCAAGTTTGATGGCAAGCGCAAACTGAAGAACATTAAGGAAAATGTGGGGAAAATGCCTTTTTCACCAACAATTTCAAATAATTTTAAAAAGAAATGGATAAAGAGCTCCTTAAGGTGACCTCATCCAACTGCATCCGTTCAATTTCAATTCGGTCGAAAGGTCACGTACTTTGAACTTTTCTGAGAGATATTTGTTTTTATATTTCTAAAGAAACTGGAAAACCATAACCGGTTAGTTTCCTCTGAATGCGATCGGTAGGAGTTTATAACAATTTCCTATTAGTAGACAAGTCTTGACATATTGCTTCACTCCAGGGATTTGTAATTTGTGTTGTACCTTCCGGGAAGCAAGCAGGATGACAATTGCCATTATCTTCTAGCTCAATTTATTTAGCAGTGTGACTCCCTTTTTTGAAACCTGGGATCCGCTCCTGGGGTACGGTGCGGGTAGTTGTCTTGACGTACTCCTAAGCCTGCCGAGTGCCTTTACCAGTCCGTTCTTATGTTTTTAGCTGTTACGACCTGTTAGTCGGAACAGCTATTGTTTCTGTCAAGATTTTTTTTTTTTTTATTATTATTATTATTCTTTATTTCCACCAATAACCTATTGCCTTAACGTGTGAGAGGTCTTGGTGGCAAAAGTCCTTCTTAGGAATATCAGAAAGAGTCAAATCATATACCATATGGAAGCTTATGCCTTGACGTAGTTTGTAAATGTCATTAGACTAAAATTCTTAATAATTAGCTTAGTTATAGTCACGTGAATATTTAATTAGGCAATCTTGTTATCACCATATCTCAAGAAGTATACACCCGATCATCAAACTTTTTTCAGTTATAAATTTGTGGGGTACTGTTAGATGTGCCTTTTGGCCTGCAATGTCCTGTGACGTCATCATGACATCATTTATAGCGCATTTTGTAGCTGTGTACAAAACACATGGACTATGTGACCAAGTCACGTCATTATTCGTCATTATTCTCCATATTATATCTTTGTACATAATACACACGCATATATGACACTCGACTTGTTACCGAGTCTAATTAAACGACGATGTCTGAACGCAATAATAATACATAGATCCCTATAGACAGTCCACACACGTTGTGTAGTTATTGCATTCCTAATTGAACGAAAGCAGAGTGCGTCCGATTCCTTTCAGTTTCATTTTGATAATTATAATGAGTCCATTACATTGGCTACGAGGATGAAAGCTGAACTGTCACCGGTGAGCATTCTTTTCATACGATAGCATACATTTCTAGCAAAAAGGAAAATTGTAAAAGAGGGCCGGACATTTTCGTAACGTTAAGTCCCGTTGTTTTACGTGTAAGTGCAGCAATATACACATCGTTAGGTTAACCAGTAGCAATATGGCGGAACAACCACTAGCAGTGACCGTCGTAACTGAAACAAGGACTTTGAAAACTGAACCATTCACTCACTCCGACGATCAGATATCAACTGGGAAGGCTTGGGAAGACCGGTTATAGGGAATTGAGCATGATGAATTCCGCTATTTTCGAATTACTAAACCGTATTTTGTAATTTTTGTTTTCTCAAAAAAAATCTTCCCTTCAGTTTGTGCACAAATTAACGTTAAGTAGTAAAGTACCTATTTATTTGTATGCACGCATTGGGATAGTACTGACCATCAATCCCATAAACAGAATTGGTGTAAAGATGTTAAAGGGACAGTATCGTCACGATCAGAGCAGACTTTCTATAAACAGGGCATGGAATCGGCATCCTAGTTTAAGATGAACACAGTGACTAAAAATTACTGGCTCATTTATGCAGCAGTAACACGAATATGAGTATGACCTCATTATGTGAGTATTATTTTCAGTCACAGGGTTAAACTTGAAGTTGAACTCTGATTCCATGTCCTGTTGATCGTGACGATAAGCCCACCTTCAAGCAATAACTTTAATTAGCTGTTACGACTACCTGTTAGTCACATACAAGAAACACAATAGTGCATCTTTCTACAAGGAACACATCATTACCTTGTTAAGATCGCCTTACAAACTTATACGAAGTCACAACACAATGTAATTTGAAGGATAACTGTACAATGAGTTCACTACCCACGCAAATTTCTTATAGCTCTGACATACACTTTGTCTTTCCTTTTAACACCAACCTTAACTTACGAAATTATGTATTTGGGTCTTTCCACACTAATGTACAAAAGTGTGACATTTTAGGAACATAGGACATTGATAATAAAATGAAGTACTTTTTACTCTTAACTTTTTTCTGTGTACATTCCAAGTGCCTTGAGGATTGTGCTTTTCAAAAATTAAGACAAGTTTCTAAGTAATTAAGTAATTACAAGGGAATCTTCTTTAAGATATATATGTTTGTAACATGGACAGACATTTATTTAGAAATTGACTAAAAGTACTAATAGAACAGATTTATTCACTCACATGTCCCTTTATAATGCTATTCCCTAAGGATTGTTACCTGAAAAAATCAAGACTACCCTCCTGGTATTAAACAAATAACAGGGATCATCTTCAAAATATTCCTAATCCGTGCGAACGGATTACTAAACCGTGCGAACGGATTGTTAAACCGTACGAACGGATTCCTAATCCGTGCGAACGGATTACTAAACCTTGCGAACGGATTGCTAAACTGTGCGAACGGATTCCTAATCCGTGCAAACGGATTACTAATCTGTGCGAACGGATTCCTAATACGAAGCCCGGGAAGGGACAGTGGTAAGAAAAAAAATTCAATGGAGTAATCCGTGCGCACGGATTAGTAATCCGTTCGCACGGATTAGTAATCCGTTCGCACGGATTAGTAATCCGTTCGCACGGATTAGGAATTCGAGCGCACGGTTTAGTAATCCGTTCGCACGGTTTAGTAATCCGTTCGCACGGTTTAGTAATCCGTTCGCACGGATTACTAATCCAATGAGGTCATCATCAGAACAACTACATCCATTGACCTCCGCCATCTTGAATGAACTAACGTACATGTGTAACGCATGCGTGTGGCGGATTGCTAAACCGTGCGCACGGATTGTTAAACCGTGCGAACGGATTACTAATCCGTGCGAACGGATTACTAATCCGTGCGAACGGATTACTAAACCGTGCGAACGGATTGTTAAACCGTGCGAACGGATTCCTAATCCGTGCGAACGGATTCCTAATCCGTGCGAACGGATTCCTAATCCGTGCGAACGGATTCCTAATCCGTGCGAACGGATTCCTAATCCGTGCGAACGGATTGTTAAACCGTGCGAACGGATTCCTAATCCGTGCGAACGGATTCCTAATCCGTGCGAACGGATTACTAAACCTTGCGAACGGATTGTTAAACCGTGCGAACGGATTACTAATCCGTGCGAACGGATTACTAATCCGTGCGAACGGATTACTAATCCGTGCGAACGGATTACTAATCTGTGCAAACGGATTCCTAATCCGTACGAACGGATTACTAATCCGTGCGCACGGATTACTCCATTGAATTTTATTTCTTACCACTGTCCCTTCCCGGGCTTCGTAAAAAGGGGTTAGGGATGTAAATGAAAAAGCATTTGAGCAATTATTTCATTCTATTGTCACTTTCCTGTCAATTTTCAAACAACATGTCTGTCCATGTTACAAACATCATGTCTTAAAGATGATCCTGTAATTTCTTAAGTACCAATATTATTTTCTTATTATTTGTTATGCACAATCATTAAATGCTAAGGAATGTTCAGGAATAGATTAGGACAAAATAGTTGCCTTTATTTGACCCTCCCATGTCACACTCCAATAGTTATCATATGTATACCCATTAGTGTGGAAAGACCCACTTATTATTTATTTTGTAAGTTCTTTAAAACAGTTTTCTATATATTTAATGAAGAGTTGTACTTTTTACAGATTTTGTTTGTGTCTCACTCAGCCCTGTAGTGGCTGTCTTCTATAGCCTGTGCATTACCAGTCAACAATTCTTAATTTGGTAGTTGACAAATCTATTAAGACCTGTCCACCATAAAACTCATATAGCGCCCTCAAGTCACCGGTTTTAAAAGTGACATAACCATTGTTCTTAGCGTTGCAATTGTATTGGGTCAAACTATACACCAAATTGTAAACTTAGTATGAAAAACTAAATTTTGTCATCGTGATGTCATCCGGTTTCCATTTACAGTCTCATGAATATTTCATTAGCAAATCCATTTTGAATCATAACTCAAGAAGTGTACACTCGATACTTAAACTTTTTGCAGTTATAGACTTGATGGGTACTGTGAATGTGCGCTGTGGTATCGTGACCTCATAATGGTAGTTGACAAATCTATTAAGACCTGTCCACCATAAAACTCATATAGCAACCTCAAGTCACCGGTTTTAAAAGTGACATAACCATTGTTCTTAGCGTTGCAAATTACATTGTACAATGCAAAGGGCCGAAAATTAAACTTTATTGTATTGGGTCAAACTATACACCAAATTGTAAACTTAGTATGAAAAACAAAATTTCGTCATCGTGATGTCATCCGGTTTCCATTTACAGTCTCATGAATATTTCATTAGCAAATCCATTTTGAACCATAACTCAAGAAGTATACACTCGATACTTAAACTGTTTGCAGTTATAGACTTGATGGGTACTGTGACTGTGCGCTGTGGCATCGTGACCTCATAATGACCTCTACTTCCGGTTCAAAATTAAACTTTATTGTATTGGGTCAAACTATACACCAAATTGTAAACTTAGTATGAAAAACTAAATTCGTCATCGTTATGTCATCCGGTTTCCATTTACAGTCTCATGAATATTTAATTAGCAAATCCATTTTGAACCATAACTCAAGAAGTATACACTTGATACTTAAACTTTTTGCAGTTATAGACTTGATGGGTACTGTGAATGTGCGCTGTGGTATCGTGACCTCATAATGACCTCTACTTCCGGTTCAACTGGAAGATTGAATAAAAATCAATATTTTTGGATACAAAAACAATGCGATGAAGTTTCTTTAACATGTTAGAACAAAAATAGTACTGAGGAATTCTTATTATTTTTTTGACTGCAGCCAAACATACTCACGAATGAAATGCAAATAAACCACACATTATGAATCGTAACAGCTTTGTGTTCGTCCGAAGGACAAACACTTTGCAAAAACAAAGGTCAAGATCATTTCATGCAGACTCCTGTACCTTAACAACTTATCTGACATTAAATTCACAAACACGACCCCACTTTGACCTTTCCTTCCAGTCCAAACAGGACAAAACAAGACACCCTCAGTATCAGTCTCCGTTGAAATAGTTCATGGCCATACTCCAGTATCTAAGGTCAAGGTCATTAACTGTAAACAACACAACGTCATTAACGTGTAACAGCTCTGTGTTCGTCCAAAGGACAAAAACCTAAATGTCTAGTTCTTTTTATTTCTCTACCGATTTGGTAGAAAAATATTATAATACATAAAGCATTAAGGTAAATAATTTGATATTAGTTGTTAAAATATAGACAGGCCTAATATTTTGCTTACGGTGATTGGTTTAAATAAATTTGCATACATAAATCATTCACTTAGGTAGATGTTAATGTATAAACTCGGTAGTAGCGTCCTCAGACCAGACTGCTAACATTAAGCTGCTTGTGGCTTCACCAATCACGTGCGTGGTCTTTTTTGGGACGTTGAGTTCCGGGTAGCCGTGTGTGCCTTGACTAAAGGCTAGACCCACCCCTACTCATATTTCACACATTGTTCCCGAATTCAACCGTTAAGAGTTAATTTTCATTTGAACATTTTAGAGAGATCAAAAGCTCACGTACTGTGAACTTTTCTGAGAGGTATTTGTTGTTATATTTCTCAGTAAAGAAAACCATGAACCACCCGACCAGACTACCAGATTATAATCTGTGCTTGTTAATATCAAGATGAAATTGATCCTTTTGAGACGTTATCTACTGACACAAATTTGGAGTATTGAGTGCATGAACCCACAACAGATTAGTTTCCTTTGAATCTGCCGATTGAAAAACATACGCCACGAGACTGGCAATGCCATGAGCGCCTTTACTAATACTAGTCCATTCTGTGGTCTTATGTTTTTCTTTATATTTCTCTACCGATTTGGTAGAGAAATGTTAATACATACCGGTAATGCATTAGGTAACTAGTTTATTATTGTAGGTCTATCACCTATTTAAATATAGACAAGCCTAATATTTTGTTTACGGTGATTGGTTTAAATAAATTTGCATACATAAATCATTCACTTAGCTAGAGATTAATGAATAAACTCGGTAGTAGCGTCCTCAGACAAGACTGCTAACATTAAGCTGCTTGTGGCTTCACCCCTCGTGCGCGTGGTCTTTTTTGCCGCGTGCGCCTTGACTAAAGGCTAGACCTGCCCCTACTCATCTTTCACAGATTTTCCCCGAATTCAACCGTTAAGAGTGAATTTCCATTTGAACATTAGCTCGCGTACTATGAACCCTTCTGATCGGTATTTGTTATGAGGTAACAGTTTCCTATTAGTACGCAATGCTTGACACCGGGGTTTAGTAATGTGACCATGTTTACTTGAACCTTTCAGGAAATAGCAACCAGGAAGCACAATCACGACAGCGCCCATATCCATCAGGGTACATCACCACAGATTGCCCATGCAGAGTTGGTACATTTTGTACTTCGTTTTCAGATGAATAAGATTTCAGATGTAGGCCTATTGTAAATGCGAATGCCTTATTACCAAATCAATTTAATTAAGAATTGTTTTGCTGATATCTCAAAATACCAGATTTTATGGTTTCTTGTCAAAGACCAGTGTACATTTCGCCCGGCGCAGTTTGATGTCATTGATCACATCGTCTATGGCAATACTGCAGAAAACAATATTGCGTTCCGCCACTGATACATCATGATGACATCATGATGACGTCATGATGGCATCATGATGACATCATGATGGCAATATGCAGTTCAGCGGCGTAGCCACGGGGAGGCCTGGGGGGTCACGTGCCCCCCCCCCCCCCACAAATTTCCAGTGCCCCGCAGGTGCCCCCCACGAAAAATCCTCATAGTGCCCCCAAAAACAGAAAAGAAAAAGAAAAGGGAAAAAAACCATACCCCCTGGGCCCCCCACTGAAAAGCAATCCCCCCCTGTGTCCCCCACTGAAAAAGTCCTGGCTACGCCGCTGAAGCAGTTCACTAACATTCTCGAATGGCATCGTGGTGTGTTAGTTGTACCGAGATTGGGACATATTTCGGTCATATTATAAAATCTGTTTTTTATGTACAAAATTAATTTAGAAGCAAAGTCTTTATATATAATAGTAATCGGTTGTGGAGGTTTGTTTTAAAAGCAAAATTGTTATAGAATAAAATACATACGGTATATATACGGGGGTGCTCCTCCTTGCCTTAATCATTTAGGCCCATCACCTCATTAACACCCCTGGTCCATGTGCACAAAAACTCCATTTAACTTGCTACCATTAATTCTGGCTCGACAAAACAAGTCTACCCACTTTGTGTTGAGTGGAATAAAGCATAGATGCGCAACGTCACGTTTCCGGTTTACAATTGCATCACCAATACTTTGTACCGAAACTTTTTAGTGTTTCCCGGGGGAAAAAAACATGATAAGGCAAAAATTGTTCCGGTCTTTGTAAGTGCTTCTATATTATTATTGGAGTGCAGTGTTTGTTATTTAAAAGAACCTGTGCTCCCTTACTCGGTTCATATACGTGTTTGTATTATTGCCTTTCAACTTTGTCACATTAGACACTTGAACTATGCATCAACAAGTCAGCATAATGCCGGCCATTTTGCTGTGTTTTTTCGTTTTGATTACATCAGTCAGGAGCATATATTCACAGGATGGTAAGTAGACTTCATTCATTATACTGAATACAATGTAAAGAACTTTCGATTGATTTTAGTTTTGTTCTGTTGGTGGAATCCAGAGTTTGAATTCAGCATATAACAAGTGGCTACTTGACTCATATCAATCTGCATGATTATCTAGTGATTATGTGTTGGAAACTGAAATGTTTGCCATCCCTCGTCAAATGAATACTGTTGTATTATTAACCAATCAGATTTGTTGAGTGTCCGCGTGCGCGCTGCGCGTAAAATACGCATGATGACGCAATAATTATATTTGATCCGACAAGTTTAATAGGCACATTGAGGGATCGGGAATAGACATGTATCACGTATGATTAAATTAACACGTCGCATCCTAAGACGACTCTATAGGTCGTCGTATCTTGCGACGTGTTCCGCATTGTTGTCAAGGAGCTTACGATGCATTGAACGCATCGTAAGTTTGGTGAAATCGTTCTTACAACGCGTCGCAAGATACGTCGTAGCGTTTCGTGAAATCGGGCCCAGGGCTGCGTTCCGCTTGTGCGAATGTATCGCAAACGTTTGTTGCGTGAACGTTTGGTGACGGATGGATCAAAGTGGAACCGATTGTGAGCGCAACGTTTGCACAACCGCGAACACCCAAAGCTACGTTCACCGTCTGTTGCTATCGTTCGCCAACGTTGGCGACCAGTAGCGGAACAAGTTACCGCCGGGCCGGGGGGCAGAGCGCACGGTCGCCCCCCCCCCCCCCCCCAGGCATCATTCCCTAACCACACGTGATTTCCGAGAGACCCGTCATGATTACACTTCATGTTTTCAGGGGAGCTCAAAATAAAGAAAGGGCCCGGTTGATTTGTGTAAGTTCCAGCTCGGGCCCGGTCCCCCAACCACCCCCACCCCCACCCCCACCCCCAACCCCCTCCACCAGAATGTTAAAAAAAAAAAATTCTTTGGGGAGGGGGTCCGGCCCCCCCCTTCGGGCCGGGGGACGGCTGCCCCCCCCCAGCCCCCCTGACGGTCCGCCACTGTTGGCGACGCACAATTGGTTCCACTCAAAATTGTTTGCAAACGTTGGCGAACGTTCGCGCAAGCGCCACGCATCCCTGGGTGGGAGGAAAGGTCTCACGTGATTTGAGGTTTGACGCGCATTGTAGGCCATACCGTTAATGTGACAGGGCAAACAAAAATTGCGAAACGGTTTAATATTTAAATTTTCATACCGTTTATCATAATTAAATTAACCATTAATAATGACAACGATAAACACAACTTTCACATTTTTCAAAATATTTTGTAAAACTGAAAATTTTAATGTAATTTTTTTCACAGAAACTCATAATGAAATGACACCCCTGAATTGCAACAAAAACAGTGTCAACGAACAGAAGATTCTGTAAAATTTTACCTTTGACCCTCTGACTTTTTCCCTTAATCTGAATAAATAATGTTGATTTACCTTTCAAGAGAGTTTTACGGAAATCTGTCTGTTGACCCTTGCCGATATTTTGAGATTTCTAACGTGAATGATTCAGAAAAATAATGTTGTCGCCAAGCCGTTATAATACACGTACGTGCACGGTATACGTTTGCAGCGCGAGAGAGAATGTTATTGACGCACACTAGCTATTTGAACAGTGCATAGGTGCTTACACACAGTCAATGTACTCGTCGTCTATACGCGCACCACGGTATGTAGCTGCGTTGGTGGCGCACTTTTGTACAGCCATCTCGTTATTCATCCGCCGGTACAAATTCACACGCCAAAACCGAGGCTGAAAGGGCAAATAGTCTGGTCTCTTTCGTGCTATGAATTGAGCATCCGCTCTATAATTGTGCGTATATACATGGGATCTTACAACAAGTGGCATGGCTAGGATATTTTCCATGGGGTAGCAACATTTCCGACTTCACGCTAAAAAAAACGATTAGAACCGAAATAAAAGATAAAAACTTATTGTCACGTTAATGCTGCTGTGTTGTTTGTTTAGTTTGGCGTGATTTTTTATGGATTATATTCATTTTCAAAGTTTTAAAAGGAGTATGATTTTTTCTACTGAACGGAAGGAAAAACATTGGGGTTTGAAAATGTGTGTTAATATCAATAGTCTGGTTTTTATATCATAAAAATAAACTGACATTTTCATTACACAGGCATAGGGAATAACGTTTTTCTATTTGTACAGCCTATTCTGTATCTATCTACACTCTTAAAACTAAAGTGTTGAATTAACATTAATAAAGTTAGGCTTAACTTGACTTTGTGTTAATTCAATACTTTCTTTGAGTTGAATTTAACTTTATAAAGTGTTGTCACTCACCGAATGGTTGATTCAACACTTTAGTTTTAAGAGTGTATACACAAAACGAATTAACTGAAACTTTCGCTACGTAGGCTGTTCTGTTTGTAAGAAGATTTGAAATTTCCGAAGCCAATTTTCAGCCAAACAGAAAGCGCTGGTCAAGTGAGGGCGCTATTGACATTTCCGCTTCAACAATTTTACCAATGTGCCACTGGCAGAATTGTTTTCGCGTGCCAAAAGAACACCACGGTACCCAAGCGATATGCAACATTGAGCAAATTTGACACAGTGGGGTTGAAAGGGATAACATGGGCGTCGATCGACGCGGGGGGGGGGGACTTTTTGAGTCGGGAGACAGTATATGGAGTGCCATGGTCGAGCGGTTTAGTGCATCGGATTTGTGTTCTGGTGGATGAGTCGTCAGAATGTGGGTTTGAATCCTGTCCGTGACCGTGGTACTTGTGTCCTTGAGCAAGACACTTTACCATAATTGCTTCTCTCCACCCAGGAGTAAATGGGTACCTGTGAGGGCAGAGTTGGTTGTTGTGTTTGATTAGCCCATATGCGCCGAAATGGCAGCAATTGAGCTGTATACTCCCCAGGGAGCTGAGATGGTTTCTGGAATGATTTATGCGCCTGATGAGCAGGGGGTAATAATGTACAGCGCTGTGATAGCTTGTTTAAGAGCGCTTTAAAATGCCCGACATTATTATATTAAATGTTCCCCCTCCAATCGATCGATCGGTTGATCGATCAAAGGGGACATTTAATATACTGTCGGTCGGTTGTTCAGTCGGTCGGTCGCTGCCGCGCGCCGCCGCCGCTTGGGTTGGCAAATTAAAAAGTGAGGGGCCTTTTCACATCTGCGTCATTACCCAGAATACTTTACAAACTTGGTCTTGTAAACGTTAATATACAAATAATGATATGTACAATAATAATGATATATACAACCCAATGTGAATGTGAATTTTTACCTGAGGATTATACATCTGACGGAACACCGTGGAACACCGTGGTATTTATTAGGCATACATGAGAATGTGCACAACAAGATTCGATGATTTTTACTTTGGCTACAATAACGAACAATAAGACAAATACATTTTTGGAGGCATCAAACTAAGATTCAAGGACTTTTAAGTATTTTTCCTTCTTCATAAATTCAAGGATTTTCAAGTCCTTTCAAGGAAATTCAAGGTCCGTACAAACCATGTATAAAACATTATATGTATAAGACTCAATCCCGTATTGCCACAAATATATTAATTTTATTCCCAATAATAAACTTAGTGTGTCAATCGACCCTTTAATCGATCTTGTCTTGCCCGTTTGCAACCGTCGTTGAGGACTTCTACAGTTTTACACTTATGGTCTGTGTACCAGTCTGTGAATTCGGGGAATTGTTGCTTTGCTTGCTGAAATATTGCATGGATCACTTCTCGGTTGATTTGTGGTATTTGGCATTTTTTGTTATTCTCGTCGCGCAAGTTTCCTGTCACATTCTGACGGGCAAGATCATCTCTTAGACCCTAGATGTCGGCGTAGAAAGTGAGAATGTGTTGGAATCCCCCCCCCCCTAAAAAAAAAAATATATATATACGTGTATATTGTTGCAGAATGCCGTATATTTTTCCAGGGGCTTCCGAAGTCCGGCGGCTTTCTTTCATGTTTTTGCCCAGCCTGACAGTGGTTTCAAGCCAAACAATGGGGCTGTCAATCACCATCTAGAAAGCCCTTACTAGTGGAAGAATATTTATTTCAGGGGAGTAAAACAAATATACAATGCCTATTTTCTTTGGGTGAAAAACACTCAACAACCCGGAAGTCGCCGCGTAAAAAAAAAAAGTCGCCGCCCAAAAACAAAAAGTCGCCGCGTAGGTGTCCATTATAGAACACCATAAAATGGGATGGAACAAAAATGCACGATAAATGGAACCAAAATGAGTGCATGGTGAATGGAACCAAAATGCACGGTTGGTGACATAGGCCATGTAATGGACCTACAATCCTCCAATCAAATGACAAGGATTTACTTGGGTGTTATATAACTATTATTATTGCATCAGAAAGCGCCTAGAATCAAACCATTTCTATTTATTTTACTGCAAGATTTTTGTTTACAATTGTTTTGCCCCAAAATGTCCGTCTCACTTCTAAGTAGTTTTATGTAGTAATCGTCTTGGAACGGAGTATTGTACGGAAGCGCATTGCTGCCAAATTGAAGGGTAAACTTTTTTTTTAAGTCGTTCGAACGAGATAATAAGTCGTTCGAACGACATAGTAAGTCGTTCGAACGAGATAATAAGTCGTTCGAACGAGATAATAAGTCGTTCAAACGACATAGTAAGTCGTTTGAACGAGATAATTAAGTCGTTCGAACGACCTAGTAAGTCGTTCGAACGAGATAATAAGTTGTTCGAACGAGATAATAAGTCGTTCAAACGACATAGTAAGTCGTTTGAACGAGATAATTAAGTCGTTCGAACGACATAGTAAGTCGTTCGAACGAGATAATTAAGTCGTTCGAACGAGATAATAAGTCGTTCGAACGAGATAATTAAGACGAAATCGCACTTGATGGCTTAATGTGTCTAATAATTGGCCAAGGAATTTGAATACCCATACCCTTTTTACAGTTGTGAATGAGGGTAATGCCTGAAAGAATATCGAATGAGATCCCAGTATTTTATGTAAAAATGAAGCTGCAACGTAGTATTGAACGTATTTCCCCCGATATGTATTGGATGATAAATATTTTGAAGGTATTCAACAACCAATGAAAGTTAAAATGAAAGACACAGGTGATTTTTTATTTTATTTTATCACTATTTATTAAGTTTATTACAGAAACATTTATTACAGAAAATTCACGTTCCTTGTTCGCTTATTTGTGTTTGGTTCCTTTATATTTGAACCATTAAAACGATATTCTTGTTAAAATAATTGTTTGCTTGTTTTCGTTTGTTTGTTTGTTTTGGTTGTCTGCAGTTTGTACAACTTATAGATAGCCCACAGCGGTGGATCAAGAACTTAGTGGGGGACACTTTTTCAAAAATCAAAAACTTTCGCCCCTTTAATATTTCTAAGTACTATTATTTCACCAGTGGGCCCTTACAATTTATTATGAAACATTTCCACTGGGAAACAATAGGCCTTGTGGTTTATATTAATTCCAGTCAGTCCAAACTAACATTGGGATATCACAAATTCATTATGATGGCGTTTCGGAGGAAGTTGTAGAGCTCAGGTGCCTCATCTGGATAAGACGGCTTGTTCCAGCCAGACTCTTCCATCAGAAGACAACACAAATAAAACACAGTTTTATCGCATGGGTAGCAGCTTTTGGAGGTACATTCATCTCGACACAGACGAATCTCACCGTCGGTGATTCTGCACAAGTGGTTCTGTGCTCCATGGAGGTGTGGAAGGTATAGCTGAGCGAGGTCTAACACTTGGATTCATCCGATTCCGATAGGGACGAATACGATGAGTATTCCATAACAGAACGACTTCGTATAGGTTATCCTGATGAGAAAGAGTGTTATGCAAAGACAATGTTAAAATCATGCTTTTAATTTAACGCTCTTTGAACACATGCATTTTAAGTTTGTGTATGGGGCACAATGTAACAATTTCAGGCGCGACCAACCCTTACTTTTACTGGGAGTTCGTCGGCTGGAATTTTTAATTAAGACCTTTTTTTACATACGTTTTGAAAAACCCAACGCATTTGACGTTTTTTATGATAATACATTAACCAACATTATGCAAAAGGAAAAAGGGCAGATCAGCGACCACATTTGTGAGAGAGGGAGAATCGTCGAGAGACGACTCACCTTGTTATGACCGTCTTCAATATTTTCATCTAAGTTCAAGTAATATCATGTGAAATGATTCCCATAGCTTGGGAAAACGATTATTTTATAGCTGTATTCCCTGGTTGGGATGTCTTGTCCTGCATCATGTACACTTTTGCTTGTATACACACGGGTCAATCGTGGGAGGGGAAAAGGGTAGCACGTTCCATGTTTTTCTCGCAATTTGTACAAATTTCCAATAAACGTTTTGTGTTCCTCCCTTTTTTGCCAGTGTGTTCCCCTTTTCATCGTGGCCCCACATTTTACGAGATTAATTCCATAAAAGGAATGGAGGCCCCCGATGGTATGGGTGCACCACGGTGATTTTGCATGAAAAATCAAGATGAAGGTTTTAATAATGATACTGCCATTCGCTGGGGGAGAGTCAAGTCGGGATTATAAACTAAGTTCACATGTAAGGTATATTCCTCACCTGTATCATCTGTAGAAAGCAGAATTGTATCAGATTCTTGTCAAGGAAGTCACCTGTGAAGCTACCATCGTCTTTGAGGGTTTGGAAGAGATTCATCCAGAATTGGCCACACTGTTTGCGCAAAAAAAACCACCACCACTCAATTCTCTGATTATGGTTGCTCGATCCGTACCGAAAACTGCGGTGAGCCAATTCGTCGGGGTGATCATATCTCAAGAACGTATGCATTTGTTCGATATATGCATTTTCTGTCCCTCGGTCTGCTCGCATGATTTTCGGGCAACCCTTCCTCATGTTAACAGCGTTAATGTAATAGTTGGCCACAATTTTTGGATCACTGTTAGTAGTGTACGCCTCCATCCAGATTATTATTTGCCTGGAAAATCCATCCACAGCACCGTTTATACAGATCCCATACGGTTTTAGTTTATCATATGAGTCTACATGCCACATGTAATCAGGTCCAGAATTCCGGTATGTCCTCCTCCTTAATCGATTACGTTTTCTTAACACAAGTCCTTCAGGATCAATGATATGAAGCAATAACCTCACGGTGTTTTGGCTAACAACTAGTCCATTTTGAGTACATTTTAAGTGCATCATTTTATATCCATGAAGCTGTCCATACGTATCCATCTCTGCCATCAAGAAAAGCGCCACATCCAAAACATCCGACTGATTCTTCCTCCGAAATAATTGCGCTCTCGACAGAATCCGTCTCAAACTCCGGAGACTTATTACTATTCCATTTAGTTGAGCCAAGCAGTGTAGTATTTCACGATGACTTAAACCCAATTGAAAGTAGAATTTCACAAGTGTCACCAATTGCCCCATAACTAAACTCCATGAGTACAACATGAATTGAAAGCTTGTATCGAGTTGTATGAAGTTATCTCGTTCGAACGACTTAATCTCGTTCGAACGACTTACTATGTCGTTCGAACGACTTACTATCTCGTTCGAACGACTTACTATCTCGTTCGAACGACTTAGTATGTCGTTCGAACGACTTACTATGTCGTTCGAACGACTTAGTATCTCGTTCGAACGACTTACCATGTCGTTCGAACGACTTATTATTTCGTTCGAACGACTTAGTATATGTCGTTCGAACGACTTAGTATGTCGTTCGAACGACTTTAAAAAAAAAATTACCCTTCAATTGGCAGCAATGCGCTTCCGTAGTATTGGCTTACTAACAGGATAGTTCACGTGCTGTGTCAAATGGTCAATTCTTGTGTTGCATCATGTTGCTTTCACATGGTGTCAGCGTAATTTTAAATAACGTTGTGGAAAAATGTATTTTTCCCCCGAAGTTTCATGTGGGCACCCTCTTGGAATGGAAAGTGGCATCATTCGCGACTCCAGATTAACGGCATCGAGTTCATACAATTCGCGGGGTGACGGTGACTGCCAACCGAAAAATGGTCGCCTCAACAAGCTGCCACAGGGTGAGGCTGCAGGCGGCTGGTGTGCCGCGAATAACAACCGGGCAGAGAAGCATTGGTTCCAGGTTGACCTATCGGAACAGGTACAGGTGGAAGGCGTCATCACACAGGGCATCGATGATACAATAATAGGAACGTATAAATCGTTTGTGACGAAGTACTTTGTGCAGTATAGCGATGACCAAGTTACCTGGCAAAATGTGAGCGAGACTTCTTCGGGTGCAGCCAAGGTAAGAGTAGTTAATGTGGTTCTTATACCTTTGGTAATCTTGTTTTACATGCATTCATATTTAAAGAATTGGCCCCATTTTTCTAAGAAAAATTAACAAAAATATTTTACAATTTCTTACACTGGTCAACTTTTGACATTGTTATTTCGTATGTAGTTTTGCCCAAATGAAAATATTAGAAATAAGTTGTTTTGTTTCTCTAAACAATAACTGTCGTGTTGGCCATCCCCACCTTATACTGTATGTTTTCGTAAAATTAAACTGAAGTAATTTTCTGGAAAATGTTCAATTAGAGATATATTCCAACGCAATCTTTGTTATAGAGATTACCCCACTTTTCAATAGGTCCTCAAGAATCTCAATAAAATAGTCTGTGCTTGCTTACGCTCACATTACTTTAAACAACCAGTATCTCTGAAGCTCTTTCTTTCCAAGAGGAAAGTCCAGTAAATGGTCCAAAAATTGGAAAGATGAAAAATGATTGGAAAGGAACATATATGGGGTGCCATGGCCGAGCGGTTAAGTGCATTGGACTCAAGTTCTGATGGCTGTGTCATCAGAATGTGGGTTCGAAACCTGCCGGCGACCGTGGTACTTGTGTCCTTGAGCAAGACACTTTACTGTAATTGCTTCTCTTCACCCAGGTGTATAAATGGGTACCTGTGAGGGTAGAGATGGTTATTGTGTTTGATTAGCCCTGTAGCGCCAAAAGGTTGCACATTGGCTGTATACTCCCCAGGGAGCTGAGAAAGATTATAGGAATGATATTGGCCCAGTGACCAGGGGTAATAATACTGTTAAGCGCATTGAGAGATCCAGTGGATCTGAAATGCGCTATATAAGAACCTGCTATTATTATTATTATTATTATATTACCTGACTGACCGTTTTCCCAACTAAAACGAGATTGCAGAGAGAGAAATGTTTTTTGGTAATGAGAAAAAGGGAAAATAAATCCTCCCTTCTCCTGTTTTTTGTTTTGTTTAGGTTAACCATTTTTTGGTTTACATGAGCTGTTTATTTTGTTGTCTAATAATGTCTGAATTTATATTCTTCACAGTCATTCCCCGGTAATTCAGACCAGAACACTTCGGTCACCAACATGTTCAACCCTCCAATTCGAGCACGTTACATCCGTATCAGTCCGACTGATTTCAATTATTGGCCATCGTTGCGTGTAGAACTCATAGGCTGTAAAGGTATGCTATAATAAACCCGGAACCCGCAATTTCATAGAGCTGCATGACAGGAAAAAAAGAAATGCTTAACAGAACATTAAGCAGGTTTTGTTGGTGTACCGGCAAAACATTCATGTTTAATGTTGCTTAGCAAATCTGCTAAGCAGCTTTATGGAATTGACACCAAAGAATTGTAACAAGAGATCAGACTGACCATGGGCTGACAAAGAAACTCACTGTGCCGACTTAAAGAGACAATTAACGTCACGATCAACTGGGCGTGGAATCGAAGTACTATTTTTTAGATTAACTCATTGACTGGAAATAATACCGTTACCCCACAAGATACGGTCATCACCGTTGCTGCTGCATAAATAAGTCAGTAAATTTCAGTCACCGTGTTCATCTTACACAAGGACACTGTTTCCATATCCTGTTGAAAATCTGCTTTGATCGTGACGATACTGTCCCTTTAAAGGCCCTGGACTATGTCACATGTTTTCAAAGGAGTACCAGGGCGAAATCTTGGCAGGTAAACAATGTAATTGTTTAGTTGGAGTTCAAGTTTCTTTGTGTTATATGTACTATAATTATGATTTTGACAAAACATCAATTATCATTATCAAAAACAAAACATAAACAAAAACAAAAACAACCCCCAAAACAAAAAAACAAATGAAACAAAAAACAGTCAGATGAAGTGCCCACTTAAAACTATTGTGTCTGCCTCAGTCTGACCTTAACGGATATTTTGTAAATAAACACTGGCTATTCTGTAAATAAACACTGGCTATTTTTACAAAGAACTAGCAATGCAAAATGAAGGCTTGGAACCACGATCACGAAAACGTGTGTGTGAGAGAGAGAATGAGCAAAAGGGGAGGGGGAGGGCACTGCCAACAAAGTTTATGGTAAATGTATGGTAAATGTACATGCACTGAGATAAAACTGGCACATGCCCCCTGTCAATAGCGGTACTATAGGGTAAAATTTACAGGGGGAACATGGGGTGCACCACTTTTTCTTGGGATGTAAAAAAGAAGAAATAGCTTCCAATAATACATGATTCACTCGTATGAATATCATGCAGCCTGATTTGTTGTTCTTCAAAATTCTGAATGGGGGGATCCGGGGGGCACAGGCTTGTTCCCCAGATCCACCGATGCAAATATTTGAAAAACACATAATTGATCAAGGCTGACTACTAGTAGGTCTGTACAGCCTACGCATATGTATGCCTGTTTATGTATTTTAGTTTTTTGTGCACCCATTTTAAACTTCGTTTTTGTTGTCTTTTTCATACTTTTGGAAACTTGGTACGACCCACACAGCTTCCTGTCCAGAAGATGAATTTGACGGAACAGTTGGACGTTTGACTTTCCCTCAGACGAGACTGGGAAACACTGTTAATTCGTGGCAACTTTGTCCACCGTTTACATCCAGGGGTAATGATTTAATAAAACCATTGTTTGCTTTTTAAACTTGGGTGGTGTAAACATAAAATCCACTGTTGTCAACTTCATTCTTTAATGATGTTCAATTTGGGTGAGTTCAGTGCCCATGAATACACGAGTGTAGATTTTACTCACTCCAATTTTGGCAATGTACGACTCCATCGGGGGAACCATTATTGCATCACTTTTTGAATTGCTGTTCAATGAAATATAGGCTCATCTAATGCAGCTAGCTGCCCACTTTTAATACAAATTTAATATTTCACCTATTTATAGTTGTATACTCCATCTATGTTTAATTCCAATCCGGTCCTTTATTTAATCAATGAATTCATTTTACGTTGATTTTGTTTGTTTACAGTTGGCTTGCCCAGAGCTACGAGAGAGTGTATTTTTGACAATGTAACAGACGCCAGTTGGCGGGATCCGATCATCATGAACTGTTTTGACCTGTCGAAGGTAAACATTACAATAAGCCTAATAGTAACGGTAGTAGTACAAGTGCCTTCAAGATACTAAGCAATTAGATTAGGTTTAAGCAATGTTTATTAAAAACCATGTGTAATAATCTCATCTTGGAAGACGTGATGTGGTTCTGAAATGAATTGGTAGTAAAGAAAGTTCTCGACGTTTCGAATAGTGTACTCTGTCTGTCTTAGGAGAATGCTGGACTACTGCATGATGCTGTGGGAGACTGTCAATCACAATAGCAATGATCGCAGTAAGCATTATTTGCTAATAATAGAAGCAACAGGTGTGGAGAAAGGTATATAGGGTAGACATGTGATGCAGGATGAATGGAAATAGACTCAAAGGAAAAGGTGAAACAAGAGAAAAAGGAGAGGACGGATGTGGGGATAAGGGAATATCAATGACATCATACCCATATTATACACATGACAAAAGACACTGCGCTCAGATGTAGTGTTTGTGACGTCACTGCCGTTGACGTCACCTGTGCCATTGGTGCTGTGACCCAAGAACCTTACTTCAGCAATTTGGGGCTGGTACGCTGCAAAGCTGTGGTGTTAAAGCTACAACATTGGTGTTTATATTAGGCAACTCGCACAATATAAACACCAATAAAGTTGACACCACTAGTGCTATTTTAACACTTCAGTTTTTGCAGGGTATATTGCTAAGAAAATTTAGCATTCTGGGTTTCGTATGAGATGCTCTTTTCTATATAAACGTATAATACCTCGTCAAGGTGTCCCCATCAAACATTCTTATATTTGATTAAAATGAAGGAGAAACACAAAATGCTAATGCTCCTTTGAAGACCATTGTGTAACATTTGCTTGTTAATTGTGAATATTCTGAATATTCAGATGGAAGTTACACCGGAGAATGCTGGTGACATTGCTTCTGCAACCGCAACGTCGACAATGAATAACATGCCTCTGACTGTAAAAGACCTCAAGTTAATTGCTGACATTTTGACGCGTATCGCAAATGTTCCAAAGGACCGGCCAACTATTGAGGTGAGTTTAATACCATTATGCGCGAATCGTTGGATAAGGTTGCATTGTATGACGAATTCCCATCTGAAATTGGGGTCTAACAGAATTATAAGCGAGCCGAAGTGGGGGGGGGGGGGCGGGGTGACAACCCCCAACAATTTGTATCTGTCAGCATTTAGAGCCTCAGTCGGCAAATGAAGCATCAGAGACTCTATAGAACAAGTGTTGGTCTCGTCTTGGTTCAAGACTGTGATTGTACGTTTTTAATACACGATCCATCGCCGAACGCCGCACGATGGCGCTACACGATGGCGCTACACGAACCGTTACAAACATTTTACCCACGGTATACAATCCCTTTATCTGCCAGTATTGAAATAATCGAACTTGTTCAATCTCTTTTTTCTTTTTGAAATATTTGTCTGCGACAGATTGCAGAGGACATTGTGCGGGTGGTAAACAACGTCCTTCAAGTCGACCAGGAGACTTTCGATGATCTCAGCGATGACAACTCGGCGTCAGATATCATTCTTGCCCTCGAAACGTACGTGACCGCACTGCAGTTGAACGGCTCCAGCAACATATCAGCAGTGCAGAGTAATGCGGCTGTGGTGGCAATCACCGTACCCAAGGAATCGCTCAGGAGTGGCATAGGGTTTGCTACCATCAGTAGAGGCTCAGGAGTAGATTCCTTGACAGAAGACGACGTCTCCGTATTCTTTGGATCAAACAGTACTCCCGTTGATGGCGTAGTCTCCGAGTCCATCACGCTTCCCCCTGCAATACTCAGTAATGTTACATCAGGTATGTTTATACCTGGAAACATAATGAACCACTTACCAGTAGCCATTCAGCCATGTTATACTGTTATACATACGCACAACTCAGTATGCATGTTGAAATGACTTTTCAACCTTTTAATTGTAATATTGTCCCTGTTTTGATACATTTTTTGCACTTGTTGGTGGTCCATAGCTAATGTGAATTTTCACAGCCATTGGCAAATCAGTGGAATCACAAGGTGATCTGATTCAACATCATGGTTAATTTGTGCTTAAAAGTTGACTGAAATATTCCTCTTTTCCAAAGTTTGTTCTTTTAAGTTGCTGTATTGTCTTAACTGAATATTATGTTACCAATCAGTAAACGTTTTGAGGTAACCACTGTTTTCTTTGACAAGATTTGAGGTTTAGATTTTTTGCTTCTATGACACTGATTTGCTGTTGTGTTCTCACTTTTCATTTCATTTATTATTTCACAGGGCAGAAACAATCACAAATACAATGGTAACAAAACAATTAGAGAACAATATAAAATACATATACATGATGAAAATAAGGTAAACATGACAAAATGTTCACAGCACCCCCTGTAGGATTACCAAAATGCGAACCAAATCACAATCTAGTGGAAAAAACAGTTTGGTATTTTTCTCACGATAAAGGCAGTGCCGTCTTATCGCATGGGCACACTGGGCAGTTGCCCGGGGGCCCCGCGATTTTAGGGGCCCCGAGATTCAATTTGAAAAATAAAAATTAAGGTTCATATTATTAAATAGCAGTGGCGTTAATGTGAAATCGGGGCCTCCTTGTACGCAAAATGAATGTTGGATCTGGGCCATCTGCGTTTTAATGTGTTGGGGGGCGAGGGGGGTTAGGGGCCCCAGTTTTGCCCGGGGGCCTCAAATATTCTTAAGACGGCCCTGGATAAAGGCATTAGGTTAGTGACCACGTGACGAACTTTATCCCCAATCATAATCTTCTCAATAATATCCAGGTGACACAGTACCCATCAGTTTTTTCATCTACCAGAACAGCAAATTGTTTCGATCTCCTACATTACGGAACGCAGTGGACTCCTCCAATCCACTCCGGCGTGCTGTCAGTAGTCGCATCATCACTGCCACCGTAGAGGGCGTCAGGATTGAACATCTTCCCGTGGGTAAACCAGTCGTCAGTATATTCTCCTTCAGAATGTAAGAAATCTAGCCTTGTAATTTCAGAGGTTATTTCACACTTTTTTACCAAAAGTGTGCATTAAATATATCGCCCGTGTTTGGCTCAAGAGACCCAAAAAATAGAATTTAAAAAGCGAACGAATTTTGAAAGATAATATCGTTATAATAATAATAATAATAATAATGTGTGTGGATTTATATAGCGCACGTTCCACCAACTAAGTGGTGCTCAAGGCGCATTATATTATTATCCCTGCTCATAAGGCTCATAAATCATTCCTGAAACCATCTCAGCTCCCTGGGGAGTATACAGCTCAATTGCTGCCATTTCTAGCGCATATAGAGCAAACCAACTCTGCCTTCACAGGTACCCATTTAACCCCTGGGTGGAGAGAAGCAATTATGATTAAGTGTCTTGCTCAAGGACATAAGTGTCACGGCCGTGATTCGAACCCACATTCTGTTGCTAACACCAGAACTTGAATCCGGTAAGCTAGACCGCTCGGCCACGACACCTCTTATTTAACGAACAAAAGAAAATATCCGAAATTTGGATTCGGAAACTGTGTATAAAAGAGATATTTAAAACGCGCTTGATTCTGATTGACAGCCGCGCTGGCCAATCGGAAGACAGCACACGCCCTCGTGCAATCTGAGGATTAAAACAGCCAACATTTTATTAATTTGAGTTTTTATTTAACTTGTACTCATCCTTGACGGATTTTTTCGTCCAATGTCTCAAATGAAAGCTTTTAACCGTCAAATCGGCCCATACATGGACAATATATCATTAATGGACGGTTTCAGTTTTGGTAATATCAAAAAATATATAGGCCCACTTGATTACAGTTTTATATAAAACTTCCCTGATGTAGAGTTAATAATGTTATCAATGATGTCTTGAATTGTTATTTCTGAAGTGCTGTCAGTTTAGTCAAAGTGATGAAATTATTTAATACCGGTACTTGAATTGAAATGAATAAGGACAATTTGAAAGCGTTTTCACTATTTTCTCGTTAAACGAATTGTAAATTAAATAAGCTGAAAGTTTCACAGTTGTTTCATCATAGTTATAGGCTGGTAAGCATACTCGTAGAAGCATTTACTGGAAAAGCGGCACCGTCCTTTTCAAGTAATATTATGAGCTTAATCGTATTATATATCCTACAGGTGAGTATAAACTCAAATGAGGCGGTGAATGGATTTGAGTGTGTGTTCTGGAATTTCACATTGAACGACGGCTATGGAGATTGGTCAACTGAAGGCTGTATGAAGTTTTCTGACAACAAGAACAGCATAGTCTGCCACTGTGATCACTTGACAAGCTTTGGTGTTCTCCTTGTAAGGAATACACTATGATCTCTATGATCCGCTATTAGAAGCCGCCCAAAGTTGTAATTTTTCACAAATATTGCTAATAGTGCTAGTACGATTTCGGCAACGCAAGGGTCGACTGTCTGACGAACCATAGGTTGTTTAGACAACTTGTTACTCTAGTCCAACAGCCCCGTTCGTTTAACAGCTCATTGATCTGACGGCGTATTGTTTGTAGCCTACACGTTATAATTATTTCAACTCTGCCCAAGTGAGACTAATGGGCTATCAGAACTACGAACCTGCCAATTATTTTCCAATTGTTGGTTATATAGATTTTATTTTAAATTCCATTTTCCATGTTTACGGATCAGGCTTTTATGGTGCTGTTATAATTATAATAATATATATAATAATGGAGGCATTTTAAAGCGCTCTTACACAAGGTATCACAGCGCTGTACATTATTACCCCTGCTCATCAGGCCCATAAATCATTCCTGAAACCATCTCAGCTCCTGGGGAGTATAATGCCATTTCGGCGCATATGGGCTAATCAAAACACAACAACCAACTCTGCCCTCACAGGTACCCATTTAGAAGGTACATTTAGAAGCAATTATGGTAAAGTGTCTTGCTCAATAACACAAGCACCACGGTCGCGGTTGGGATTATAACCCACATTCTGACGACTCAGCCATCAGAATGCACTAAACCGCTCGACCATGGCACTCCATAATTATGGCCAATATAATATCGATAGGAATATACCATAATGAAAATACTTGAAGGATTGTTCAATAATAATAATAATAATAATAATAATAATAATAATAAGACGATTCTATATAGCGCAGATCACCGTGAGGTCCCTATGCGCTTGAGAAAAGAGAAAGAAAGACAAGAAAGGAGAAAACTAGTTTGCAATTCAAGTCTTCTCCACACAGTCAAAAGTTCACAAAGGACACTGAAAAAATGAGAGAATGAAAGAAGCTGAGAAGGCAGAAAATTAAATTAAACTAGATATTTGAAGTTTGTTAAAAACAAACTCAGGGTGTTCGAGTGTGCATCATATGTGATGACGTCATCACCTAAAGTTGTTAAAAAACAAGATTTAATTCAGGAGATATGAGTTTTCATAATATATAATTAAAATAACATACTAGACGGAATTGTTTGTTATATTACAAACCCATAGCTGTTCGGGTTTTGTCAGGGCAGTGATGATGACGTCAGAATTTTCTTTAAAGAAACTTTGCATTATTATTTTTTTTTCATATTAAAGAGTACCCTGTAAAATATGATGTGATTACCAACGATGATTTGTTTGAAGTCCATTTCAATGATTTGAACTTAATCACATTATTTATTCTTGAAAAAACAGTTCAAATGTGAAAAACAACTGTTCTGCTACATAAGGGTCAATTTTGGTACCGAAATTCTTTGAGAGAAGGCATTTTTTTGGCGAGTTTTACAACCCGTTTTCGTGTGTAGTTCCAGATACGAATTGTGATTTTGACGAAACCGTCGTCCTCGCTAATAATGTACGGTTTTGAAAATATTTTTTTAATATTAAACTTTGACTTCCGGTTTGGACAGGAAGTAAAGGTCAAATTGGGGTCACCTTTGTGTAAATATTTTTCGACAATAAACAATATATACAATGGTGGAAAGATTGTGAAATTACCCCTTGTGGTGCAAAAACTGTGAATTTACCTCTTGTGGTTGTTGAGATATGATTTTTTTAAATATTAAACTTTGACTTCCGGTTTGGACAGGAAGTAAAGGTCAAATTGGGGTCATGTTTTTGTAAATATTTTTCGACAATTAACAATTTATACCATGGTGCAAAAAATGTCAATTTACCACTTGCGGTTGTTGAGATATGATTTTTTTAAATATTAAACTTTGACTTCCGGTTTGGACAGGAAGTAAGGTCAGATTGGGGTCACGTATGTGTACGAAAAATCACATAATTCAAGATGTATAACATGGTGCAAAGATTGTGAAAATATCTTTTGTGGTTCATGAGATATAATTTTTTTTAAATATTAACTTTGATTGAGTGTAATTCGATATCTGATGACCTCACTATGACGTCACAACTTAAGGTATAACTACATGTTAAGGTCTAACTATGTGTGAAGTTTTAAGGTCCTGTGAACTCCGCAACTATGTTTTTGTCTCTGGATAAGTTTCACTGAGAAGAAGAAGAAAAAGTTTTTAAAAAACGAACAATATCAAGAGGTGTTCGCGCTGTGGCTCGAACACCTAATTAATTTAACTGTGATAACATTGATTGAACAGATGTTTTAACCCGGGTTTTAAATTGATCAATAGTTTCAGCCAGTTTAACATTTGGTGGTAAACTGTTGCACAGCAGCACTTTGAAATGAGCGAGAACCATAGGATGTAGTTGTAATTGCCGGGGCTGACATAAGATATTTGTTTTTAGAGCGTAGGTTTCTAGCTGGTTGATACTGTTGAACAATCGTGTCGATTTCCTCATTGGCTTTAAAATGCAGGATATCTACGGAACCCATCGTGATAATGTTGTTCTAGATTTCATCAGTAAGATAGGATGTGTACTGTCCATCGTAGCACTCGTTATCACTATCGTCTCGTACCTTGCCATTAAGTAAGTTGGAAAAGCTGGACTCTGTTCAGATATCGGAAACCTTTTGGCTGCACTTTGGCTGCAGACGTATATTACACCACTGTTAAATTAGTAGACTGAATGACCCCTTCCCCTGTGGAAGATGATAAGACATGCACTTGCCCACATTCTTATCAAAATTCCGTCAAGAATTTGTTTTGTTATTTTGTATCATTATTATTATTTTTAAAATATTTTTGTTTACTTTAGTCTGCCATTATGCACTAATGGAGATATTTTCGTTACAGATCAGTGTTCTGACCCTTAGAATTAAAAATATTATTTCATTTTGCAAACCCATTGTTAAATGAAAAGGAACTTGCATCTTTAAATTAGCCAATGAAAGTAAAACAAAATGATTTCACACAATCTAACCTTAATAATTTAAGTGGTATATTTTCCTTTCCCACTGTCTCGCAGGAACCTACGCACCAAGCGTCCCCAGCAGATAGTGCTCAATTTATCATTTGCCCTTCTGGGTCTGTACCTCGTTTTCTTGATCGGCATCGACGCCACTAGCTCTGGAACTGGCTGTATCATCGTGGCCGCCCTGATCCACTTCTTCACCCTCTCTTCCATGGCCTGGATGGCCGTAGAGGCCACTAACATGTATCTTCTATTTGTGAGAGTACTCAATGCCAATGTGTCACACTTCATGATAATGTCATCAATTGTAGGCTGGGGTAAGGACAGTTAATTTGCTTTATTACTTACAGTGTAGGATAATTCAACTTGCCAGCTGATATTGTACTGGTAAACTTTCATTACGCAGGCCTAAAGTGTCACAAGGGGTGCCTCCTTATTTTTGGTAGTTATTTTCATAGTTTATCCACTATAATCTTTCTAGAAATATAATGCCCAATTGTTTTTCTATGAACATTTCATTGGTTTTGAAATCAAAGGTACAAATGCAATAGTATGCTACGTTTCAAGTTTGACGATAACACCGATACTATATAATGGCACATGTGATTACATGCTTTTATAGAGAAACACGGTATGTAATGAAACGTTCTTTTTTCTTCAACGTGGAATGACACAAAAAGCACAAGTGACCTGTTAACAAATTGCATTTGTTTTCAAAAACGAATAACGAAATATTTTTGGCATGATAATACATGGCAAAACATTGTGAAAAATGCTGCCGTTTTGTAAACTTTTGTAGCAATGAACAAAATTTGGGACACCCTGCTGTGTAAGTCCGAAGTATTTGCTTATCAGTTGGTTTAAATCTATTGTGAACATTGTGTGATGAATTCAAGCGGGCACCAGAAACATTTGGATTCTAGATGTCGTGATGCAATCTCGGACATATATATTTTTTTTAAACATAAAATCATAATAATTTATGTCTTAATCATGTTTAAAGGATCTAGAGAATTCATGCAAAAATAGGTCAGAATTGTGTAACAAGTGGAAGAAATAATAGGGCGGGGAGGGGAGGGGAAGAGGAGGGGATGATTGCATTGACCATCTCCCATACACCCCCAACCCCCCAGAATTTGAGCTCCTGGCATACCCTCTTCTTTCTATTCAATAGAAAATAAATGGGCGACACCCGCAGTTACTATTAAACTGAAACAAATTTTCTGCTGGGCTTTCCAAGAAACCCCCAAACCTACAAACTGCATAAGATTATATATAAAAAATGTCGTTGTAACAGAAAATCTGTAATATTTGTCTTAATAGGGCTTCCGTTGGTGGTGGTAGTGGTTATACTTGCTGTTGATTACACTCAGTATGAAAATAAAAGCATGATGTAAGTATAATGTTGACAGCTTTACGTATTAAGCAGACAAAACGTAAATGCCTACCGTTATAAAGGGAAGATTCAACACTGCATCTCCGTCTATGAGTATGCTTATACTTTTGTATGAATCAATATATATACCATAAACAACAAACCTGTGAATGTTTCAGCTCAATGTGTGAGAATCATTCATTATTTTTTACAGAAAACACTTTTATGTAAGACAGAAGTTTGTATATAATATTTGTGATGTGTTTTCTCTGAAATGAGAGCGCTTCAGAAAGAATCACTATTCAGGATGATTTGTACCCGTTGGCCAACTTCACATCAAGTTAGCTTTGGTATTATAATTCCGTAATTTTGTAATCATGTTGTACCTTCCCTTAAAACATGACCGTAAATTCTAATTAATACATATTTGTTTACTCTTGTGTTCAATTCAGAACTAGTTATAAGAGATACAAAAATGTCCTTAATCATGATTATGAAATTTCATAATCTTAAATCTAATTTATCTAAAAGGTCATGGAATTGTCAAATCAAATTTCAGGAGGTTTGAATGCAAAGAGAGTTGTGACGTAAAAGTGAGCTGTGGTGAAGTTTTAGCGAACATTCGCAGAAGTCATTAAAAACATTCCAAGTTCACAGCGAATACGACGTACAATTCGCATTGCTTGTCGTCCGGCATACAGGGTTTCAACTTTCAAATTAATTTTCACTTTTGTCACTTATCACTGGTTGAGGATTCATAATGTCATTATTTTTTCAGATGTTTCCTGCAAGTCGGTATTGCATTTTATTTCGGTCAGATTCTTATAATTGGACTCGTGCTACTCTTCAACTTCTTCATGTTCACGCTGATCATGCGCCAGCTGACCTGCGCACGCAGGGGCGTCTCCTCTAGGAGCAGTGCCATGGAGACAGTGCGCCGCCTCCAGAATGCCTTTGCCATCTCGGTTGTGCTTGGTCTGACCTGGGTCTTCGGACTTCTGTCCCTCATTAATACGGCCAACTTTGTCTTCCAAGTCTTTCTGCATCTTTAACTCCCTCCCAGGGCCTGATGATCTTTCTTCTGTTCTGCCTGAGACGGCAGGAAGTTCGCAAGGCTTGGATGAACTTACTGAGCTGCAGGAACGATCGCACTGCTACACAAAGCAATGCACCAAGGACCATCATTAATTTCCAGACCCAAGGTACCACCCCCTAGACCCATCAAGGTACAGGTAGCGCATGTACAGTGGCCTTTGGCGGTGGCCTAGCTGCAGGGTGCAAACCACTAAATAAACTCCCATAGTAAACAGTGCTAAATACAAAATATTCAAAAATCATTAAACAAATACTTAGAAGTCGTACAGTTTTCAAAAGCAAAAGAAAACAAATTGATCGATATGTCACTATCAAAATCGGGTGGCAGTTGTCCCTACCCCCCCCCCCCCCCCACGCGCCTGTTGAGCGACTTTACAGAGTGTTCATTTTTTGGGGGAAACCAAGTAAATTTGTCTGGTCATATTAGAGTTGTGTCAGTAAATTTACCAGCAAACATTTTGCGCCCCCAACTCTGATGTCAGTCAGCTAATTGGCTCCACCCCCCAAAAAAATGCCTTCGCCCCTGCTTAGCTGGATAGTCATAGGCCTATATGACACTTAAAACATAATGGCATATGTTTGAGTACTGCCAAAAGGTTCACTAGAAAATCGCTGTGTGTGTATTGGCGCATTGCTTTTATGGGCGGCCAAAAGAAGACTACAAAGGACAAAACAACAGCCAAAGAACAAATTTGTCAATAGAAAGACAAACACAAACAAAGGACAAAACACAAAGAGTACAAAATGATCAATAGAAAGACAAACACAAACAAAGGACAAAACACAAAGAGTACAAAATGATCAATAGAAAGACAAACACAAACAAAGGACAAAACACAGAGTACAAAATGATCAATAGAAAGACAAATTAAAATGGCAAGAGGGCAAATTTTTAGAAAGACAAAGACAAAATCAAACAAAGGACAAAACGACAAGAGGACAAATTTACAAAAAGACAGTCAAAATCAAGCAAAGGACGAAACGACATCAAGAGGACAAATTTACAAAAAGACAAAGTCAAAACTAAACAACCGAAAGACTAACGCTAGTCGAATACAGACATTGTGTGGCAAAACCATAAAGGACAGTCTAGTCACACACACGCAAAAGGACGTTTTCCCAATCAAACAAAGGTCGATCGCGAGAGGACAAACTTTTTATGACTAACTAATGTTGAACGCTGGGGGCGTACGTCACTACACTTTTCGCTCCCCCAACCGGTGTCTCTCCGCCTTTTTTTTTTAGGCGCTACTCGGCGGGAAAACTAAAGTTAGTAAATTAAATAGTTTCACATTTCATATTTTACCAATAATATAATCTTACATGTACATGTATGTGATTAGTTCAGATTATATTTTGAGTGAAAAGGTGGCGGTTGGGTACTGCATTTTTCGCAATAGTTACCTGCCCTCGGCATATGATTCAGAACAAATTCCACTCAATCATCTAGTTCACCGTCCTGTATTTCACTATACAGTTTCCGAATTGAGATGCCATATTCTTGTAGCCGTCTCTTTATAGTTCTCTCACTGACACAGAAGCACATGGCAGTGTCTTTCACAGAACAATTCAAGTGACCTGTATAATGGGTAGTACGGAAGTCATGTATAAAGTTAGTCTGAACATAAAGCACGAATAACTTGGACCATAGAAGTATAATTTCTTACTTTGTTCCTCAAAATCCCCCCTCCCCCAAATCCAAGAAAGATGTAAAACATGCTAACCAGAAACACAGCTAAGGAGACATGTGTATTGTTACATGGTATTTTTTTGAAATTTTCAGCTAAATTAAGAACTTAAATTACGTACAAGCCTCAAAATTAACACTTACCGCCGGTAAATGTTTTTTGCGGAGGTACCAGTAAGTGATTTAAAACAATGGTCAAGTTGCTTGGTAAGTAAATAAAGTTGAAATAGGGGGAAAATGCTGTATCCGACCCTCACTTTCGGAGAATTATAAATCCCTTTTTTAAAAATCCTCTTGAGGAACTGGTAACGTTGCTGTAGTAAAAACGTCAGTGAAACAAACGAATGCAAGCAGAAATTCTGGCACGCGGCCGGAAATCTTGACCAAAGAGACTAAAATGGTGGCAAGTAGTTCTGTCACCACTGTGGACCCGAATATGGCTTATTTTTCATGATTTTGAAACTTTGTCCTTATTCAAAGTGGATGTTCACCTCATGCCTCAGTCATTAGACTCAAGACTGCACAATTTAAGGATCGACTCTTTATTGGAAAGAAGTTGCTTAAAAACTAACGTTTAGTAAAATCTAAAATAGTAAGTTACTAACGTTTAGATAGTTAACTGTAGTGTTAGGCCTATAACAAGCTGTGACAGGGAACGATTTCGTCCGTCAATTTTGCATAGCAAAATATTTAGACTGAACATTTTTTGTGCACACTGAATGCTAATTAATATTGAATAGCAAATGATGATTTTTGAGTAGCAACTGATACAATTTGTGTAGCATTTTGCCAGCTTTACAAGAGGATGATCGTTCACTGCTGTGGACCTCATTCCATGCAGGTAAAGAAGAATCTTCTATTAGTTCTATCTATAGTTTACGCCATATGCAGTATTAAAAATGTAATAAAAAGGCAGTGAGTATTTAGCCTGTGTAAATATCGTTTACTAAAAGAAAGCCGGTGCCAAACATTTGGTCTGCCTCACAACGAATACATAATGAAAGCATGAGAAAGAAAAGGAGTCTCACAAATGACCATGGTCAACTACACCTGTTGGGTTACAGTGGTTGCCCACCCCTCGTCCATATTAATGGTTTAATACTTAAATTAAGCCGTAGGTCCCCTGTACCAGGTTATTAAAGTAGTGCACGAGGAAGGTAAATATTAATTGGACTGAAGCTTTGGATAATTTTTGTATTTCTTAATGACACACTGGTGCAACCTCGTCCCCAGGGATTTCGATCACTTATAGGTTACTTCGTACCCACTGTTCTCTTGTCCCCCGTGGCTAGTCCAACAAATTCATTTCATCATAATTTCGGTAAAATCACCAATCCCTACATTTGATACGTTAAACAAATTCATGTAGGCATAACAGAATTCAGAAGAAATTGGAATTGTTTGTTTTTGTGTACCAGGTTGATGTATCCACACAGCAGGACGACCGTGTTGGGGGGTGGGGCGTTTCAGTGTCACTGTAAAGAAGTGATGGCAGATTTCTTTATTTACGTCAATAAATGAAGAAAAATTCATATTAAACAGGTTTAAATTTTGTACAGAATTATTGTTTGAAACTGTATAAGTGGAATACAAGGTCACTATGATTATGCCTATAAGCTTCCAGACTTTAAGGTTTTTCCTGCGGTAATTACTGCAACAGTTCTATACTTTGTAAACAAAATGTATTAATTTCTGGATTTGATTTTGCCCTTAAAAATTGCCTCTATACTAATTTCTTACTATGTAAGTTCTTGTGTAGTTACTTATTTATTTTAATGTATCTTTTATGTCAATGAGCATTGGCTTGCATTACTGCTTTTGGAAACTGACTGAATTCTGGCCCGGCCGGTTGCGGCCCTTGTGTCTTTGAGCAAGACAACACTCTTAAAACTAAATTGTTGAATCAACATTTTAAAGAGTTCGGTCAGTGACTACTCTTTATAAAGTTGTATTTAACTTTTAAAAGTGTTGAATTAACATTGATAAAGTTAGACTTAACTTGACTCCGTGTTAATTCAACACTTTCTTTTAGTTGAATTTAACTTTATAAAGAGTAGTCAGTGACCGAACTCTTAAAAAGTTGATTCAACAATTTAGTTTTAAGAGTGAATTAACAATATAATTGCATTGGGATGTAAATTGTAGGTACAGTGTACTGAGATTATAAAGTAATGCATGTATACAGTTATTGTGGAAGAGTACGTGTTTACAGCCTAATGTTTCTGGTTCATATCAAGTCTCCTTGTTTACTGGTTTCCTCATATTTCCGAGCTAATGTGCTTAAGTGCGCTCATCACCAGACATGTATAATAACAATACAATTTTAATAACAATAAATAATAATTACAATAATAACATTTAGGGAGTGTTACAAGTTGAGGTAAACTCAACAAAAAGAGCAGCGTGAATTGTAAATAATGATGGACGATGATCAGCTGTTCCGTCTAATTAGCATTATTGTATTTACATAATTATTGTTATCTTTTCTTTTAAATATAACTTGGCATTATTTTTTTTATAAATAAAAACTGATTTATTAATACAATACAACTGAAAATGTGTTTTTTTTTGCTCATAATTGTCCCTTCATGAAACGCAAAGGCAGCGCGCTTGACAGACCCGTAAATAGTTCACAATTTGCTCTTCTTGAAAACGGAAAAACGTCTCGCGCGAAGTTTTGTCGTCACAGCACGTGTACAAAACCATGCGGAATAGACTGTGTAAGTTGACCTCGAGAACGTACGAGTTTTCGCGAGAATCTTGACTTCCGGGCACCTCGAATAGCATTTACAACGTGTATTGTGTGCAATTTTTTATGAAAAGAACTTTATTGTGCTGTTTTAATAAATTTCATCCATTGAATATAGTTTGACTTAATAAAAGCTTGGTTTACAATTTGTAAATTGTAAACAATTTCGCAAATCTTGGTCAAATAATTTTTTTTAAAAACCGACCTTGATTTCCGCTTTCACGTTTGAAACCTTAAGGCCCATGAAACAAAAGGCGATCGTCGTGATCCTTGACGTACACGCATGCAAACTCGAGCAAGCTGCTAGATTTAGTCGTAGTACGGTACCCAAACCGTAGGTCGTGTGTATAAAGTTTCGTTCTGTTATTGTCCGTGAACGAGTGTTGTCACCATGGCCCTTTCATTGCAATATTGGTTAAATTATGTAAAGGACGGATCGAAATTGGCAAGAAAAAGGGAAAACGCAGGTAATTGTTGCAGGTTTTTTTTTTTTTTTTTGTGCCTCTGATCTCAAAATTATCATTGGCATGATCGCGAAAAAATTAGTAGGACGTGCGATATTTTCCCGTTCCGATGCTGCCGGTGGTGGGAGTAAGATCGATCAAACACTCGCAAAGGATGCAATGTCACACAAAATCCATACGATACAGGGTCTGTTTTCACGCTACGTAACGATGCACTTATCCCGATTTAAAATATTAAAAATATTTAAAATACACAGTCGGCCTAAATTCGCAATTTGACACTCCGAACCGGACGTTGGAGGTCAAGCATTATTTCTTCATTTTCTCGAACGTTTCCAAGCGGTTTTAGATTATGTAACACCAGGTATGATTTTCCCTGAAATGTCCTTTTGGACATAACTATCTGGCAAAAATAGAGGTTAATTCATTATTTTTCGGATAAAATCTTGTCAACAGGGCATAAAATATTCTTTGTAATTCAGTGATGATAAAATCACTGTCTCTATTTGTATGTTGTAAGGGGCTGGCAGCTGCAATCACGGCGGGGCCACATTCTTCATGTAAGTGTCTCCAGAATGTTGTAGCAGACCAACAAGCGGAGGAACTCGCTTCTGAGTCAACGGTTGCTGGTCATCAGGCGTAGTTAGTCCGCCACTGCGGGGCAACCTTCTTTTCATCCCAGCCGTCACGTTTCGCGTTCCGCTGGTCCAGATGGCTGTAAGGTCCAAAGGGGAGCGTTTGTCCTGGGCAAGCATTCGCTCTCGACAAGTTTTGCCCCGGCGCTCGGCGCCCCACAGTCATGATTGTACGCCATAAACAGAATAAGCGACTGGCAAACCGGGGGTCATCCTGTTCGGGGACTTTCGTTGTCCGGCAAGGACCGCGTTCTAGGCAGGCGCGTCCGGGTCGTCATCCTGCTACTGCCTCCCCTGTGTTAGCTTGTTGGAATGTTCGCTCCCTAGGTATTCATACAGATCACCAGTCTTCTTCTTCCCCACGAAAGTCTGCGGTGATCGACCTCGAACTCACTCGTCTGGGCATAAGTGCCTGTGCCCTCAGTGAGACTTCGCTTACCGGCAGTGGCTCAATTCGTGGCTACCCAGACAACGCAAGACCTATGCATGGAGTTGGCCTTGCAATTCAGAACTCTCTGCTCCCATGTATCGAACAACCTGTTTCCCTCTCTCCCCGACTCATGTCCATGCGGATTCGCCTCAGTAGTGGCTTTGTCACTGTCATCTCTGCGTACGCTCCTACTCTGATGGCTGATTCCGTGGAGAAGGACTAATTCTATGAACAGCATTGTGCTCGCCGGAGACTTCAACGTACGCACCGGATCTAATTACCTGTCCTGGAGTGGTGTGATTGGTCCTCATGGCCTGGGCAATATGAATGACAACGGGCAACGTCTCCTTGAATACTGTGCCGGCCACGACCTGTATCTCACAAGCACATTTTTCGCAGGCTCACCTCGCTCCAAGGCCACCTGTATGCATCCTCGTTCACACCGCTGGCATCAACTTGATCACATCATCGTCAGGAAGAGGCAGCTGGTCGATGTTAAACATTGCCGTAGCATGCACTCTGCAGACTGTAACACTGACCATGCCCTTGTCTGCTGCAAGCTCAGAATGCAACCCAAAAAGTTTCATCAAGCTCAGCCGAGGCCATCCCCTGCAGTTGACACCACTGCTACTCGAGACATCACCCGCGTCACCAAGTTCCAAGAGCTTCTCACCGATCAATTCAGGTCATCTCCTACACCTAACACTCCTGGTCCCGCATGGTCCAGGCTTAAGTCTACAGTCACGGACTGCGCCCTCACCGCCTTTGGTCGACGTACTCGAACACAACCCGACTGGTTTCGTGATAGTGCTGACATTCTGCTCCCAGCTCTCGAGGCCAAACGTGCGGCAAGAACCAAAGTCACCATGCTTCACACCCGCTCTTCATCGTCTGTGCTTCGTGCTGCTAAGAGTAACGTTCAACGCTTAACACGAACTGCCCTGTGTCGCTACTGGTCTGGTCTCAGTGCTCGTATCCAACATTGCGCAGACTCTTGGGATTTTCGTGGCCTCTACAACGGTATCAAAGAAGCGATCGGTCCTACTCCAAAGAAGAGCGCTCCACTGCTGTCAGCTTCAGGTGAAATCCTGACTGATCCATCAGCACAGCTTGACCGTTGGGCAGAGCACTACAGCTATCTCTATGCTAACGACGCTGAAGTGATCCCTGACGCATTAACCTCTTTGCCACATTTTCCCACTCTGCATGAGCTTGATAGCGATATCACCTTGGTTGGATGCAGTGAAACATGCCATCAGCGGGCTAAAAAAAAACAAGTCCCCTGGTGCAGATGGCATCCCTCCCGAAGTTCTGAAGTGCGGCGGTGTTGCTCTAACTACTGAGCACTTCAATGTCTTTCTGCTCTGCTGCCACTCGCACTGTCTTCCACAAGACCTAAAAGATGCAAACATAATCACCATCTACAAAAACAAAGGTAATCGCCAAGATTGTAACAACTACAGAGGTATTTCTCTGCTGAGCATAGCCGGTGTGGGTTCCGCTCTTCTCGTTCTACTGTCGACATGGTGTTCTCTCTCAGACAGCTACAGGAAAAGTGTGTTGAGCAGCAGCGCCCGCTTTACGTTGTCTTTATTGACTTGACTAAGGCCTTTGACTCTGTCAGCAGTTCAGGCCTGTTCCCATCTTGAAGCGCCTGGGGTGCCCAGACACGCTGTTGTCCATCCTCATGGGATTCCACGACGACATACAAGCCTCGGCCCAATTCAACGGCTCCAAATCTGAAATGTTCCCGGTCCACTGTGGCGTCAAGCAGGGTTGTGTGCTCGCTCCCACCCTGTTTGGGATCTTCTTTTCGGCTATCCTCCATCGTGCTTTTCCTGACCCTTCTGGTATTCTGCTCCATACTCGCAGCTCAGGGAAGCTCTTCAACCTCTCTCGTCTCCGTGCCAGGACTAAAATCAGACGCGTCCTTATTCGAGAACTCCTGTACGCAGATGATGCTGCTATTGTCGCCCACAGTGAAACAGAGCTCCAATTCCTGTGCAGTTCCTTTGCCAAAGCCTGCTCGGAGTTCGGTTTGAAGATCAGTCCTGGCAAGACAGTTGCTCTCTCGCAGGGTTCTCTAGCTCCTCCAACCATCTACATCAACGGGAAACTCTGAGCGTGGTTGAAAAGTTTCCATACCTTGGCTCTACCATCTCCAACACCAATTCCCTTGATGCTGAACTCGACTGTCGCATTAGCAAGGCCGCAACCACATTCGGTCGACTTCGCCAACGTGTTTGGAGCAACAGAGACCTCTCCATCAAATTGAAGATCCGCGTTTACGTGGCCTGTGTGTTAAGCATCCTGCTGTACTGCAGTGAGTCATGGACCACGTACCGCCGCCAAGAGCGTCGTCTCAACTCCTTCCACTTCCGATGCCTGGCGCGACCATGTGCCAAATGTTTCCATCTTGCGGCTCACCGGAGCTACCGACATGTTCACCCTGCTGAGACAGCGCCGTCTTCGGTGGGCTGGCCACGTGCACAGGCAGGTTGATGGCCGAATCCCCAAGGACATCCTCTATGGCGAACTTGCTGAAGCCCCCCGACCTCGCGGCCCACCCAGACTGCGATATAATGATGTCCTGAAACGCGATCTTGCCGCTTTTGGGATACCAAACACAACTTGGGAGTCAACTGCCAGCAACCGTTCTCGTTGGCGTTCTGCTATTTACAACGGTTGCTCTACTTCTACCCAACTGTACATAGATGACTGTGAGAGTCGCCGTCTCCATCGTCGCTTACGACGGGACGGGCCATGATGATGATGATAAAAACCAACCTGTGAAAGTTTCAGCTTATTTCACTGTGTCGTTAACGAGAATTTTAAATTTCTGTCTTTGGATGACAGAAAATTATTGGATGACAAAAAAAAGCATTCACACAAATTTTACAGAAAATTAACCTTGAGCAAAAACAACAACTTGTTGCCAATGTACATGTTGTTTTTGTGTTTTCTCTGACATGACAGTACTTTAGACAGAATACTGTGTCAGGATGATTGGTACCTTTACCAACTTCACATCAAGTTAGCTTTTGGATAATAATTCGGTAATTTTTTAACAATGGATATGGAAGCCAATTTTGACATACTGCATCCGTGATGTCTTTAACAGGATATCTACGGTGTTAAGCATCATCAGTAACATAGGGTGTGCAGTGTCCATCATCACTATTGTAACTTATCTTTGGATCAAGTAAGTCAGAAATAACACCCTTCATATTATATCCATGGTAACACTGAAATAGAATCTTCAAAATCAGATTAACACCTACAAATTTAATATACAGCAGACACTAACAGGACACCCTACACATAAAGAAGAACACAAAATAAATAGAGAAAAAGAAAAAAGTAGTTTTCTATAAACAAATACATTATGGCCTCATCTAAAAGAGAAATTCCAACATAATAGAATTATCCATTTAGAAATTCCGTTATTAAAGTTTTATTGTTTGGTGTTGTACAATAATAAAGCACACTGCTCCAGAATTGTATTTGAGTCCTGCGACTGTCTGAGTCAACCCTTAACACTTAAAGACAACCCAAGTCCAGAGTCACAGAAAGTTGTGCCTGAGTCATTGTACGTCATGACCCGAGTCCAAGTCTGAGTCATAAAAAGTGTGAATCAAGGCAGAGGAGTCTGAGTAACAAGTCTAGCTGCACTTCTCCTTTTGAAAGCTCTGATGTTATTTTACATGTATCTTCACGTCTCTATCACAGGAAACTGCGCACCAAACGTCCCCAGCAGATTGTGCTCAATTTATCCTTTGCCCTTCTGGGTCTCTACCTCGTTTTCTTGACCGGCATCGAGGCCACTGGCTCTGGAGCTGACTGTATCATCGTGGCCGGCCTGATCCATTTCTTCACCCTCTCTTCCATGGCCTGGATGGCCGTAGAGGCCACTAACATGTATCTTCTCTTTATGAGAGTACTCAATGCCAATGTATCACACTTTATGATCAAGGCGTCAATTGCAGGCTGGGGTAGGCTCTTTTTTATAAAATGTTACTTGAGGTATTACGTGAGCATGACAAAAACAATTCACAGGTAGAACTCAATGCAAAACACTGCGCCTCGAATACTGAGGACATACATTCCCAAATACTGAATCCCCCCCCCCCAAGTGTCACCGTCACCGCACCGATTTAGAAGATGACCTATGACCAGAAACTGGAGATTTTTGTTGGCGTACAGTTACTATATTAATGTCTTTGTCTTACTAATGCCTTACTATATTAATGTCTTTGTCTTACTAATTCCTTACCATATTAATGTCTTTGTCTTGCTAATGCCTTACTATATTAATGTCTTTCATTGGTGTCAGATGAATTTTGATCATCAGTAGGAGGCCAAGCAGTTCCAATATTCTGTTATGAGTTTGCAAAAAACAAACCCCCAAAACATAGATCATACAATCAAATGGAAATATTAAAATAAATGTACACTGTTACAAAAATGGTTGTTCATTTACAGTAAGTTGTTTTGTCAATTGGCATTATTAATACGGAGACTTGTTTATTATACAGCAGATTCTTTGTTATACAGCAAAATTTTCTCTTGTGCATCAACAATAGACGTGCTGTAACTTATAATAGGAACACAACTATTTAGAAACATTTTTGTATATTCACAGGAAAATCTGAAAACAGCAATTTGTGCTGTAAATTTTATATTCTTTTCAATAGAAAAACTACTGTGAACTCACATTATTCTTTACAGTGTAGGAAGCTTTGTTGAGTTTAACATCTTCTGCTTTAAGAATATTCATAATTTGCCGAACTAACGGAGTTGTACTCGTTGTCAGGTCTTCCACTTGCCATCATGGTTATTGACCTGGCTGATCCTGGCTGTTGACCATACCAACTATGTGAATACTAATTAGTAAGTACATTATGGGTGATTGCTTTTTATGAGTGCCTTCACAACAAATATATTGATTGACATTAATCTAGATAACCTAGTATATAAACAAAAAGGTCCTATATTATATATATATATATATATATATATATATATATATATATATATATATATATATATATATATATATATATATATATATATATATATATATATATATATATATATATATATATATATATATATATATATATATATATATATATATATATATATATATATATATATATATGACATAAAACACAATAAAGGGGGCCACTTTGCATCCGTCACGTTAGCAGTTTTTCCAATGGTTGTTATTTATTTTTAAGTACCTGAAACCGACCAAAAAGTGTTTCAACATGTGATTGGACATGCAGGCTTATACTAGAACTAATTTGAGTTGATTTATTTTATTTTTTTATTTTTAAATTTATTTTTTTACCCTCAAATTTCCCTAAAAATTGGACGGAAAAAGTTACCTCACTTTTCCGTCCATTTGTTGATGGAAATTTTAGGGTAATTAAAAAATTAATAGTAATAATCAACTCAAATTATCTTTAGGATAAGCATGCATGTCTATTCAAATGTTGAAATTCTTTTTGGGTGGTTTCATATATAAAAAAAAAATTACAACCATTAGAAAAACTGCTAATGTGACGGTAGGAAAGTGGCCCCTTTATTGTGTGTTTTATGTCATATATATATATATATATATATATATATATATATATATATATATATATATATATATATATATATATATATATATATATATATATATATATATATATATATATATATATATATATATATATATATATAAAATATATAATATATAATATATTAAATCGGGAGGGTAGCCTTAGCTTTCGATCCAATCCGGACCTTCATCAGAGGCTTTGACAAAGTACAACATAAAAACTCATCCATTTATAACTTCTAAGTTCCCCATAATATTTTTTTAAATATCTCAACAAGTATTGCATGAATTTTAAAAATTCAAAAAGCAAATGACAGAATGACATGTTCTTCACAGCTCGTAATGAAATGGTTGAAATTCAATCACGCATGCACATTTGACAGTGATTTGAATGAAAATTCAGCTGAAAAACAAGTTGCAGTACAGAGCATTGCTTCAATGACATGTTACACATGTAGTTTTCTGTAAGAACTCAGTTATGGAGAATAATGGAGGACCAATTCCATACTAAACTCTTGCTCTACGCTTCTAAAACAATGGACATGCATGTTGCTCTTTGAATATTCTGTTCTTATTATGAATGATCAATACCATAATTGTTATTGTTGCATGAGTTCTGGCATGATTAGATTAGGTAGGGTCAATATCACATTCTGTATAGTGATCAGTGTTATTAAGTTGTCTAAGGGCCTCGGCTATGTAATCATCTCTGTTCATGACCACAACAGCAGACCCTTTGTCAGCCCGTTTAATGACTAGGTTCGTGTCTTGTCGGCGTTCACCGATGGCGTCTTTGAAGCGGTTGCGGCCGGGGGCCACAGAGGGACTGTCATCTGGGGGCTCGTCGTCTGTGAAGGGTTCGACGTGAAATAATTTACGGAGTCGTAGTCTGCGGTTGAAGTGGGCTATGTCCTGTTGGAGTGAGAGTTGATTATGCTCCTTGGGTGTGGGGCAAAATTTAAGACCCTTTGAGAGCAATTTAACCTTGTGATCACTGAGTGCAGTATCAGAAAGATTAATTACAGTATGTGTTGGTGGGTATTGTCACCAGAGGGTTTAGTGGTGATCTTATGGAAACGCCTGTAGATGTATTTCTTGTCCTATATATCTATAATTATATATATATATATATATATATATATATATATATATATATATATATATATATATATATATATATATATATATATATATATATATATATATATATATATATATATATATATATATACATATATATATATATATATATATATATATATATATATATATATATATATATATATATATATATATATATATATATATATATATATATATATATATATATATATATACCCGTTTATAATATTTCAGGTCAGTTTCTCCATATAAATCTACTTTGTGTACAACCACAAAAGGCTTGTGTCCCGTTAATTGTGTGATCCCTGCTACTGCCGTTACCCGGGTTTTTTGCATCTGACCGGGGCTTGATCCTGGCTACTCGGCAGATATGGTTTGGCCTCTGACCTGGCCCCATAGAGCAATAGATAATTGGCATAAGTGGACCGCCCACCAACATAGGGGCTGGTTAGCTCAGTTGGTAGAGCGCTCATACGGTAATCGAGAGGTCGCGGGTTCGAGTCCGGCATCAGCCAATTTTTTCTTTTGCTCAGCTAACCGTTATATATATATATATATATATATATATATATATATATATATATATATATATATATATATATATATATATATATATATATATATATGTATATATGTATATATATATACTCTTTGATATTGTTGCTGTGTCCCCCCGTTTTAATACCCTGGATTTGCTCCTCTTCAACTTCATCATCTTCACGTTGGTCATGCGTCAGCTGACCTGTGCACGCAATGTCTTCAATAGCACCTCCGACAAGGACAGTCGCACAGGGCCTGATGATCTTCGTACTGTTCTGTCTGAGACTGAAAAAGATTCGCAAAGCTTGGATGAACTTGCTGAGATGCAGAAAGGATCGCACTGATCAGTATGTAATTAGCAATGCAACAAGAACAATAGACAACATTGATTCCCAAGGTACCATCCCCCTGACCCATCAAGGTACAGGTAGCACCGGTATCAATTAAATATGCTATGTGTTGTTTAGGGACCATAATAATAATAATAATAATAATAATGTATAGATTTATATAGCGCACGTATCCACCAACTAAGTGGCGCTCAAGGCGCATTATATTATTATCCCTGCTCATAAGGCTCATAAGGCTCATAAATCATTCCTGAAACCATCTCAGCTCCCTGGGGAGTATACAGCTCAATTGCTGCCATTTCTAGCGCATAGAGAGCAAACCATCTCTGCCTTCACAGGTACCCATTAACCCCTGGGTGGAGAGAAGCAATTATGGTTAAGTGTCTTGCTCAAGGACACAGGTGTCACGGCTGGGGCTCGAACCCACACTCTGCTGCTGGCAACACCAGAACTTGAGTTCAGTGCGCTAGACCGCTCGGCCACGACAATCCACTTTACGTGCATTATACAACACACGGGACCTACGGCTTTACGTCCCATCCGAAGGACGAAGCAATTATGGTTAAGTACCTTGCTCAAGGATACAAGTGTCACGACCGGGGCTCGAACCCACACCCTGCTGCTGGCAACACCAGAACTTGAGTTCGGTGCGCTAGACCGCTCGGCCACGACACTCCACCATGGAAAACTAGTGAGGCTGGATTGATGCATGGGTGACTTTGAGCGCAATTATAATTCCTGTCGTGCACCAGTGAACACAATCACCACTTGGGGCTCTTTAAGAGGGACTTTTGAAGAAGTTTTTTTTTTTTTTTTTTTTTTTTTTCTCTCTCTTTCTGGAGCTGTCCTCTTAATTGCATTGTATCCGTTGAAAAATATAAATATTTGTCTAGTAAAACTCGATAAGGAGAGGAAAGTGGACATGACGCCAATGTGGGGTACAATGCTGATTCAGTTTATTCCATTTACCACCTCCAAAAGAAACCTAATACAAAGTTACAATAAAATATCAACCAATTAGCTAACCAGACTAGGGGCATGATCGCTATCTCAGTAATAGTATACACTATCGTATGTGCTTCAATGCACTCTACAGGCTACCGTACATTTACAAAACGGCATGTTCTAGACAATTTCGATATACCAATCCAGGCAAAACACTTAATTAACAATATGTACCGCCAACAACTCACCAGTTAGTGCAGCAACCCTCCTGTTACATTCCAGGACCCCCTTCTTCGTCTGAAGCTACTTTAGGTATTCATAATATGAGTTTTATTTCACAAGATCAATCTAAATGTATCACCGTCACGGCTATGACGTCCCGAAAGAACGTTTTCCCACACTTTCTCTCCGCAGGGCGCGTCACTCTAATATTACCGCGCGCAGAACTAAGACTTAGTCGTCAAATAAACCTGGATTGTGCCATCCTGCGTCACAGAATTAAATACAAGTAAAAATAACATTTACCAATGACAACTGTCGTTCTGAAACATTAATTACACCACCAATTATTGATTTGACACTCAAAAGAACACTACTTTCTATATTAATCACACCAGTTGAATATGTTTCTCCGCGGTCATGTGTGACAGTCAAGTACATTCATGTCAAAATGTAAACAAACTGCGCCCTCAAGGGCCAACCTGAATCCAGTTTTACCATTCACCACAAATCTTATCTACTTGAACGATCTTCTCCTGGAGATCATATGAAAACTACCTAATAGCAAAATGTCTACAATGTCACAACATGAATTAAGATTACCAGCAACGGGCCTCAAAAAATTTAACAAGCTGCTTGAGGGTCCTTTCGTATTGGTGCATCCCAAGTTGAGTTAGATGCACACCATCGGCATTATACCTGGGGTGCCTCAGACCCCTATGTCTCCACACAAACCACTGATCTTCCAAGAAGGTAATATCCTCAAGCAACCTGTTAAACACTTCTGCCTTTTGATTAAACTCGTCCACGCTAATTTGATTACTCCGCATGTTTCCTGTCCTAGGCAACACTGGCAGGAAAATAAACACATCTGGATGTATATTCCAACTAGGAAAAGCATTTACAAATAACTTTAGCTCAGCATACAATTTCAAGGGATCCATGTCTCTTGAACAAAGATCATTTGTTCCCAGATCAAAAATCAAAATGGAAGGCTTGGCTCTTTCTATTTGCCTAAAATAATAGCCCGGATTGGACTGTATCCTACTCAGAGTGAGACCACCTTCTCCAATACAACTTATTGGAACAGTAGCCCGCTCCAACTCTATTGGTATAAAACACTGACGCTTGTTCCTCAAACGTCTTACAAAACTATGACCAAACAATACAAATGTCATCATAACAATATACAGAAAAAGGAAGGGTCCTGGATTCCTACTTTACGAAATAAACTATAACAAAAGATGGCGTAAAATAAGGCTTGCTCCCTTGAGAACTGGATACCCCAAGATTTCCAAAAGGAGCACATATTTTAAGCAATCTTCTCCGGAAGTGCACAATTTCAAACTAGACACACCTACCAAAAAAATCAATACCTTGTCGGAATGACACCTTTATGTTAGATGATACCCTCCAGTAAATGTCCCATGTGGAAATTGGATACCCCCAAACTTTCCAGCAAGGAAACGTTTTTAACCTTCGGCAATCACCTAGCAATCCAGTCTGTCAACCAACACGATGCTAATAGTTTAAAACAGTTTGTGGCAGACGATACGGATTTCGATGTTTTCCCCTGGTGCTCCTATTTGATCTTCTCGGAGCCAAGTTACCACTGACTCCAGTTTCATCAAGGGGCTTCTCTACTTTCTCGGTACCCATCCCTTGATCCAACCCAAATATCTGACCCCTGGAATCTTTGGTGTAAGGCAAGATCACTACATCTTCATCGGAATCTTCCTCTGAATCATCCCCACTATTCACAACTGTTTCGGCCAGAGGATCCAACATTAGATATTTCCGATTTACCGTCTTCTGCTGTCCACCATTTACCGGACGAATTTTATAAATATCTCCATGTTCATTTGTCCAAACCACTATATATGGGTCTCTTTCATACTTATCCTGAATCTTATGACGGCCCTTAAACGCGCACTTTTTCAACAGGACTTGAGAACCGACTGATATTGGCATCGCGTTAACTCTAGGACAGTACGCAGCCTCGTTCTGATGAAACCTCTTTCTAACGTTATCCCTCACCAATTCTCCTGCTCTACTCAACAACTGGGACTGCTCCTGAATAAAATTCTGTTCCCAATCACTATCTGTATGACCCAGAATCTGATCCAATGGGATCAAAGGCTCCCGCCCAAACATCAGTGTGTATGGCGCGACTCCGGTAGTACCATGCGGGGTAGCATTGTATACAAAAGTAAGGTGGGGCAGCATATCTGGCCACTTCTGACGATCTTTCTCGTCAAAGGACTTGATTAATGCGAACAACGTTCTGTTGAACCTTTCTGCTTGTGCATTTCCCTCCGGGTGGTATGGTGTGGTTCGCGATTTTTTTACCCCGTATAGCATGCACAATTCACGCACAACCTCCCCCTCAAAATTGCGGCCTTTGTCACTATGTAGTCTATTGGGGATGCCAAACCTTGCAAACCAATGGTCCCTAAGCGCCTTTGCCACGGTCTCCGCCACCTGATCTTTGCATGGCACTGCTTGTACAAACTTGGTATAGACATCCGTCATTACCAGTACGTCCTCATAACCACCACGCCCCCCTGTCCACCTTGACAAAATCCACAGCGAGCACCTCCAAAGGCCTAAATGCTAACAAATGGCGCATGGGAACTCTGGGAGTAGGCTGTGAAGCCTTGGCAAGGACGCATCGCTGGCACTTACTTATGTGTTTACGGACAGTGGCTGCCATCTTTGGCCAATACACCCTCCTTCTCAGTAGCGAACATGTGCGTGTGACGCCCTGGTGGCCCCACCCATCATGACAGCCCTCTATGGCCCGTTGTTGGAGGCTAGTTGGCATTATCGGCACAACTCCCCAACCAATGGATCTTGCACTCTCCGATACAGAAACCCGTCACGCTCAACAAAACGGGACCACTGCCACAACCACCACTTTAAGTCTAGGTGATCACTCTGTGGTCCTGGGACAACCTCACCTGGATGCCAGTTCTGCTCCCAACGCTCCCAAATCAACCTCAGGACCGGGTCAGCTCTTTGTAACTTAGAAAGCTGCGCAGGTGACCACGACGGAAACACACCTGGGGGACCCGCAGACATATGCGACTGACCTGTGGAGGCTGAGGACAGCAGTTCACAAACACCCAACCGAACCCGGACTGGCGTGGAGTTAATACTATGATGAAAGGTTTCTCCCACATCCTCTCTAGAACAATGCCCCGGATATCTACTCAATGCATCTGCACAGCGATTGCTTAAGCCTGGCCGAAACTTGACCTCAAAATTAAACGCTGCCAGCTGTGCGACCCACCTAGATTCACAAGCACTCAACTTGGCCGTCTGTATATGAGCGAGAGGGTTATTGTCCGTTAGCACGGTAAAGGGTACCCCAATCAAATAATCACGGAACTTGTCAACTACCGCCCACTTAAGAGCTAAAAGCTCAATTTTAAAAGAGCTATAATCAGGGTACCTTGATTCAACCCCCCGCAAACCTCTACTAGCATAGGCCACTGGGTGTTTCCTACCTTCAGCATCCTCTTGAGCCAAACATGCACCAAGACCTTTTAAGGAGGCATCAACCTCGAGCACAAAAGACCGACTAAAGTCTGGGTAAGCCAACACAGGAGCACGGGTCAATGCCTGCCTCAGCCCATCAAATGCGGCCTGGGCTTCTTCGCTCCACTTGAACATGCGGATGCTCTTAACTGATTTTCCCTTACTAGCAGGAGGAATCAAAGCATGTAATGGCGCTGCTATTTGCGAAAACCCTTGCACAAAACGCCTATAATAGCCTGCAAGCCCCAAAATGATCGAAGCTGTTCAGCCGTTTGCGGCACAGGCCAGTCTCGAATTCGTTGAATTTTGTCATCGTCTACGGCAATACCACGGGAGCTGACCACATGGCCCAAATACAGAACTTGATCACGGAAAAGGCTGCATTTGTTTCCTTTTATCTTGAGACCAAATTCTGCAAGCCTGCTGAAAACTTGGTCTAGGCGACTCAAATGCTCTTCCACAGAAGAGGAAAACACCAAAATGTCATCCAAATAAATCAGCAAATCGGACAAATTCATGTCACCCAGGCACATTTCCATGACCCTTTGAAAAGTTCCCGGGGCATTTGCCAAACCAAATGGCATTCGTGTGAACTCATAAAGGCCAAAAGGGACCCTGAATGCGGTCTTCCCAACCGAACTTGGATCCATCGCTACTTGGTAGTATCCGTGTGTCAAATCTAACGACGTAAAATACTTAGCGCCCCGCAGGGCTTCTAACGATTCCTCGATTCGAGGCAATGGGAACGAGTCACGCATCGTCCTAGAGTTTAACTTCCTGAAATCCACGCACATGCGCAATGACCCATCACGCTTTTTGACCAATACGATCGGGTTGGCATAGGGGCTATTGCTCTTTTTAATTATGCCTTGATCTAGCAGATTTTGTAGCAGCCCTTTTACTTCTCGCACCGAGTGCGGCGGAATTCTCCGATACGGTTCATTGGTCGGTTTCTCATCTACAGTCTGAATCCTGTGTGGAACACGATCACAGTACCCCAAATCATATGCACCCTTAGAGAATTAGAACACACTGTCATGTTTCTGAACAAGTCTCGCAACCTTCTCCCTCTGTTCCCTCGTTAATACATCTGACCTCAGACTCAACCCTGGGGGCAACTGGTACTCCGTACCATCTGAAAACTTAAATGTCTCTGACAGAGACTCTTCATTCCGCCCAGCTACATACTCGGTATCAGCAAATGATTCACCCAGTTTAGTGGTCTGTTCCATCAAGATCTGATCAACAAACACCTGAAGCCCGCTCTCCCCCGACTCTAACCCCACATTAGAGGACGTGGTTGCTGCCACCACCGAGCCTAATTTAGTGTACGGAGGTATTACCAAACTCTGACCACTTAAATTTGCTACTAGTACGCTGAATATTTTCCCACTACATCGATCACATGAGTCATAAATCTGGCCAGCATCGCCCAAATTACTAACCTCACCTAACTGTGTAGCACTAGATACCACCAATCCAGACTGCAATCCTGTAAAAACCACTAGTTTGTCTGTGAATACATGCCTAGGGGCCCTAATTTGACATTTGATAGCTTGAACTTTCCTGGGTTGGATAGTTGTGGGCCGCCGGCCTGTGCGTACAGCTACCGGTTCTCCTAACATTTGATTGCATTCCCTTGAATTTTCACGCAAAGGTTCTTTGGCAAACCGATACCATTGCAGAGCAATATTCCATGCCTCTGCATCCTTCAGGCTTGGATCAACCTTAAGGTCTTTCAGCAAATGCAATACATTGCAGCCAAGCAGAACTGGACTGTTTCTTCCCTTGATTACCTCACCGTTTGACACATCCTTCAAAACCAAGAAATGAGTTAATACCTGTTGGCCATGAACCACCAATGGAACCTCAACATAACCCTCCACAGGGAGTTTCATCTGACCTACCCAAATACCCGCAGGTATGAGCCAACAGACGTAGGTCCACTCACTTCTTTTGACAAATAATCTCTGTAGAAAGATGAACTAATTAAAGAAGTCTCTGCACCTGTGTCTCTGCGGGGTGTCGTGGCCGAGCGGTCTAGCTTACCGGATTCAAGTTCTGGTGTTAGCAACATGATGTGGGTTCGAATCACGGCCATGACACTTGTGTCCTTGAGCAAGACACTTAATCATAATTGCTTCTCTCCACCCAGGGGTTAAATGGGTACCTGTGAAGGCAGAGTTGGTTTGCTCTATATGCGCTAGAAATGGCAGCAATTGAGCTGAATACTCCCCAGGGAGCTGAGATGGTTTCAGGAATGATTTATGAGCCTTATGAGCCTTATGAGCAGGGATAATAATATAATGCGCCTTGAGCACCACTTAGTTGGTGGATACGTGCGCTATATAAATCCACACATTATTATTATTATTATTATTATGTGACTGGTACACCCCCCAACATTATAGATGCCATTGGGCTTTTGTGTACCAATTTAGCAAGAAGCTCATCAGCAGAGTACTCAGTTAGCGTATCCCTACAACAGGTTCTATCATCAGGTGAGGCCTTATAGATTTCTTCCCCTCCCACTTGGCCAACAGTAGCAGGGCTTTTTAGTTTAACCCCCCATCACTCTGTTTTGGTTTAGGCATTGGAACACTTTGGTTCAAGGACCCCCCCCCCCCAAGAGTTCCCAACCCCACCGTCAAGGCTAAATGGGCACTGAGCCTTGAAGTGCCCCAGCTGTTTACACTGAAAACATCTTGGTGGCCCTCGGTTTGTACCCCTGGTCTGTTGCCCAAATGGTAAATTCCCCTCTCTCCCAGCAGAGCACAACTTTAAAACACTTCCCATCAAGGAGGTAATTTGGTCTTGTTGTTTAACAAGCTGTCCCTGTATGTCCTGAATTGACTTCAGCATTTTCTCTTGTTGTTGCCGCCATTTGGGTTCATTCTGTTCCTGATGAGTAGCGAGCCCACTTATACGAATCTCTTCCGGGTCCACAACTGACTGAGTGACACCCTCAAATTCAAAACCCCGCCCATATTCAGACTGAACCTGGTGAACACTGCCTGGTTTTATTTTCGGCACCCGCTCAACATCACGAAACATCTCCAAGGCCAGCTCCCTTATTTCACTAAACGACTTAGTGGGATTTTCCAACTCAAGACGTCTGAGTTCCAACCGTGTGCTTTGCCCCCGAGCTCCAGCCACAAATTGACTGATTAACGCCTTATCTTTCATCCCCTTTAGAGCCTCTTTTTGGGTCGCTGGCGCAATTTCAAGGATGCGATCATACAAGCGGATTAATTCCCTCGAGAAATCACGCAAGGGCTCGTGTTCCCCCTGATACCGGTCATAAATTGCTTTATGAAGAGACTGCATGGTCTCCCCGAGACCGAAATGTTTGTGGAGAAGCTGTCGTACTGTTTCAAAATCCAAACTCGACTCCTCATGGCATTTAATCTCATCGCGTGCGGTACCCTTGAGATGGTTCAACAGCACTTGAACCTTTTCTTTTTCTGGCACCCTACACTGTTTACAATAGATTTCTACTTCTTCAAGCCACTCTTTTACTGTTGGATCCCCTGGCCTAGCAGGTCGCCCAGAAAACCATGATAGTTTTATTGGTCGCTGAACAGTGGGTTTGTTTTGCTTTAAGGCTTCCGTCAAGCCCTGCACTAACTTCTCGATCACATCCGCCTCCGCCATGTCAATACAAACTACAATGATTTAATAATCCGAACTGATAATCACCAGAAATAATTAATGCAACAGTGTTACATAATAATTCAGTGTGCGTGTCTCGAAAATTTATACAAGTCACCCTTCTGTTCTATATCCGCTGCACCAACTGGTTTCACTTTCGGTTATATTGATTTTCGCTCAAAGCTAAAAATCACCTTAGTAGTATCACACTCTACTAGTACTATGCACAAAAACTACTGAAACTGCCTAATAATTTAAGTATAAATGAACTATCAATGCTATGGACTGTCCCATAAACTTCTACATTCACCGTTAACAAAAATAAACCAGCCTATGTGGCTCCTACACCTACTAGCACTGTAATTTCTCAATCCACCAGTCCGTCTTGAAACTTAATCCTGATGTCTACTCTATGGTCACCAGTTCCCAACCGTACTCCTGACCTTAGGCTCGAGGAATAGCTCGCACAATGCTCCGCATACACCAGCTTGGCAACAATAGATGTATATTTAAACAACGGCAACAGTCAGTAGCAGTGATGAATTCACACCTCACACTCACAATCGTAAGAAATGTCTAACAACAGCATTACCCCATCCGTGTTACCAATTTGTAGTAAAACTCAATAAGGAGAGGAAAGTGGACATGACGCCAATGTGGGGTACAATGCTGATTCAGTTTATTCCATTTACCACCTCCAAAAGAAACCAGTTAGTGCAGCAACCCTCCTGTTACATTCCAGGACCCCCTTCTTCGTCTGAAGCTACTTTAGGTATTCATAATATGAGTTTTATTTCACAAGATCAATCTAAATGTATCACCGTCACGGCTATGACGTCCCGAAAGAACGTTTTCCCACACTTTCTCTCCGCAGGGCGCGTCACTCTAATATTACCGCGCGCAGAACTAAGACTTAGTCGTCAAATAAACCTGGATTGTGCCATCCTGCGTCACAGAATTAAATACAAGTAAAAATAACATTTACCAATGACAACTGTCGTTCTGAAACATTAATTACACCACCAATTATTGATTTGACACTCAAAAGAGCACTACTTTCTATATTAATCACACCAGTTGAATGTGTTTCTCCGCGGTCATGTGTGACAGTCAAGTACATTCATGTCAAAATGTAAACAAACTGCGCCCTCAAGGGCCAACCTGAATCCAGTTTTACCATTCACCACATTTGTATTACTATGATTATTTATTTTCCTAGATTATGTAACATGAATTAATTATCCACTTCCCAATTTAGGATTAAAGGGATATACAAACAAAAGCATGGGTTTTGATCCAGCTTAATTGAAGTTGTTCGGTTAGTTATTATGTATTCGGGTTACTTTAATCTTTAAGTTCATTAAGAATGTTAACGGAAACTTACAATAGGAAGAAGGTAATTAAAAGTTAAAATATATCTTCATTATGAATCATAAGCAAAACTTATTTGCCTTTTCATGACGGTTCAATAATTCCGACATTTCGTCTTTCACATGTTTAGGATTTCATTGTACTTTGCACTTTTTTACATATTTTAAATTTGTGAATACACTCGTTTATCTCTGATTTGTAGGAAGTTTTGTCATTTGTCATCATAGTATTAGCCAGTAATACCTTTGGGTGTCTTTTGGACACCCTGTTTGCTAAATGGACACCATGTTTAAATTTAAACATTTGGACGCCCAAAGAATAACAGTTTCAAAGAATAACAAATTTGGACGTCCTATTTCCAAATCCTGGCTTATAGTTTGTTTGTCATCTTACATGCACAATGTATTTTTAAAAGTAAAAGACAATTAAGAAATTATAAATTATTTAAATGTATTGTAATGTGAAGGGAAAAAGCTTTGATATTGTATTTTCATTTTTCATTGTTGGTCATCAGTTCTGTTGTTTTAATCACATTTCATGTAGAAAATTATACAGTACAGCCAAGCTTGGTACAGCCAAGCATTTGAGAAGCTCTGGCGGACCCATGCTACCTGGCCTGCTAATCTGTCTTTTTGAGTCCTAATCCTGCAACAATACAGTACCTGCTAATCAACATAACCAGGGCTTCTGGAGGGCCTAGCCCACTCACAAAATACAGATTAGGAGGCCAGGTAATCTGGGCCTAGTCGGGTTTCTCAAAGGCTTGGCTGTACCAGGACTTTGGCTCTCCTCATTTATTTCAAAATCTAATGCACTTTTGGTAGAATATCGGTTTGTTAGATATTTAATCGGTGACATGTTCATAGCTTAACCTTAACCATGCTCAGTAGAGAACAGAAAAATCATTTTTCTAGCTGGTGGATCTTGTTGCATTGAGCAGGCTGCACACTTTTCTGTTGTTTCATTTTGTTACATTCAGCAGGGTGTCTGTGTAATGCCTGTAGGGGTTTAGGGTTAAAGGGAAGGTACAAACTTGGTAATGTTGGCAGAACTGCTTGTATGATTATGTGTATTTTTGAATCAAGATATACATTAAACAACCAACAGGCGAAAGTTTCAGGCGACGCGCGCGGAGACCCGAAACCAGAGACTTGTTTTGGCCTAAATATAGAAGTATAGAAGGTATTTTAGTATAGGCCTAGAAGAAATGTTACCATTAATACATTGTACTTTGCTATTTTATTCAGAACTAAATATGATATTGTATTTGTTTATCCAATTGTATAGGGGTTTTAACCACTTTTACAGCTATTTGTTCATCCCAAACATATGAGGTCAATTGCATAGAGCTGCTAGGCAGAGAAATTCGCTCTGCAAATATATGTTTGTGTTAAGCAATTCACCAGCAAAAGTCTGCATACGTTTAATGACAAACTGGATGGTAACAGACACAAACTGGATGGTAACAGACACAAACTTATTGGTAACAGACACAAACTGGATGGTAACAGACACAAACTGGATGGTAACAGACACAAACTGGATGGTAACAGACACAAACTGGATGGTAACAGACACAAACTTGTTGGTAACAGACACAAACTTGTTGGTAACAGACACAAACTGGATGGTAACAGACACAAATTTGTTGAGCAAAATTTTCTGCTGAACAGCTTTATATAATGTAGCTTTTTACCTGGTATCGAATATTGAAATGTATGTATAACCCGCAGGCCTAATGTAAAAATAATAATAATAATAAAATAAATATATAAATAAATAAAAAAATAAATTAAAAAAAATAAAAAAATAAAAAAGACATCAGTAAATTAAAAAAATCACTGTGTATACTGCAGTTTACATTTGTTCGTTAAATTAATGAGTATTTGTATTGTAAATGATTTGGAAAATGTGTTTTGTAGAGAATTACACGATAACACGAGAGCGGTCACTCGATCTATAGAGTGCATACCTTATTTATGAGGTAGTAGTACGTTGGTACTACAGTACTCATTATAAGACCCCCATTTAGGCTATACGGAATCAGGGCATTCGCGATAGAAATAGCTATACAAAAAACATTTTTTGTAGAATCGCATCGTTACCAAAATCTAATCGATTGGTCCCTGTGCCAAACTGTACCCATTCATAAAATTTCATCAAAATCCGCGGATAACTTTTTGAAATATCTTGTACAGAAGACAGTTGTGTACACATACACACACACACACACCAACACACATAAATAGTATAATGGATTTGATTATTATTTGCATTTGTTATACATTTTGAAAATACCTTCAATATCCATGTTTTTTGTACACAATATAAAGCCAACATTTTGGCACTGGCGCCCACTAGTGTCACATTATTGCTGATTGTACTTTTCAACTGGTGTTAAACTGGTTTTCTGTGCTGTCAAATTTAGCAAGACTACGTCACAATCAATAACATGTTCTATACCTGTAAGGTTCTAAACAAAATACAAGCATCTTATCAAGAACCGTTTCTCTTTGATTGCTGTTTTATTGATATTGAACTTGAACAACTATTTTACACTCGTGGTAAATCTACTCTATTAAACCTTGATTTTTTTAAATTTGGTTTTTACTCCCACCTGTTTTAGTTCTTGTTAAGTGCCTTATTAAACCAAATTAAGACTTTCTCTGCTGATATCTCAAAAAATAAGAATTGTATAGTTTCTTGTCGTAGACCAGTCTACATGTTTTGCCCGGCGCGGTTTGACCTTTGGGGCTCTTTTGTAAACATTGTGATCTCATTGGTGACATCATCTATAAGAATGACTGCAATGCTATACTGCAGAAAATAATATTGCAATCCGTCACTGATGGCAATATGCAGTCTAGCCATGCCAACACATACACATTTGCCCGGCGGTAAATCACCCTGGTACTGTAAAGGTCACGCAATGTGATCTATATTTAGGTAATATTTATTACCACTTAGGTAATATTTAAAAATATAATCAAATTGTTTTTAAATTACAAAATTTATTTAGAAGCAATGCCTTTCTGTATAATATAGGTTTCCCGGCCAATTTAAAAACTGTTTTGTTCATTTTCGTTGAAGAACATTCAAAATTCACGCCGTGTTTACTGATCCGATCAAATTAGGGTTTCTTGTTTTAGATTGTTGAGTTCAAATTAATTTCTAGGCAGTCATTATTTTGTTCCTGTCATTCACAATTGCGTTTATTTATTTCTATTTCGTTTTTTGGCATTCATGACTTCAATTATGTCATCCTGAAATTGGATGTTTCGCATGTTTTCGCGATTGATTAAGACTATTCAAATACCTCCATGGCAAATTTTAGTGAGTTTTCTGATGATTGTTGTTGTTGTAAGTTATGAAATTCACTAAGGCCTTTTCGAAACTTCTTCTTTTGTGTCGCTATCAAATTTCTTGATATCTAATGCCAATGTCAACAATTTGAAAGTACCAAACAAGAATCCGAGTATCCCTCCAGTACGTTATTTGTTCACATTTTCCCTTAAGTTTTACTTTATTTCCCCTCTAAATTGAATGAAAAATGTATTAAATACGTCGGGACAACCTATAGGCCTAGTAATTGACGGTTGTGGAGGATTTTTGTTTTCAGGAAAACAGAGTAAAACATTCATTTTTATAATACAAACGCATATAAGTTAGTGTACAGAAAGCTAATCACTTACGGATCCAGGGGGTGTGCTCCCACTTGCTTTAATACTTTAACCCCCACCACCTCCATTAGCACCCCAGCTCGGTGCACAAAAAGTCTATTGAATTGAACCGTTAAAAGGAAAAGAAATATCGTCACGATCAGTGTAGACATTCAACAGGGCATGCATGGAATCGGTGTCCTCGGTTTATAGATAAACTCATTGACTAAAAATAATATGATCTTATCACGCCCTGTTAGCTAAGTCTGTGCTTGCTAATATTGTTTATTTATGTGCTTGTTTATTTAAAAATAGAACACCGATTCCATGCCCTGTTTCCGAGATACAATTGCATCTTTATTTATAACAGTACAAGAAAAACAATTTTGTTCCGGTGTTTGCAGAATTCTATATTTGAGGTACAGTGTTTGGTTATTTAAAAGAACCCGTGCTCGCTTCATCGGTTCATATACGTGTTTATGTTATTTCGTTTCAAGTCCTTTTTTCTCTCATTTTAATGTTAAACTCGTTTTCTCGGTGCTGTCAAATTTAAGAAGACTAGTAACATGTTCTATGCCCGTAAGGTTCTTAACAAATACAGGCATCTTATCAAGAACCATTTGTCTTTGATTGCTGTTTCATCCAATACCGGTAATGTTAAACTTAAATAACTGTTTTGCACCAGTGGTAAACTTCATAAAAATTTGCCCTTTCAAACGTTAAGTTTTGTTTTTACACACACCTGTTTTTGAATGTTTAGACTTAGGATTACTTCCATCCATGTATTATTTCTTTAACTTTCTGTTAACGTTTAGAAACATCCTGTCCTTCCTTGTCAACATTTTTTTTTATATTCCAGTGTAGTTAGTTGTATCCAATTGTTATATTATATAGTTATTTTCCACTGCTATTTGTCCTCGTAAGCTGCCCTCCCTCTTCTTCTAATCTGTTGATGTGATTATATCTGCATTTATTGTACTTTGGAGCAAACAAATCACAATATTGTGCCAGTACATTCAATAATCATGTTTGTGTACACAATTAGCAAAGGTTGTGGCTCTAGCGCCCCGGCTTTAGCGGTGATCTAAGTGACGTCACATTATTACTGTTTGTACTTAAGACAACATTTGTGCAAAATTAAGGAAAATATGGGGAAAATGCTGTTTTTGACCAAACATTTCAAACAATAAAAAAAAAAAAAAAATATTGAGCGACATCATCCAACCGCATCCGTTGACATTTAATTCGATCAAAAGTTCACGAACGTTTCTGAGAGATATTTATTTTTATATATCTATCTAAAGAAACTGAATACACATAACCGGTTAATAGTTTCCTCTGGATGTGTTTGGGTAATTCCCTTTTGATAACGATTTCCTATTAGTAGACAACCCTTGACATGTATTGCTTCGATCACACCGGGGATTTGTAATTTGTGCCATGTCGTACCTTCCAGGAAGCAAACAGGATTTGTTTTCTGCTTCGACTAAACATTCGACTAAAACTTCGACTAAACATTTGGCAAGATGGTTATGTTTTACAAGTCTGTGATATCGGGCAGATAATAAAGTAATATTTCACATGAATAAATGAAACAACTAGAAATTCAGAGTTTGTGAACAAACTCAAGGTGTTCGGAAGTGACGGTAATTGATGTCCTCATCAATTGGGATCATTGTTAAAATGTGACTTAAGATTCGTCAAATGAGTACTTGCACGCAATAAGTAACACTTAAAACATATCGCTAGAAGGCGCTGTAACGTGTGATGAGTTCCAGCAGAGATAGTTAATTGCAACTTGTCATGACTTGTATCATTGAAATTGTGTTAATTGATACCACCTTCCTCTATTTGTAAGGCGCCTGGTACTTTGTAGGATTCGCCTTGTCTTCATACTAAAATTGTAGACAGTTTATCCAAGTTTGTATGGTCATGTTTGAATGGAATGATTGTCAGTGATTTTTTGTTAACTTTAGGGAATGACATCCTCTGTGTAGTCGTAGTCATCTGGGCAAAGATAAACTAGTTGCATTGCTGCTGTACAGTTTTCAACTCGTTCAGGCAGAAATGATGCATGTTTCATATAATTTAGGAATATCTTATGTTCATGTTGCCAATATTGAACCATCTGTGTTAGTTCTGCAGTATTTATAAGCAAATTTTTCTACAACTAATTCACGCAAGTTGAAATGCGTACAACATTTGAACAGCAATTAAACATAGTTCTACATTGTGATGTCGGAATTCACTTATATCTTTCATTTGGGCAAGCTGTAATCTTGGTTCCTAGACCTTGGTGTTTTCACGTCCATAAAACCATCATACACTTATGTCATGAATCAAACATAGAGGGCGCTGTTTCAAGTTTAAGTTTGATTCGTCTAGGCAGGATCCAAAACTTGAACTTGAAACAAGAAGGTCTTGGAACCAAGACTAGGCAAGCTGCTGCACAATAGCTGTAATAAATACCATTACCAATATCCGTCCCTTCATCGTCCAGGCGGCCGTCCACATTCAGAATAATGTGAAATTATTTTAATAATTGACCTTCCAAATGTATGTTTTCAGATGATGTTGTGATTCACAACAACTTTTACAAAGAAACTACTTAGTTTTGTAAATAAGGCATGTAATACCTCTCTGCATTTTATACGGCTGCTCTCCTATCTTAGTGAACACTAACAATTTACTTCAAACAAATGTTTGAAATTACATTAATTGTGAACAAATTTTATATTGTGCTCACCTGTATAATTTATATGTAAATTCTGTAATTTTATGCATTCATTAATTCTGTAATTTTATGCATTCATTATATTCCTTTAAAAAAACACAAGGTCTACAAATTCTAGTTTCATTTGTTATTTAATAAATAAATAAATAAAACGAAACATCATATAAATGTACAGTAATGGATTTATTTATTTGTTTATTTCTTTTCATTTGTCTCGTCTGTTTTCAAAAGTAAGTTGCCTTACTCATTTCAAAGAAATAGCTTTTCGGTATTGGCTTTTTCAACAGCCCTTTCCATTCGTACAAAAATGACACTGCAGTATTAAGTTAATACGATCTATGGTTTTAGAAATATTGTAGCGCATCCGTTATTGGCTTAAACGCCCAACCACACATCTATAAAATATATTTTATCCTGCAAGAGCTTTAGCCTGTGAAACCGCAAATGTCCCCGTGAAGACCGCCAGCTGTTTTCAAGTAGATAACGATCTCAGTCTCTGCGGTTTGTAAACAATGGGCCCCAGAACCACGAGTGTCTGGTGTGTGTTAAGTCAATGGAATTTTGGCCCAGAAAAGGAATTTTGAAGAAAAAAAACAAATCAAAACTTTGACCTTCCGGTACGACCGGAAGCAAATGTCAGACGATTTTGACGTTAACTTTTCAAATGTTGCCTAAGCCTTGATCTATCAGATCCCAGATTATGAACATCACAGCTTTAGTATATTTTGATATACAGTCGATAGCAAATGGTAATTTTTAAAACTTAAATGGCTTGTAATTTGACACCTGATGACGTGTCATGACGTAACTAGATTCATCTACATGATAAGGTCTTTATATGTGTGAAGTTTCAAGGTTGTGTGATATTGTTAACTTGCACTTTCGATGTAGAGAAGAGTTAAGAAGAAGAAGAAGGAGAAGTAAAAAAAAAACAAAAAAACGGAACAATAACAATAGTTGTTCGGCTGAAAAGCCGAACACCTAATAAGCGGAGTATTGTAACGGAACGTGAAAGACTATACCAGTCTAATATTTTTAGATTGTGTGGGACTTTACGTTGCGCGCGCTGATTGGGCATGCGCATAGCTGTGCAATGGAATGCATGTGGGCCGCGCCGGTCGTGGTTGCCTGCAGCTGCCAGCGTAGAAAGACGTAAGTTTATTGCCTTTGCTCTGCGTGTACGTCGCTGACTAGCGCGCGGTGCATTAGCTGCATAGTGAATACAAAGTTGTATGAGCTGTACGTTGTTGATGCAAGTGTGCATAGCTGATGCTGGTGTGATAGCTGGTACAAAGCTTTGGAAGCTGTACATAGCTGACGCTAGCGTGCATTGCTGATGCGTGGTGAGTACAAAGCTATACAAACTGTACACGGCTGACGCTGTTGTGTAGTGCTGATGCTAGTGTGCATTTTCATTGCAACCTTACCTGTCAATTGAAATTAAAAAGGAAGAGGACCCAGGTGTAAATAAATGAACCATTCCCAACCCAATCACAGTAATGTTGCTAATTACAATTTGAATAAATCATTATTATTGTACCAACTATTCTGTTTTCAGGTGCCTTGTTTCTCCGAGTAACTGTGTGCTGGCTGGCATAGACTTAACATTCAGTCACAATTGGTGGTAGATTTCCATCAAAACGGACTCATACCCCTGGCCCCGAGATCGCTCCGAGTGGTATCGCGTCTAGGGAAGAATCTTAGTTTGGGGGAATTGTTGCCGCCACAAATGGTGTCTGACTTGACCCTATCGAACTTAGGTGGGATAATTAAGTGGGATAATTGTGATTTAATAGGTTGACCATTGCTAACGATACACAAGTTACAAATCTGGTATAAATGCAGTCGTGGATTGTAGTTGTGTTGTTTTTGATGTTTGTGGTTATTGCTTTGGTGATTGTTTGGGTTTTGGCAAAGACTCGTTTGGAGTTGAGACGCTTGCGCCGGGTCGCAACGGATCACACGGTGACACTATTGTGAATCGAGAGCCTGGCTATTCGAACGCACGGAGCAGTGGTCTTACAAGGTTTGAGACAACACAGGATTCCTACGGTGGCAGCCGAGCTTGATGTGACTGAATCACCAAGTGGGCAGTGGCCAAGTTTGCAAACCCTGTGAAGAAGGCAAACCTAATGCGGTAAATAATTCTCCTTACTTTGAGTCTAGTCTGCCTGGTTTTGGTTGTGCTGCTTCTCTGTTACGTTTGGTAAATCATCCAACAACAGAGACGTGCTATTAGTTGGTTGGAGGCCCTAAGGGATACCCCTCGAACGAGTACGAAACGGCAGAATGAGCACAGGCTGAATGGGTCGAAAGGGCACCTCGGGTGCTGGTGGTGATAATGAGGTGCACCAACTGCGGATGGAGGCCCAATTTCTGCGTTGGGAGAAAGATCTCCTGGCAAGGAAGTTGGAAGCAATGTCCGATTCACAGCAATGTCCGATTCACAGTTGGAAGTTTTTCCCAGGGGAGGAAACAAAAACATGCCAGATAAAGGTCGGTGTGTGCACCAACAGGTTGATTCCTGTTGCCGGAAGTGACTTCTGGGTATGTCTCCGGTGCAACGGGGCAGTTGTCGAGTCCAGGCATGGTGCCTGAGACGGTCCCCAAGGAGGTGAGCTTTGTTGAGAGTACGCCTCTGAAACAACAAGGCTCAGGGATATTCTCCCAAGCGAAGTTGACGCCCACCGCCAGTGAAAATGACGGTCAAGTCAATGACGACCTGACGTTGTTCCTTTTGGGGCAAGGTGGCATGGGACAGGTTCAGAGGAGTACTAACCCCTTCCTGCGGGATAGGGAGGTGGTTACACCTAAACAGGTGCGCAGCGAACTGCGCAGCGACTTCGCGACTCAACCAGTCGAGGCAAGAGGTGACAGTTTAGCTGGGGAAGTAGACAGCTCTTCAGTGGGTCCTTGGCCACTGCGAAGAGAGTCACAGATTTGTGGCGATGATGGTCGGAGGGAAAGTTTGGAGCGACCAAGTCGTCGCCTGAATATAACTCCTGACAGGTAAAATGTCATGTGAATGTCATTTTGATCAGACAAACCATGTTTTTGAAAGATCAGTTTCCCTGAGAGAAAAAAAAACATGACAAGAAAAACAAATTTGTTCCGGTGTTCGTAGTGCTTCTATATTTAGACATTTCACTATGTTGCAGCTCAGTGTTTGCTATTTAAAGGAACCTGTGCTCGCTCACTCTGTTCATATAAGCGTTGGTGTAATTACCGTCATTATGCATTCTGGTAGGCCTAATCTATCTCCATCACATTAATTGCTTCTATGTATCAACTAGTCAGCATAATGCCGGCCATTTGGCTGTGTTTGTTCGTTTTGGTTACATCAGTCAGGAGCATATATTCCCAGGAAGGTAAGTAAGCTTCATTCATTTTGTTTAACTAGATGTGAAAGAACTTTCGATTGACTACAGTTTTATTCTGTTGGTGGAACGCTGGAAGTGAAATTCATGGGTCGCAGGTTTGACTCTTGTCAATCTATATCTAGTGATTACTGTGATATCCAGTGATTGGTACAGGCACGGCTTAAAAGCAACTGTAAACTAGAATGTTTACAGGACCCTCTTCCCATACCAAAATTCTACAGTGGCACTGTTTGCTGATGATTCCAAGTGTTTTAATTCCGTTAAGAATACATCTGATTGTAAATTATTACAGAAGGATATTGATTCCCTGTATTCTTGGAGTGTTGAGTGAGATTTGCATTTTAATATTTCGAAGTGCCAAATTATTTCCATATCTAGGCGTAAACAATTAGTAAATTTTGATTACAAATTAAAAACAATATTTCTCTCGAACGGGTCGATTCCGTTCGGGATCTTGGTGTGGATATTTCCTCGGGTTTTGTTTGGAATGAGCATGTTAATAGAATTGTTGGCAAATGTAATAAGATGATGGGCTTGATAAAACGTACTATTGGCTATGAAGCTCCTATTCGAGTTTCAAAAACACTTTATCCTACTTTGATTAGAAGTAACCTTGAATATTGTAGTCCTGTGTGGAGCGGAACGTCAAAACGCAACATTAGATTAATTGAAGGTGTTCAAAGACGGGCTACAAAATGTATCCTGCATTATCCTGAGGAAGACTATAAGTCACGATTGGATCGTCTTGACATTTTACCGTTGTCTTTTAGAAGAGAAATTGGTTATCTTATATATTTTTTTAATTGTAAAATTACACATTTTGATATTGATCGTTATGTTAGTTTTAATGTAACTCAAGGCCGTCCTACCACGAGACTTTCTTCTGATCCTTATATGTTAACTGTTCCTAGGTATAAAACTGAATCACATAATTCTTTTTATTTTCAGCGGATTGTTCCAATCTGTAATCAACTTCTATTGTCAGCAAGATCTGCCATTTCACTTTTGTCGTTTAAATCCCAAGTGTCTTAGTTTTATAGAACAAAATTTGCTTCCAGTTTTTCAGTAGATAATATTTGTACATGGATGTCTTTTTGCCATTGCTCTAACTGTCAGCGTAATTAATATGTTGCTTAATGTTGTCTTTTCCATCCAAACTTGCTTCAGCGGCCCTCCAGTGGTGTAACGGGGTCGGGGGATGGGGTGTAACGAGGTATATATTGTTTAGTGGGTTTCTTGTGGTAGGGTGGCCTTGTAGAGGTGCTGGTCACCTGTTCTATCTTACCACTCACTGGCTTTGTTTAACGTGAATTTTTGTGTACTTTTCGTTTTTTAGGGTTTGGTTGTATATTTAATTGATGTAATCTGATTGCCAGTGTAGAATGTAATAAAATAAAATAAAATAAATACCATGTCAGATAAATTAACCAATTATTATTAACAAATCCGATTGGTTGAATGTCAGCATGCGCACTGCGCGTAAAATACTCGTATGACGCCATGTTAATATCCAATCCGACAAGTTTAATAGGCACGTGGAATAGACATGTATCACGGTACAGCCATCTCGTTATTCATCCGTACACATTCACACGACCAAACCGAGGATTGGAAGGACAAATAGTCTGGTCCCTTTTATGCAATGAATTGAGCGTCCGCTCTATAATCGTGATATGCTTATACGGGGATTGCCAATTTCTAGTCAATTTTACGAACGATTTTTGTTTCCCGAAATTTTGACGATCTCCAACGGAATCATCCGATTTGCTTGTAGTCAAATACAGCACATGTAATTACCGGTTTAAATCAATGTGTACACTGTACAATACTATGCATAAAATGAGCACGTATCAAAACATTAAATATACTGAACAGCAAAAGAAACGCAAGTTCCGAAAAAACGAAATGTTAGAAAAGATGATGGTAAAATGATGTAATGAGTCCATGTGATGTAATGTCATACAGTTTGGCGTCCATACTAAACATTCGCACAAACGCAACCACAGTGAAGTTAAACCATGAATTGTGCACGTGCATTGACAGGTGTTGGTGAAACACGTGGATTGTCACTCTAAGGCATCCTTTATAAAGGGCTGTGTCAGAAAAACATTCGTTGTTCGCTCTAGAAGGTGTACACTTTACGCAAACGATGCCAAGACATTCGACTGTGCAAAGAGGAGTGGCGCTTGGAATGTTGCAAGGCAGTATCTCTGCAATCGATGTAGCCAGACAAGTTGGATGTCATCTCACCACCATCACACGACTTGCCCAACGTTACCGGCTGACAGGGGTCGTTGCTGATCGTCCACGTTCCGGTCGACCAAGAGTGACAACTCCTGCACAAGATCGGTTCATCCGGGTCACTCATCTAAGGAACCGTACTCAAGCAGCATCAAGAACAGCAGCCTTAGTTCAGGGACCAAGAGGACCAGTATCCGCCGATACCATTAGACGTCGACTACGGGATGGAGGACTCCACTGTCGACGTCCATATGTAGGGCCAATATTGACACAACACCGTCAACGACGTTTACAGTGGGCCCGGCAACATCAACGTTGGCGACGTGCTCAGTGGCGCCAAGTTTTCTTTTCAGATGAGTATCGCTTCCATCTTTCACATGCTGACGGGCGTTTACGTGTTTGGCGTCGACGTAATGAACGTTACGCGGATTGCTGTGTCATACAGGCAAACAGATGGGGGTGGTGGCAGTGTGATGGTCTGGGGAGCGTTCAGTTACAACCACAGGTCACAGCTTCATGTCTTCCGACAACGTGAAACTGCTGTCGTGTATAGAGATGATGTTCTTCGTCCTGATGTTGTTCCAATGTTTGCTGCACATCCTGAACTGCAGTTCTTCCAACAGGACAATGCACGTCCTCACACAGCAAGGGTGTCGATGGCGTGTCTCACTCACAACAACATCAACGTTCTTCCATGGCCGTCACTTTCCCCAGATATGGCTCCTATTATTTATTATTATTATTATTATTTTATTCAGATAAAAATCAACAAGGACAATGGATGACATACTAATAATACAAAAATACAAAAATACAGAAAAACAAACAGAAAACAAAATTACAGTTGATTTCATCTGGGATAGCCCAAAAAGCCAATTACACAGGCTTATTTCCATTGGGGTCCCTTACTGAGGAACAAAACAATACAAGAATTGGACAATTTTACAAAATACTTTAAAATATTGCACAAATTACAACATTTAAAGGCATCAAAGACATTACAAACCACCCAGACTGCATATACCATTGGCCCACACCTAAATTTAAAACAAAATAATAAGAATTGCACTATACACATTAAAATAATTTGGAGAATACCCCAGATTACAAATTGTATATTGAGGGCTAAGATTGATTTAAAACTATGGTCACAGCTAATTGAGGAAAACCCACAACCCTAAGGATACCCCACCCCACACCTTTACAAATACACCGAAGCAAATATATTAAAGTAAACTTAATTTATTTCCTTAAATTTGGCTTTTGTTGAAAGATGGGACTTAACTAGTTTTTTATATAAGAGAAAATTAGATGTATTTTTTATATTAGATGACAAAGCATTCCAGTCTTTGATGGATGTAACAGAAAAGGTATTGCTGGATGAAGCTGGAATGATAAAATTAAATTCACTATGCCTGGTGCTATAATTGTGTACATCAGATACTCTGATAAAATTGTCACTCAAATATTTAGGTGTTATATTACGAGTTATTTTGTACACATGATTAAGTTTCAATTGGGTAACCCTATCCTTGACATTTAATAAACTAAGTCTATCTAGTTCCGTCTGTCCTATATGAGCCCTAGAACTTTTATCCAGAATAAATCTAACCATTATTTTTATTTTGCATAATTTGAAGTTTGTTCTTCAGTTTTGATGAGAGTGCAGAATACCAGTGAGTAGTCAAAGTAACATTGAATCAATGCTGAACATAAAATTGTACGGGAATTTTCATTGAGAAAAAGAGCCTGTCTGTAAAGAAACTTGAGTCTATCACCAGTTTTCTTAATAATCGAACTGGCGATAGGCTCACCCAATAGACATTGGTCTAGTGAAACCCCTAGATATTTCACAGTTTAGACTCAACTTTATTAACATTGACTATTTGCTGTCTATTATTTAAATAAGATTGAAACCATTTCACAGATACAAATCCCATAGCCAGTAGCTTTTTACAGAGTATAACATGGTCCACAGTATCAAATGCCTTTTGGAGATCAAGCATGACCATACCAGTATAATCACCAAGGGACATATGAGAACGGATGTGATCAGATAAATGGATGAGACATGTATCAGTGGAGAATGAACCCCTGAACCCTGATTGAAAATTATATAAAATATTATTTTCCCTAAGGTATTCCTCAACTTGAACATACACTGATCTTTCGAGTAATTTAGAAATAACACAAAGAATGCTGATTGGTCTGTAATTGCTGACATCAGATCTGCCATTTTTGTTGAACAGCGGTTGAACACGGGCAATTTTGAAATCGTCGGGCACAACACTGGAAGAAATGGACAGATTAACTATATAGGTGATAGTTTTTTTTAAATTCAGTGGCACCATCCTTCAGAAATCTGGCAGGAATGTTGTCGGGACCAGTACTTTTGCTAATAATGAGATTAGTAAGTTCAGTAAGTATGAAGTCCTCAGTAACTGTAGATAATATAAAACCACCAGGAACAACTCCTTTACTTGCATAGTACTCCTTAAAAATACTAGAATCCGTGGTAAATCTGTTGGTACTGGTAGGAAGTTTACTGGACAAATTGGAAGCAACATTTGTAAAAAACTTGTTAAAATGATCAGCAACTTTATACGAGTCAAAACACAGTTCGTCATCAATGTTGAGAACAACCCTGGGGGCTGAACCTTGGATGCATGACTATAGCCTAGAGATTTCAATTAATGCCATAATTTCTTGGGGTGTTTTTTGTGCTCATTAATTTTATTGCTGAAATACTCAGCTTTAGCCCGCCTGATGTCCCTTTGTACCTTATTCCTAATTTGACAAAAGTTTCAAGGTCGGCAGTATTTTTCCGAAAAATGTATAAAAAATTATCCCTTTGTCTAATACTGTCCAGAATATCGTTATTCATCCAAGGTTCAGTTCTACTTTTGAGACGGATTTCTTTGATAGGAGCAATCCTGTCTAAAATACTAATAAAAATTGATTTAAAATTAATCCATGCTATATTAACATCATTAGAGCTCAGGACAACAGCCCAGTCAACCTTAGACAATTCAGAAACAAGAACGGCTGGGCTGTAGTTTCTAAGAGATCTAATTTTAACAACGTTGTGATGATTAACTTGACCTCGCACCACCTTGCGTGTACAATAAGTGATGAGATGGTCACTAAGGCCAATATTAATAGTACCGTGTTGACAAATCTTATCACTATTGTTACAGATAATATGATCTAAAATTGTGCTAGAAGAGCTAGTGACTCGAGTAGGTGTATCAATAAGTTGTTTACAGTTAAATAAATTCAAAATATTGGTCAGCTTTCTAGTGAGACTAGAGGTCTTGTCAAGTAAATTGACATTAAGGTCACCCAAAATTATCAGTTCACAATCCGATCGAATTTTAGATAAACTTTCCTCAAAGTGTTCAAAAAAATCACTGACTTTGGGGGGGGGCGGTAGCAAGTCCCGACAACTATTGGTTTAGTTTTCGGAAGTAACAGCTCAAACCAAATGTCTTCCAGATGTAAATTGTGAAGATCCGGTCTTGTGTTGAAGGCTAAGTTGTTTCTAATGAATACACATACCCCACCACCACATCTAGATCTATCTTGACGCAGGATGGAGTAACCTTCAACCTAGATCTCTTCGTCAGGAACAGAATCATCCAACCAGGATTCAGAAATGGAGATAACTGCAGCGTTAGTTTCTGTAGCAAGAGATCTCAACTCCGAGATCTTAGGTAATAAAGATCTAACATTTACATGAATGAAATGTAAACCTTTACGTTTAAAACGCTGGAAATGACCGTTACTTGCTCCAACAGAGGGTAGGTTTGGTTGATTTAGTTGATTAGACCCACTGCTGCTGTGGACATTGACGTCGATAAAAGACTTATCAAGTTCGTTGGAAAATGGAAGCTCATCGAAGGAACATTTGTTACAGATGTAGTCAAAGTCGGTGTTGTCTGCAACCAGCTTATCATAAATTGAATTCGTCAGAAAACTGGTGCATCTACTGTGGACCCAGTTATTGCATGAGTCACAGCTGATCGCTCGGCTTCTGCTTGTAACACCAATCTCACAATGAGCACAAGGGTGCTTGGGTTTACGACGAGATGACTGGGTGGGGCCAGGATTTGGATTAATGTCCCCACTTAGCAAGATGAACAGTAAAATAGATAACTGTGTAGCTATGTGAAATTTTGTTTCAAAATCAACAGATTCCAATACAACTGGTATCATTGTCAAGGTCTTGAATAGACGATTACAATGATATAAGGATCATCTTCCTGTGACCAAAAATAAGGAAGTTATGACATGTTGAATCCGGCAATTTTAGGCCCGTAAATGGCAATTATTTTATAAGGAAAAACAAAAGAAAAGTAAATTTGACTTGTGAGTGTGACCCGTTTCCAAGATTTTCTCGATTCCATATCATAACTTTCTTAATTCTTGTCCGATTTTCAAAAGGTTGGTATCACTGGAATGCTTGGGAAAGAGGAAGAATAACCTATTTCCAGGCTAATTCAATGATTAGTTTGTTTTGTAGTGCTGATTTACAAATAAGAAATACAAAAAAAATGTGTTAAAAAAAAAAATAATAATGAAAAAAAAATAAAAATACTCAAATCTGAGGATTATTTTCCTATTTTTACACTGAAATCTTCGAAAGATTCTCATCCCTGATTTAATTAAATATTAGAACAGTTTATAAATTATATTGGACTGGAAAGATAAAACAAAATAATGAAAATAAATTTTTAAAAATAGAAAAAAAATTACTCAAATCTGAGAATTTTTAATATTTATAGTATAAATTATACTGAAATCCGCGAGAAATTCTTATCCCTGATTTAATTAAACATTAGAAAAAATAATAAATTATATTGGACTGGAAAGATGAAAAAATTAAATAAGTCATGAGAACTAATATAATATTGTGTTACGCCGATGTATATTAGGTTTAAACCATGGAGGAAGGGAAAAAACGGACGATTTATCGGACTGAAAATTCGGCCGATTGAACGTTCCTTTTGTTGACATCAAAAATAGTACACAATGTAGCGTGCTGAACGCGGCGCAATACAATCTTTGATCGACATCAATTTCTGCTAGTCAAAAAAACGTAAATGCGAATCGTCCAATCGCCGTCAAAATTGGCCAAGAGGTAGAAAACAAGTATAGAAAAATTAGTAGTGTGGTTTGATAAGGTATATTACTCATCTTTTAGTAAATCGTCGATGGTTTTGATGAGCAAGAACCAACACAAATTTCGAGAATTTTTTTTGGAAACTTCTAGATGCCGCATTCAGAAAATTTGAGAACGAGGTTGAAGTAGAATATGTGATCTACGTCTTCGAAAAAAAAGCTCCTGGGTACGTTAAAAAGAACGGCCACAGCGAAACGTTACAAAGCGCTATCTCCACGGTGTCTTCGCCACGGCGATTCAACCCGAGATTGAGGCCGCGGCCAAAAAGATTTGCTACAATGCGTGGGATACACACATACCTAAACTGTGATATATCAAGTTCAGATTTATGTTGTTTGTTGCTGGCTATAGATCTCCAGAATATTCGAAGATCATGTCTTGACATTGGTGGCACGGTGAAATATTCAGAAATAGCATGTTTTCCAAAAGAAGTCGAATAGGGTTGGTTAACATCTAGTAGAAGCCATTCTGCAGCTCGGTAAAAACACATAAAAATAGTTACCGTGACAGCCACATTGTAAATGGGCGCCATCTTGGAAAGTCCCAGTGTCACACAGACAGCGTAAATTGTAGATGAATTTATCACAAACCAGCAGGAATTACATTCGACAATCACAGGTCAGTCGACATCCTTGGCTAATATTTGTGCAGGTTTGACGTCCAAAAGAAGAAGATTGACAGCAGAAAATGTTGATTATGGTGAATTTTTAAAAAATACAACGGAGAAAAAATAAAAATTCTGTCACCGGCAGAATAGCGCCCTCTATCAGTTGAACATGTCCGGGACGAAATTGGGCGTAGGACAGCTGCCGGGAGACAGCCAACTACAGTAGTAGTATGGTCAATGTAAGACCCAGCACACTTTCAAAAATCGATTTTTGTTTATAGGTAATATTAAATATTTTTTTTGATGTGATGAAAATTTTTTGATGACGTCATCAAAAGATTGATAACGTGATGAATTAAAAATTAAAAATGTAACTTAAAGCAAGATAAAAAAGATGAAAAAAAAAAAGAAAAAAAAAAGACCCCCCAAAAATGACAAAAAAAGTAAAAAAATATTATCTAGAACTATATTAAAGAGAGAGAGAATGGAAAAGACAAAAAAAAAAGTGATCGTTCCTTAAATAAATGGCTATTAGTAGGCAAAACGAACAAGTGTTGTATACTTAGTTCATCAAATGTGAATTATTGCGCTTTTCACTGCGGTAAAATAAGATGTGGAAAGAGTATACCGACAGAGTGTAGAAGATGTAAAAAAGGTACAAAAACACTGATAAGTTTATGTACAAAATGTGCAAAGATATTAAACGTGGAAAGTTATAAACAGGTAAACGAAAAAGCTAGACGAAAATATAATTTAGTGATGAACGAGTTGGTTAAAAAGACTATACGTTTATAAATTAAAAATTTGAATTATACGGTGGAGGTCTTACGTTTAACATCACAGTTGCTGGTTTTTGATTACGCCGACGCGAATCGTAATAAGATTTATTTACAGCAAAGTTTATTTTAAATTCATAAGTTTTTATAAAAGACTTTTTTTTTCTTTATCTGTATAAGTGGTTTTTACTTCTGTTTTTGCAGGCAAAGCTGTATCTTTAATCATGTTGTTTCGTATGTTTTCTTTCATTTTAGAATATTTATCTTGTTCTTCACATACAAATACAAATTCATTTTGAGTAATGACACCATCTTCGATGGCTTTTGAAACGTGGTTTTCGATTGTGTTTAGTTTAGATAAAGCTAAAAATGTTTGTTTGCTTTTTTAGATAATTTATATTTTATGTATCTAAGAGCACTCGCTCCTACACCCAACCCTAAAGCTAAACCTTCTAAAACAAATCCTACGGGTGATGCTACAACGCTAGCGATACTGGCGATTCCAATGGCCCCTGCTCCCATGCACCCTAATTCAGCAAGAGTTTCTACAATACTACAAGCGTTAATAATTTTATTATATTTTTTATAGACGGCTTCACGTTGGTTTATTTCAATTCGTATTTCTTTTTGAATGTTATCAATTTTTTGCAATCGAAATGTTTTAGCATCATCCGTTATAGACGGTAAATTTGGATAAAGTACATTCGTTGATTCTATAGGTGCGCTCATTGTTTTTTATTAATAGTAAAAGATAATTTTTTTTTAAAACTTTTTAATCTGCGGGAAAAGTATTAATTGGAATTTTTTAAACCTTTATTTCGTAGCATATTCCCGTATTCAAAGCACCAAAAAAAGTTGCTTGAAAATAGATTTTTGCATGATTTCTATTACGATTTGAAAGGAAACATATTATACATTCAAAATAACTCGGTTCATTTGTAAAAGTAAAATGTGTATTTTCGGGGGCACTAATTTGATGACTCCTAAAATTTCTATTAAAATTTCCAAATTTATCAAAATGATCACCAAAATTTCCATCAAATTGTTCATCAAATTGTTCACTTTTTACTATAGAATAAACATTATTTTCACCTCTATGACTTTTTTCATATAATGAATAAAATAATAAATCGTCAACAATAAAAATTATTTGATTGTTAAACCACCGCATTTCAAAGTTTAAATTATTGAAATATTTAAAAGAAGATAATTTTTTATATTGTACAAGTTCACTGGGAGCAATATATCCAGTTTCTTCAAAGACAAAGTTTTTAATGCTTGTTTGACTATCGCTGTTCATTCGACTAGGTCCATAAATACTCGCCATATTTATTATAGTATAAATTTAATTTAACGGTAAAGTTTAAATTTTTATATGAAAACAGATTTTAGAATTTAGCGCGCCGAAAAAGGTTGCTTCTGCAAAAACTTTTTGAACACCTCGTATTTTAAAACACATTTCGTATTTTAAATGCGACATTTCATCATCGATAAAATAAAATTTATTATTATTTAGCGTTGGAGAAGGAATATAATAAATACTAGGTCCATAATCATTACGTGTACTAGAAAACGAAGTAAAACATTAGCTTTTGAAAAATGTACGAATAAACTACAGTACGACGGTGCTACGTTAAACATGTAAAAGGGTAGTTTAGACGCAGCCCACCATCCGAGTACGATGTTGAATTTTTCGACTAGAGGTACAGTTTGTAAAATTTCATCTCTGTTGAGATATCCATGATGTTCATAAATTTCACTAGGTGAACTATATATAATTTCATTATCTCTATTTATATTAGCAACATCACTATTGCTCGTTCGACTAGGTCCGTAAATACTTGCCATATTTATATAATTTCTAGATTTAAAATAATGGGAAATCCGTGATTATTTATGTCTCTACCCTTTGAATCTTTAATTTTAAAACTCAATGCGTTAAAAGTACCGACTTTTAATTTGTTAAATAATGGATTTGTATATTCCATATACATACTTTCTCCATATGATTTGTCTTGTAAGGGAAAAACGTTTAAAATGGTGCTAGGTCTACCGTTGAAATAATTATCGGTTGTAGAAATTTGATCGCAATGAATATATAAAATTTTAAAAAGTTGTACGTCAATCTTTTTACTATATTCTCCTACAGATAGAAATTCATCATGTAACCCGAGTAAATTAGCTAACCCAGATGTAAATTTTACTTTTTTTTCATCTGATGTTAATCTTAACAAGAAAACACCAGTTTTTTTTATTGATAGTAAAGTTTATCCAAGATGCATCTTTTACTATAATATCGATAATTTCATAAATATTGTAAAGCCCTGGTTCGACAAGCTTGACGACATCTTCTTGCTCACCCGTTGTACGATAAATTATTCTTTCTTTTTTACGTACGTTGTAATATCCTATCCAAATGTTTACGCTATGTAATGTAATAGCGAGATTACCCTCACGATTATCGATAACGTCGTTTAATTGAACCGCTCTGCCATCTTTTTCAATTTCAAGTTCAATGGTATGATACATTTTTAAATATAAAATTTATAATTTATTTATAATAAATGACGTTTCCATTAGCATTCAAAAGTAATTTATCGAAACGGTATCCAACATCTGGAAATTTTACAGCGCCTTTAAATTTTAACGCTAGCGATTTAACGAATATAAATATTTATATTAACAAGAACGAGTTTTTTACCGTACAACTGAGTAATCCTTTTCAAAATTACAAATTGCCTAAAGTTAATAACAGCGTTTTATTAAACGAATGGAAATACAAACCTAACCCGTTTTATCAAAATCAAATAAATTTTGCAACGTGGTGTAGTACGACGGGTTGCGGTGTGAGTTGGAAACATTTATATCATTCAAATATGATGATTCGTAGTTTTTTTTAGGTTTCACGTATATTATCAAATTAGACGAATACTAAAAGAACAGAGTATCCCCGAACCTTTGAATCCAATTTTGGAGCACGAATGAAAATAATATAGACATCAGCGCGTATAATAATTTATGCAGGCAATTTCACACGTCGCCAGATAATCAATGGCGGCAACAACTTGATAAAAACTCTTGGGGTTTAGGTACGGCTTATGAATATGAAAAAAACGGCGTGTATACAGCTGTACCAGGTAAAAATTTTGTTTAGACCCGTTTTATTAATGGTAAGTATAACTCAAAAATAAAAATTATGAAATTTAGGCAAGACGATGAATATAGCCACAAAGACTTTTCTGCTTGGATTGGTGACTTTAGCCATCATACAGATTATAAAGATCAAATAGATTATATTACAGTCGATTATATAAAACAATCTTTAAAAGCTGAACGAGGTTGGGTCTGGTACATACTCGATTCTAAATTAGCTCAAGGTTTTACGGATATCGGCACAGAGCGCGTAAACGATTCTATAAGAACGTACGTTTATGCGATTTTAGGAGCTCAAGCGCAAGCAAAAACTTCTTTTTTAGTGGGTGGTACCGGTTTAGACGCGCAGCGTGAATTTATAAATATAGTAAATGCAGAGATTGATTCTCCAGTCGATTTACAATCTTCTATTCAACGATATCAAGATGTTTTACAATACGCTCGTTCACAATTAAACTTTGCTATCGGAGAAAATGTATACATGATGCCGAGTGATATGAATTTACGAATAGAGTCGTACGCAGGATACAACAATAATTTATTAATCGCGACGAATGACTTATCTTTAGGTTTAAATTTACATACAAATTCAGAACCCATTCCTTTTCCTATTTTACCTTCGCTTAGCGACAGCGTACAATCGACGACGTCGTCGTTAACTGCAAAGCACGTGCAAGAATTTCATGATCGCTCTACAATAACTAAAGACTCACCTAGCGTTAGCACAATACAAAAAGAATCACGCGACAATCACCAAGAAGAAAAAAATTATTTAATTATTGGTTTTGCGATTTTAACTACGCTTGGCATTACGATTTACGAATTGTTATTTTAGCGTTTTCTGCATATAAGTTAAAATTAAAACTCCAACCCCTGTTAAAGCTAGCCATAAATGTTCCGCTGCCCATGTAACTACGTTAGAAGCTGTTTTAAATAACCAACTTACTATCGATCCTATAATAGCCGGTAAAGCGGCTAAAGCTTTCGCTCCTAGTTTAGCTAATACATTCGCTATATTTTTTAATGTTTTTTGTATCCACTCTTTTACACCACTGCTATCTGGTGTAGGTGTGGGTTCTGGAGGTATAGGTTTAGGTGGTGTGGGTTTTGGAGGTATAGGTTTGGGTGGTGTGGGTTTTGGTATAACTGAATTTACAGCATTACCGATTAATTCGATGATAAAAGCGATAGTCATACTAAAAGCCGTTAATATACTAATGATTGTTATACCCTGTTCTCTAAATAAAGTTTTAATTTTTTCACCCAACGTTTTGTTTATATATTTTATTTTATATAACGTTTCTTTTATTCTATTGATTTGACTTTTACTTTTTTCATCAAACTTGTATTTGTTCTTTAATCACTGATATTTCGTCTAATATTTCTCGCTCTCGTTGAACAAGTTGTTCCATCGCATTTTCATCTCCTACATCATTATTAGCGATTCGTTCTCTAATTGTTACTAATTCTTTGTTTCGTGTATACAATTCAGCTTCAAATTTTAACTTGTGTCCTTGCGCTGTTTTCATAAGATCTGCATAACTCCTTATTTCGCGGTATATATTCATTTCTTCTACCGTTGATGCATTTAGCGTGAGAAAATCAAGATATTGTTCAACTGTGTGCATCACACCATTTTCTGATAACTCAATACCATTATTATCGTAAAAGTACTCATCTCCGCCATTAACATCATAAAATTCATCATCTTCCTCTTGTTGAATCGGTGGTGGAGTTGGCAACTTTCGCGTTCCTTCTCTACGAAGAGGCAATTTATAAACAACAACTGTTGGAGCTTCTAGCTCTTTTAAAGTTTCATCCGCTTTTTCTTGTATCTTTTTTGATATATTTTTTAGTTTAGTTGCGCTCCAGTTTTTTATACCCAATTGCTCTCTCATAAATCTAGTCGGGCTATAGCCAGCTTTGCCAGCTCTTCCGGCTATTGTACCTAGATCAACAAACTCTCTGGTATTTTTAATATACGTTAACTTGACTCTTTTATTATTGTCTATGAAAAAGATACCATCATCAAGTACGTGAAATTTTTCGTATTGGGGTGGTTTATATTCCCAGCCTTTTTCTTTTATGATATCATAAAAGTTTTCAATACGTCGACTAGTTTTATAATCCAAAAATCAATAAAGTTTCAATTACGATCGAAGGTGTTCCTAACCAACTCTACGCGCACGGAATGAAAAGGTATCAACATTGGGAAGAAATTTCAAAATATTTTGGTGATTCGAGTAAACAACACGCTATACAAGTTGTTAAAGCTCTAAATTTATCTAACGTTAACAAGCTGATTATTTATTTAACAGATACGGTTTATTTTTAGATATGAGAACGAGCGACGATAATAAAATACATGGAAGCGGAAGACGAGTACAAAACTTATCTGAAGGAATTACTATTCAAATAGAAAAAGAAGCGGAACAAGTACAAGAAGAAGAGGGTAAACTAAACATGTATACTTTTATTATTATGGACGCGCAACTCGTTATAAGAAATGGACGTTTTGAAACTGTTGATTATTAAAATTAACGTCTAATATTAAAAAACAAATGCTACCAAAATATCCACATGTTGCATTAATTTGCGGGCAAATTGGATGTGGAAAAACTTAATTTATTTTAAATTTATTAGAAAAAGAATATTTTAAACATTTTGAAAATATCGTTATATTATGTCCCACTATCGCCGACAATGATACTTATAAAAAAAGAAACTGGTTTTATAACGATGATAATGTACACTTTAACGATTTAAACGATATTTCGTTAAACGAAGCGATAAAAATTTATAGCGATACGTTTAAAGGAGACAAAACGTTGTTTATCATCGATGATTGTAGCGCGAATAAAGAATTACGATATAAAAAAAATTCAAAATATCCTCAAAATGAGTTAGTGCGCTTAGCTTGTAGCGGCAGACACATTAATCACAGCTGCTGGGTAATTTCACAAAAATATAATAGCGTGTTAAAAGATTTTAGAGAGCAACTCAAATGGGTATGTTTATTTTATTGTAAAGATAGAGATTCGTTCGAAGATTGCTTGCGAGAAAATGATGTCATACCAACAAAAGAAACAAGAATAGAAATTCATGAAAAATTAAAACGAGTTAAACATTGCAAATTGATTTTAAAAACGGATCAACCTACTGGTTATGAAATACGTAACTAGGTTACTTAGTAATTACTTGTAGGTTACTTGTAGGTAACTTGTAGGTTACTTGTAGGTTACTTGTAGGTTACTTGTAGGTTACTTAGTAATTACTTGTAGCTTACTTAGTAATTACTTGTAGGTTACTTGTAGGTTACTTAGTAATTACTTGTAGGTTACTTAGTAATTACTTGTAGGTTACTTGTAGGTTACTTAGTAATTACTTGTAGGTTACTTGTAGATTACTTAGTAATTACTTGTAGGTTACTTGTAGGTTACTTAGTAATTACTTGTAGGTTACTTAGTAATTACTTGTAGGTTACTTGTAGGTTACTTAGTAATTACTTGTAGGTTACTTGTAGGTTACTTAGTAATTACTTGCAGGTTACTTAGTAATTACTTGTAGGTTACTTGTAGATTACTTAGTAATTACTTGTAGGTTACTTGTAGGTTACTTGTAGGTTACTTAGCAATCACCTTGTGGGTCACTTGTAGGTTACTTAGTAATTACTTGTAGGTTACTTAGTAATTACTTGTAGGTTACTTAGTAATTACTTGTAGGTTACTTAGTAATTACTTGTAGGTTACTTGTAGGTTACTTAGTATTTACTTGTAGGTTACTTGTAGATTACTTAGTAATTACTTGTAGGTTACTTGTAGGTTACTTAGTAATTACTGATAGGTGACTGTAGGTTACTTAGTAATTACTTGTAGGTTACTTAGTAATTACTTGTAGGTTACTTGTAGGTTACTTAGTAATTACTTGTAGGTTACTTGTAGGTTACTTAGTAATTACTTGTAGGTTACTTAGTAATTACTTGTAGGTTACTTGTAGATTACTTAGTAATTACTTGTAGGTTACTTGTAGGTTACTTAGTAATTACTTGTAGGTTACTTGTAGGTTACTTATTAATTACTTGTAGGTTACTTAGTAATTACTTGTAGGTTACTTGTAGGTTACTTAGTAATTACTTGTAGGTTACTTAGTAATTACTTATTGTGTTTTTTAATAAATATTATAAAATCTATTTATAAACATGAATACTGAACGAGTAAAAGATTTATTTACTAGTATAGATATTGAACGAGTAAATAATTTTATATATAATCTTGTACAACTTACTAATACTGAAAAAGAAAGAAAAGAACTAGTACAAGTTTTAAATACAAACTCTGAGTATAGATAATGAACAAGTAAAAAATCTAATATATAATCTTAACCAACTTTTAAATACTGATAGGTTATCTAAAATTAATTACTGGTTTCTATATTTTTTTAAATAAATTTAACTGATTATTCTATAAATACTTATAATAAATGGAAGAAGTATATAAAATATTAAACGAAAATCCACAAACGACAAGTTCACCACCTACACTGTTAGCGTCTGTAAATGAAGGTGATATAAATGATGTTATGTTGAAGCAAAAACAACGGCTTGTATCCGTTGTAGTGGGGGGAGATTCAAAAAAGTTTTTCGGTAAAGAGTATAGCGTTAGCGATATTGAAGCTTTGTCTACGGAAGAGCGAAACGTACTACACACACAATACGAAACTAAATTAGGTCGTGATATAACTCAGTCTTTAGGTAGCGCTATTTTAACGCTATACGCTAAATTATTAGGGTTAGGCTTAAATCGTATTGATTTATACAGCTATCAATTTGAAATTGATGATGAAGGTAAATTAATTACAGATTTAGAAAAAGATCCTTTTATTTCGAGCATGCTTTCTACCGTAGCGTGTGAAATATACTACAAGTACGGAATGTTAATAGCACCGCTCTCAACAATGTTAATTACAGCAAAACATTTAAAAAGAAAAGAAGAATCTTGTATAGATAATACAAGCGATGGAAACGAACGAGTTGGAGAATGTGCAACCAACGAGCACACCGTTGACAGTAACGAAAACACCAACTAAAAAAGAAAAAAAACCAAATAGGTAAAAAACTCGCCGAACTTAATATAAAAAAAAAACAAGAACTAAAAAAAGGTTTGACTAAAAATGCAACTAGCCATAATAACACACCACAACATGCTATTCAAAAAGTAGAAAGCATTGAAATGAGCTATTATTACTATATTGGTATTGGTTTAGCTATTGGAGGTCTTGTATATTTTTTGTTTAGTAAAAACGTTGACGTAAAGCGCCCTGTTGAGCGTCTAAAACCCACACAAGTGCCGCCAACTTCACCGTCAACGAGACAACAACATGTTGTTTTTGAAATGGAATAACAGTTTTTTATTTTTTATAAAATTTTTATATTTAACGAGTATAAAATATGATGGGTACGAAAACAATCGCCGATTCAGCTTATCATAGCGCCGTTTTAGGACTTTTTACCGTTTTATACAGCATGCTAGGTAAAAAAGTATTCAGCGTAGAACCAGCTAATTTAAATAAATTAAATATAAAAGACTCGCTAAAACTCACCGCAACAGTTGGATTATCTTCAATGACTCAAATGTGGTTAGTACAACAAGGAATTTTACCATCCTCGCTTATGCCTAATAATTCTATAGAATAAAATTATATTTTTAAACGCTTATTATAGTCCAATTAATATTTATAAATAATAAATGGATAAACGTTCGAAAACAAAACTCGAAAACACGTATTATAGTCCAGTTGGATACTATAAAGGTTTAGACGCGATTAAAAAATTAGCTCAAGAAACTAAAGTAAATGTAAAATTAGTTCGACAATGGATTAAAAAGCAAGCGTTATGGCAAATTTATTTACCCTATCCTAAATATATTCCTAGACCAACTAGTTCAAATAGTACGTTAGAAAAACCAAATGAAGTTCATCAAGCAGATTTATTGTTTCTTCCGCATGATACGATTGGTAAAGGTAAACGTGCTAAAAAATATAAGTACGCGTTAACTGTTGTAGATGAAGCAAGTAGATATAAAGAAGCTGAACCATTAACCGATAAAACTGCTGTTCAAGTTAGTAACGCGTTTGAAAAAAATTATAAACGTTCTTTATTAACTTGGCCAAACATTTTAAAAGTTAATCCTGGAAAAGAATTTATGTCTAGTGTTAACGTATTAATGAGTAAACAAAATGTATTAGTCCAAAGAAGCGAAGCTGGTCACTATAGAGCACAAGGTAGTGTAGAACGATACAACAGAACGTTAGCCGAAAGATTATTTTCTCATCAATATGCGCAAGAAATAACAACGGATGAAAGATCGAGAGTATGGGTTAAAAGATTACCGCTAGTTGTAAAAACATTAAATAATGGAACAACAAGACTTATTAATTTAAAACCAAAAGACGCGATTAAATTACCCGTTGTCAAACAAAATCCAGCCTCACCAGCTGTAAGTAATAAAAAGAATGAAAAAAGAATCCCAACTAGCAGTTTAGTTAGATATTTATACGCACCTGGTGAAGCTGAAAAAGATATGAGACGTCGCGTTACCGATCCAATATGGTCTATAAAAATTTATAGATTAGCTAAAACTATGAGGGCCGCTAATCAACCCATCTTGTATTATTTAGATGGTGGTCTCGCTCGTAGTTTTGTAAGAGAAGAATTACAAATTATTCCGTTTGATACAGAAAATCCGCCGATTAAACGCGACTGTTAGTCGCTTTAGCTAATTCTAAAATTCTGTAGTCGCCGTAAGCTAGAGTATGTATTCCGTCTTCTAAAATATAATTTTTTGTGTCAAAAGGAGATAGTGATATTTTATTTACTTGCGTTGAAAATAATTTCATGTTTTTGTGTAAAATAAAATTAATTTTATGATGAAGTGTATTTTTTTTAGATAAAACTTGATTATATTGCTCGTGTTGAATTTCTTGTTTTAAAACTTGTTTTTTAACACCTTTAGCTTTTCTTTTTTCTTTTTTATTTGATAAAATTATCGAATACATTTTTGGTCTTAAACCAATAAATTCTGCGATAGGAATTCCCGCAGTCTCGTCTTTCATTTTACCTATGACTTTTTTATTTTTTTCAGAAAATAGAAAATGATCTTTTTTATAATTACTAAAATCAAATAAATCATTATAATCATCTTCTTTTTCTTCCATATCTTTACCATCATCTTCTTTTTCTTCCATATCTTTACCATCATCTTCTTTTTCTTCCATATCTTTATAAACATCTTCCGTTTGAATCTCAACGATCAAACTATCCGTATCCGTGTAAAGTAACTCACATTTGTCACCGTATTTTAGCTTTAAAATATTATAATAAAAATTGTACATAAAAGCTTTAGCTAATTCTAAAATACACATTCCTACATAGACTGGGCGGTTAAGCAAGATTTTTGTTTTATGCATGTGAATTCCCACCAAATCAAAACCTTCAAAAATCCTTGCCTCAGCAAAATTTGGTTTTGCGATGAGTGAACGAATTTGACTCGCTGCTTTTTTATCGTTTAACCGCTTTAAATTTACATTAACGCATTTTCGTACATTTTCCATCGTTTTTCCAAAAACTGAATTGTTCAAGAGTTTAAATAAATCTTTTTCAAAATCACTCGTTGCGTCTTTTCTGAGTTGAGTGTTTAAATCAATGTATTGTTTCATCCACGGCGATTCATCAAATTCTAATCCACGATGAATTTTCTTTAGTTTCATACCAAGTTTTAAATATAATTCTAAATTTCGATAATGAAGTATGTAATTACGTTTATCGCCTAAATTTGGAACTAATTTTGCAACGTTTGGAGCTGGTTCGTCTTTTTTTAAAAACCCAAGCTGATATGGCGACATATCTTCTTTTGGTACTACCAACAACTCTGGCGCAAGTGGATATGCGCTGTGTGAGACGTGTAATTATTTAGGGTATTCTAAATCAACTTCTAAAATATATCCTGTTTTAGAATTTAATTCTTTAAAACGCGTTAAACAATCGCTCTCGAGTTTATCAATTTGTTCTTCAGATAACCATTTAAAATTACCCGTTGGTAAAGGTTGGCTCATCGCGTACCCGTATACATTATTTGCGTCAAAATACATAATGTAACTCGTTGGTTTCGATTTATCGTAGCCGAGTATATAGGGATTGTTTGCTTTCGCGTGTCGTTTACTCACCATACATGTTCCTCCTCTAGTACCTTTTTCTGAAAATAAATGCCTGTTAACATCCGTAAACAATTCTAAATTTTATTTTAATTTTTTTAATAAAGCATCCCAACTTAATCCAGGACTCGTAAAATAATGAGCTGGATCTAAACCGTACTCTCGTAAACAAGTAGCGCGAAAATTTTCAAATACGTCTGCTAATAAACAAGTATCAGTACACACGTACAAATCGTGATAATCTCCTAAATTTTTACAATCAAACTTATTAAAAACGTTTTTAGCGTGCTCGTATTGTTCTTTAGTAATGTGTTGATTGTTTAAACTACTATAAAAAAAATTGTGAAGGAAGTTGTTTTTCTTCAAATCGTTTAAAACTATTCATATACTCGTAAGGATAAATACCCTTGCTTTTAACAAGATTAAATTTTTCTAAATCTGATTCAGCGTCTGCAAACTTGCTAGTAATTGGAAAAGATTTGTTTGATTCTACGAGTTCATCCAACGACGCTTGTAAATGTTGATAGCTGTCTATAAATCGTAGTTTTCCGATTGAAAAAGAAATATATTTTTCAATATTGTTTGCAATACACGTTAGATTTCCTCGCGTTTGACTTGCAGCTTGCATAATGAGATAAGAGTCGTAACCTCGCAAATTATGAAATATAACCGGAATAAATGTTTTGTTTGGTTTTAAACTAAGTTTTAAATTACATTTACTGTGTGCCGCGCCTCTATATTTTCCGGTAATGTGACAATGATCTCGTACTTTTATAAAATTAGCGTAGTCAGCGTTATCATTAATAAAAAATGTCTCTTCACATATCCAACACTGTTTAGCATTTTTTAAATCTTTTACATCTTCTTTTGTCATAATCAAAGATTTAGATTTTTTTAATTTATCATTAATATTTTCTTCTTCTTTTTCTAATTCTTTAAAAAAATGTATAGCGGCATCTTCTCCTCTGTAAACGATAGGACCACGAGTTTCACCGTCACAACGAACGACGACGTATGAATAACCGCAAACAACGTGCTCTTGTAGTTTTTTAGTATTCGTAGAGTTAACATCGTTAACCTTTTGAATAATACATTCAAAATCAGCGTATATAACGAATGGAACTTTCATCTTTTTGTGAAAATTTATATATTCTACCTTATCGTCTTTACCCTTTTCTGGCATAACGGTCCTTATTGGTATGTCGATTATTTCATCGCATAGTTTTTCGTGATTTTCGAGATATGCTTCTGTTGAAAAACGCTGAAAACATAATAAACAAACATGTTGACAATGATTCGTTTGATCAAAAAGTAATTTATTTATATCTTTAATCCAAACGTAGTGAGATCTAATTCCTTTTTCTTCTTCTTTTTGAATTAATAATAAATTTATACGATCTATAGTTTTTGGTTGTTTGCTTCGTCTTAAAACTTGTATCGTATTTGATTTACAATATAAAACGTTTATAGCTATGTTGTTTTGTTGCTCTACTTTTTTTATTTGATTAATTGGAGTAGGAGCGTCGATATTATCAAAATTAAAACCATCCTCTACTGGATAATTTGACATTCTTTGGGGATTTCTTATTTTTACTTTTTCAATCGGAATATTTAATTCTATCGACTTTTTCTTATGTTTATCATAACAACGATACGCCCATCGTAAACAATCATCGTCTTTGGTTTTTACGTTGATACACGCTGTTTTATTTTTTATATAATCACGCAGCTTAATATAAGAACCACCTTTTAAAGGTTGATCATTACCGGTAACCATATTCATTTCTATGATACGATCAAACACCCATCCACTACCATTTTGAGTAAATTTTTCTAAAACCTCTTCAATTTGTGAAAAAACGAATTTGCTTATTATTAGGCCAAAAAACAAAAGATGTTGAGTTGCCCTCCACCGACCGACCCAAAAGTGCTGAAATCTCGGGTCGGGTTTTTTTTATTATTTTTTTTCCCCTGTCATTCATAGGCCTATTTATTAATGAAACTTACCAATTTTCTTTGTATAAAACATAATACGTTTGATTTGTGAAATTTTCCACTTTTTTTACCGGTAAATTTACCGGTACCCAAGACTCAATCTACATGTTTTCAAATCGAATGGCCCTGATACGTTGTGCACTGGCACCCCGCACTGTACATGTACATGTACGTGTGTCAACGATTGCGACTCAATCTACACGTTTTCAAATCGAATGGCCACTCACATGTTGCATGTTGAGCATTGCATGCAATATGGATGAATTTGCTGTGTCAATCACAGCGAAAAGTACAACAAAAATGCTTGGGATACTTTTATTCTGAAGCAAAATTCCTTGCTGATAGGTATACAAATGAAAAACATGGTATGTGGTTTCAGTTCCAATGCATTTCAATCTTAAAATGACAGTCAAGGAGAAAAAAAATAAATAAATAAAATAAAATAATCCCGACCGACCCCTTCAAATATTTTCACTGGAGGGCAACTCAACAATTTTTTTTTTTTGGCCTTATGTAAAGTTGGTGTTTGAACATCTGGCGTATCGTCTAGTCTTTCTTTATATAATTTTAGATTTATATATATCATACACTTAATCATATTAAACTCTTGTAAGTCTTCACCCAACTTAGTTATAATCTTTGGTTTTACCGCTTCCCAAAATATTTTTTAATATTTTTCTTTGCTATGATACAGCGGAACAACCATTTTTCGCCTGCGTAAATCACTTCCACCACCCTTTAACAGTCTAAATCTCAACTCTTCTTCTTGCCCGTAAAAGCTTTTTATAACATCCACGTAATCTTTACTTAACAACCGTCCTCTTTTACCAGTCCCGTGTTCTGGTAACTCAATAGTTTTATCCGCTATACGCTCTATCAATTCAGCTTTTTTAAATTTATATAATGGTTTTGGTTTATGTTGTTTTTCATATTTTTGTACAGCTTCGTAATAAGAACGTTTATTTATTTTTCTCTTGCTGGTTTTCGTAAAAATTAATTCTCCAAAGTGTTCTCGCGCAAACTCTTTCAATTCTTATAATCTCCATTTCGATAAATATTTTGTCTTTTCCATTCTCTCTCTCTTTAATATAGTTCTAGATAATATTTTGTTACTTTTTTTGTCTTTTTATTTTTTTATTTTTTATTTTTTTAATTTTTATTCATCTTCTTTTTTATCTTGCTTTAAGTTACATTTTTAATTTTTAATTCATCACGTTATCAATCTTTTCATGACGTCATCAAAAAAATTTCATCACATCAAAAAAAATATTTAATATTACCTATAAACAAAAATCGATTTTTGAAAGTGTGCTGGGTCTTACATTGACCATACTACTAACAGTTGCACAGTTGGAACAGGGATTGGTGTTTGAGTGGAACCACTTGCATCAGGCATTCTTCCAGACTCTTGTGAACTCTATGAGGCGACGTTGCACCACCTGTGTGCAAGCCCAAGGTGGACATACACACTACTGAAAAGACTGACTTTTCACTGAGGGAGGTATCTCCTTTTGGCGGACTGTGGTAAATGTGAAAATCTTGCAATGCAATTTCAACAGTCACTTTCAGCTCACAAATTGAAAGCATTTTTCATTAAATGAGTGATTAGAATCAAAATGGTTTGTCTTCTGTTTGAAAACTTGACAAGACCTCGGACTTGCGTTTCTTTTGCTGTTCAGTATATTATAGTACGTAAAACACCTAAACTCAAAGATTAAGAAACCTAAAAGCCAACAACCCTTCGAAAGTAAAACTTCCAATTTGTATCTATACAGTCGCTCATAGGCCTACATATTGGATTTATTGTAGCCCAAATATGGATCCCGTATCTGTATACACTGAAACATGGTACACGAAGATGAAAGTCCAACCTGGGCTAGATTTATTCAGTTAGCCAAAAATTACTCGGGAGGCACTTGTTACATGGTGAAAATAGTGGCGAAATCAAGAATCCACTAGAAAGCTCAGGACTCATCAACAAAAAGAATCGCTTCGTAAACGTTAAAACTAAGGCATTTAGGTTACATTACACCACACCGGTATGCCAGCTTTGGAACCGGAAGATATAAAGAAATAGGGTGCACGTACTTCAAATGTGAGCGCGTATTACGACAGTTACCAACAGGATAACACGTGCTGTGTGAAATGGTAAATTCTTGTATCAGAGGCTGCTTTCACATGGTGTCACCTAATTTTTCCCTGAAGTTTTATGTAATGATCGTCTTGGAATGGAAAGTGGCAGCATTCCCGACTCCAGAATAACGGCATCGAGTTCATACAATTCCCGATTCATCCAGCCGAAATATGGTCGCCTGAAAGGCATGGATGGCTCTGGCTGGTGTGCCGCGAATAACGACCAGGAGGATCCGTGGTTTCAAATTGACCTATCGGAACAGGTACGGGTGGAAGGCGTCATCACACAAGGCGTCGAATGTTTTTCCAGAGGGGACTTGAAGTATTACTGCTATGTGACAGAGTACTATGTGCAGTATAGCCACAACAGTGTCACCTGGGAAAACGTGAGCGAGACTTCTTCGGGTGCAGCTAAGGTAAGAGTAGTTAATGTGGTTTTTATACCTTTGGTAATCTTGTTTTACATGCATTCATATTCAAAGTTTCAGCTGAAAATTAAACTGAAGAAATTTTCTTGAAAATATTTGATAACGTAAATGCAGGCTTTAAACATGATGCCTCGTTGTGTGGAGGAAGTTTCCAATAACTGATTTCTCTTATTTTTTGGGGAATGAAATAGCCTTCTCGGGTCCCCTCACTGGGTCATATGTGGATTGCCATACTGGCTATACCACTTGTCATCACAGTCCCCAAGTCCATTGACAACAGTATGGACGTCTTCTGGGAATGACATGTACAATCGTGTGAAACATGATATACTGTCATATGTACGGTTGGCTATCGTCCTCATCCAACCCACATAATTGGATCCGACCTGATTAACAGGGAATATACAACCATTGGTTATTACCATAATTATCATTTAAATTTAATAAGCTTACCTTGTGTAATGTTGGTACAAGCATCAATCATCATGAGAAATGTTTTCGTCAAGTGCTTTCAACTTAGAGAAAATAGGAATGTCGAAAAAAAACCTGTTGACTTGCAACAATTTGAAAACATAAATGCATACAAAAACTATAACACAACAACGTGGGTATCTTGTGGATTTGGGATAGTCCCATATTTCTTGAAAACTAGAGGACTGAAATAAATGTACGTTTCCTAAAGAAAAAACTAAAACAAATGACCCAAAAGTAATAAGAAAATATTCCCAGTCTGACCGTTTTCCCAAACGAGATTGCAGAGAAAGAAACCTCCCTAATCCCTTTTTGTTTTGTTTTTGTTTTTGCTTTTTTTGTTTTGAGGTCCACCGTTTTTGATTTACATTGCCTGCATAATTCACCTCTATTTATTTTGTTGTCTAATAATGTGTGAATTATTATTCACAGTTGTTCGCCGGTAATAATGACAATATCACTCCAGTCACCAACATGTTCAGCCCTCCAATTAGAACACGTTACATCCGTATCAGACCGACTGAATACAATGATTTGCCATGTTTGCGTGTAGAACTCTTAGGCTGTAACGGTATGTTATAATAAACCCGGGACCCGCAATTTCGTAGAGCTGCTTGGCAGAGAAAGAAATGCTTAACAGAACATTTTGATAAGCAGGCCAAATGTTCATGACACTGTGGCTGGTTGTCTGTTTAATGTTGCTTAGAAAAAATATCTGCTCAGCAACTCTAGGAATTTGGCACCAAAGAACTGAAACAATCAATCAGACTGAGTTGCAAAGAAACTCACCTGGACCATGTCACGTGTTTTCAAAAGGAAATTCATTGAGAGTACCAGGGCAAATTCATGGCAGACAAACAATGTAATTTTTATGGCGTTCTTGTTTCACAAAACATCAATTTAAAACAAACATAATAATAAAAAAAAACATCAGATGAAGTGCCTTACTTAAAATGTTTCTTATGTTGACATCTCCTAAAAATATCAGATTTTGTGTTGTTTGATCTGCCATTGATAACTTGCTTATTTGCCTGCCTCAGTTTGGCCATGGCCAATTTTTGTAATTAAAGGGACAGTATCGTCACAGTCAAAGCAGACTTTCAACAGGGCATGGAATCGGTGTCCTAGCTTAAGATGAACTCAGTGACTGAAAACTACTGGCTCATTAACGTAGCAGCTATGGTAATAATAATCAGTTTTATTTAAACAGGGTAGCCTCATCAGTAAAAAAAAACTGCAATCCCTGAAGGCCCTGTATAAAAAGAGTTAACACTTTAACATTGTAAAACCACTAATAACTTAAGGAAATTAAGATTAAGATAAATTAATATAAAGTAAAAACTATATTATATATACATGATAAACAACCAGATAACTTGCAAACATCAACGGAAAATTAAGATTAAATAAAAAAACACCAATTTACCGTAAAAATTATTACAAAAAATTCAGATAAAAATATGATAATAAGATAATAATATGACCTTATCATGCGAGTATTATTTTCAGTCACTGGGTTAATCTAAAATAAGCATTCCGATTCCATGCCCTGTTGAACGTGACGATAGTGTCCATTTAAGCACTGAATATTCTATCACGGACTATTTAAACTTTCTACAAAGAATTGGCAAATGAAGGCGTGGATCTAGGGTCTGGAAAAAGTGTGTGTGTGTGGGGGGGGGGAGCAGATGTGTGTGTGTGTACCCATGGACACATCCTTGTGGGGTACTTGTGGTATACTATATAATGTATGTGTGGGGGAGGGAGAAGATGAGCAAAAGGGGGAGGGGAAGATGAGCAAAAGGGGGAGGGGTACATGCACTGTCAACAAAGTGGGGCACTAAAATATATGGTAAATGTACATGAACGGCGGATCCGACGTTGCAAAAATATGAAGAAAGCTGACTTATATAGTAGGTCTGTGTAGCGTAGGCATATTGTATATCTGTTTATGTAATTTAGAATTGTGTGCACCTTTTTTTAAATTGGTTTTTATTCTCTTTTTGTATACTTTCTGTAAAATTTGTTCGATCTACATAGCTTCCTGTCCAGAAAATGAATTTGACGGAACGAGTGGACGTTTGACTTTCCCTCGGACGAGACTGGGAAACACTGCGAATTCATCGCAACTATGTCCATCGTTTATTTCCAGGGGTAATGATTTAATAAAATCATGTTTTTTAAATACGTTTTTTCCTCATAAAATACCGTGGGCCTATACTTATTTGTGTCCATTTAGGCCGAATGGTTACCGTATTATACGCTATCGGAATTTTATAAAGTCCTATACCCTGGCATGGCCCAACTGGGGTGTGTAAACATAAAATCCACTGGTGTCATCTTCATTATTCCATGTTCAATATTCATTTTGTGTGAGTTGCCCACGGCCCACTGGTGTAGATTTTACTCACCTCGGTTTTGGTATCAGTTTTTGGTTTGCCATTCTATCAATAATATGCATATCTGGTAGCTGCACACTCAAAAATAATATATAGTATTTCACCTTTTTACAGTTATATACTTCATCCATGTTTTAAATCAAATCCGGTCCTTTATGCAATGAATTCACTTTTCTAAATTTTATTTTATTTTTTTAACAGCTGGCATGCCCCGAGCTACGAGAGAGTGCATTTTTGACCACGTAACAGACGCCAATTGGCGGGATTCAATCATCATGAACTGCTTTGATGTAGAAGAAAATATCAATGATATTCTTCTTAACCTGACGAAGGTGAGCATTACAATAGTCCTAATACAGTAATAATACAAGTGCCTTGAAGATACTAAGCAACATTTAGTTTATGGGTATAAACAATGTTTATTAAACACAATGTGTAATAATCTCTTCTTGGAAGAAGTGATGTGGTTCTGAAAAGAACTGGTAGTAAGGATAGTTCTCGACGTTTTGAACAGTGTACTCTGTCTGTTTTCAGGAGAATGCATAGCATTACCGCATGATGCTGTCGATTATATACTATACTGCCAATCACAACAGCAATGATCGCAATTAGCATTATTTGCAAAAACAGATATGCCTATGTCTGAAGCTAATTCCGGCCAAATATTGGGCACGTTGTAATGGCAGCTCATTCCATTCCATTTCGTCATTTGATTATTACCAGCATGAAATTCTCTTTCTCAGTCTGCACAAGTAATACAAAATATTCATCTTGAAATCTAATATTATTCATACATACAAATAATATATGAAAAACGACAAAGTATTAACACCATTATACTAAGACTAAGAAATGACACAGAAATACTTTACACAGATAGTAGAAAGGATTTGAAGGGCAACAGGTGTGGAGGAAGGTATAGGGTAGACATGTGATGCAGGATGAATGGAAATAGACTCAAAGGAAAAGGTGAAACAAGAGAAGGAAAAACAAATTGAGAGGACGGATGTGTGGAAAAGTCTGGGTGGGAAGGGAAGGAAATGGGAAGATAGGGGGCAACAATATCATACCCATATACACATGACAATAGACCGTTAGACTGCGCTCAGATGTAGTGTTTGTGACCGTTATACTTCAGCAATTTTGGGCTGGATTAATGGGTTTCATATGATATGCTCTGTCCTAATTATATGTCACAGTTACTAAAAAGTGCAGTATTATAATTTAAGCCACCCCCATTTAATTTTGGTATATTCCTTTTTGACGTATTATTCTACTTAATTTGAATATTCATGTTATTCATTTTTCATGTAAATATTACTTTCTTATTTAAATTTACGAAGCGCCATCTATGGTTCTTTTTTATTTTGCGCGCTTCTTTAAATTGTGCGTCTTTTCCGACATAATAATAATAATAATAATAATAATAATAATAATAATAATAATAATAATAATAATAATAATAATAATAATAATAATAATAATAATAATAATAATAATAATAATAATAATAATAATAATAATAATAATAATAATAATAATAATAATAATAATAATAATAATAATAATAATAATAATAATAATAATAATAATAATAATAATAATAATAATAATAATAATAATAATAATAATAATAATAATAATAATAATAATAATAATAATAATAATAATAATAATAATAATAATAATAATAATAATAATAATAATAATAATAATAATAATAATAATAATAATAATAATAATAATAATAATAATAATAATAATAATAATAATAATAATAATAATAATAATAATAATAATAATAATAATAATAATAATAATAATAATAATAATAATAATAATAATAATAATAATAATAATAATAATAATAATAATAATAATAATAATAATAATAATAATAATAATAATAATAATAATAATAATAATAATAATAATAATAATAATAATAATAATAATAATAATAATAATAATAATAATAATAATAATAATAATAATAATAATAATAATAATAATGTGGACTTATATAGCGCACGTATCCACCAACTGAGTGGTGCTCAAGGCGCATTATATTATTACCCCTGCTCATAAGGCTCATAAGGCTCATAAATCATTCCTGAAACCATCTCAGCTCCCTGGGGAGTATACAGCTCAATTGCTGCCATTACAGCGCATATAGGGCTAATCAACCAACTCTGCCCTCACAGGTACCCATTTAACCCCTGGGTGGAGAGAAGCAATTATGGTTAAGTGTCTTGCTCAAGGACACAAGTGTCACGGCCGGGATTCGAACCCACATTCTGCTGCTAACACCAGAACTTGAGTCCGGCAAGCTAGACCGCTCGGCCACGATATAGACCGAAGAACACAGCTGTTTGTTTTTTCTGTTCTCAAGATTCAACAATAAATAACTAGATTGTTTCCCCGTATTACAAGTGTTTCCCCGTATACCTTCTCTGTATCCTGTACTACAACCTAATGGTTACGTATATCAACGTACCTTTCAATATATTTCCGTCTTGTCATGGTGTCCCAAATACACATTTCCCCATTTTATTAAACAAAATAATGATTGGGATTATAGTTGAAGAATATAACAAAAAGTGCTAATGCTCCTTTGAAGACGATCGAGTAATCTTTGCTTGTTAATTTTGAATGTTCAGACTGAAATTACACCGGAGAATGCTGGTGAAATTGCTTCTGCAACCGTGATATTGACATCGAATCACACGTCTATCGATACAAATAGCCTCAAGTTCACTGCTGACATTTTGACGCATATCGCAAATGTTTCAAAGAACCGGCCAACTACTGAGGTGAGTTATACCGTAATGCGTAATTAATCGGATTATGTTGCAGAGAAGGATGTACATTGTATGGCGAATTGTACCATCCACCCGCAAATAAAAATCTTCCCAACACAGGGATGTTCATTATAGTTCTTATGGCAATGCGGGCATTATAAGACTTCTGTTCACCTTTCATCCCCCCCAAAATACCCATATTTTATAGTAAAATACTTTTAAAAACTAAACTGCTTGTTTTATAAACATGGATTCGTAAATACCGTAAAGAGTCAGTTGTTACTATTCGAGCTTGGTTGAGAGCTGATCCCGTTGGTATTTGCTTTGGTAAAATGAGGATTAATTGTGTGGTACCATTCCTTCAAAATTCCTGAAAAGGATTGCGAATGACTTTGTTAATTAAGGTGATGAACAGACTTTTTAGTCTGTGGGCTGGAGGGGTCTACCGTGCATCCCCCCGCATAACCCACCGCCACCGATGTCCTAAACACAAAAAAGATGTTAACAGTGAACATTTTGGTTTCCACTCTCTGTTCTGGCCCACTATTTGTTTGCCCTCTTAGTGATAATTCTTAGCACTAGGGATGGAAGAACATCCAACATCTCGTCATTACTCCATTATGTTTTAACCTACCATAATGTAACTTGGTGCAATTAATGTTCAGTCGTATGTCGTCATAATGACGTCATCGGTTGTTATGAAAACGACCACTAGAGGGCGCTATAATTGCACGTATATGCATTTTTTAATTATTGCGATTTTCAAAAAAATATCTCGTTAGAAGTCATTTAGGTTTTATAGTTGGATGCATATTATGCGGACATGAATTAATGGATACAATTATTTAATTTTTTTAGCCATTGCAGTACACTAGTTATTACTGTGGGGATAAAGTATCATTAAGTTTTACTTGGCAAGGATTTGTCAGCTTTAATGTAAGAAAAACGAAAAATAAATTTGAAAATATTTTGTTAAAGCGGTCTCTGGAGCTCAATGTTTAAGCCCCCATTATGTCAAATTCAGCCGGGAATCCTTAGCATTTGGTTTGGGGATTATATAAACCTCCATTACTCTGGCATGCTTTGACTTACGTTAATAAAAGCACATTAAATGTTAATTTATATGTCGTCAGAGGTTGCCATGAGGGAACGCTATATTTCGATGAATATTATGCGCAAATGAATAAATGGTTAAAAGTATTTCTTATTTTTACCATTGTAGTACACTATAGGGATAATGTTTCATTAATACTTATCTGGAAATGATAATGTGAAATCTAGTTTGAGAAAAAACAAAGGATAACTTTGAAAATCGTGGGTTAAGTTGTTTTTGGAGATCAATGTTAAAGCCCTATACAGCCAAGAATCCTTAGCATTTTGGGTGGGAGGGATTGAACAAACCTGCATTACTCCGGCATGCTTTGACTTACATTCACTTGGCACATTTAATGTTCATTTATATATTGGTTTCATTGGTATCCATGGAAACTACTTCTATGTTGTACTAACTATTCTGGTTCATTGCTGACTAGGTCCTTTTCTTTCAGAAGAAGCTTCCTGTTTGGGATGGTGAGACCACTTTTACAAGGCTGTATGGGAGAGACAACTTAACCAGAGACAACTTAACCCAAGATTTTCAAAGTTATCCTGTTTTTTCTTACACTGGATTTGACATATCATTTGCAGATAAAAATTAATGATACATTATCCCATCATCCTGACGACATATAAATTAACATTCTGTAATGTAAGTCAAAGCATGCCAGAGTAATTGAGGTTTGTGTAATCCACTCCCACACCAAATGCTAAGGATTCTTGGCTGTACAGGGCTGATAGGGGCTTTAACATTGATCTCCAAAAACAACTTAACCCAAGATTTTCAAAGTTATCCTTTGTTTTTTCTCAAACTAGATTTCACATATCATTTCCAGCTGGATATGGCATGATGGGGGCTTAAATAATGAGCTCCAGAGACCCCTTAATAAAATATTTTCAAAGTTATCTTTCGATTTTCCATACATTACAGTTGACAACTCCTTGCCAGGTAAAACTTAATGATACTTTATCCACATAATGATAACTAGTGTACTAAAATGTGCCCATAATATGTATTCAGGTTCAGCAGCCTCTAGAGGTAGTTTTTATGGCAACCAATAGTACATCATCTGGACAAATGAATGAACATTGTGCCAAGTTCAATTTATGTAGGTCAAAGCATGTTCGAGAAATAAATGATTATTCAATATGTAGTGCCATGGACTTCCAACTAAGCTTAACACCATGGGGGCTCAAAAGTACACACAGAGAAAAAACAAATCTAAATTAAAACATTTTTGTGGTTACATTAGACGTAGATACTCCCATTTAAGGCATAAATAAAGAATTTTGTTTCTTGGTGGCAAGTAAATGACTTATAATGAGATACTTTTCTGACAATTCCAATAATTAAAATATGCATAATATACGTGCAATTATAGCGCCCTCTAGCGGTCGTTTTGATGACAACCGATGACGTCATCATGACGACACATGACTGAACATGAAATTTTACCAAGTTACATAATAGTAGATCAAAGCATGATGGAGTAATGGCGAGATGTTGGATCTTCCACCCCTAGTGCTAAGAATTATCAGCTCGGCTCATTATGAGGGCAAAATGTGGGCCACAGCAAATTTTCACTGTTAACATCTTTTTTCATATTAAGGACGTCCAAAGAAAAAAATATATATCGGTGGCGGTGGGATATGGGGGAGGTGGCGGGGGTTTGCACGGTAGACCCCTCCAGCCCACAGACTATTTGTATTGATGCATTTAGAGACATTTTACGAACAGTGTACAATCCCTATAACTCTGCCAGGATTGAAAAAAATTAACTTCTTCAACCTTTACTTTTCTTCAACCTTTCTCCTTCTTTACCTTTGGAAATGTTTGTCTGTGACAGATTGCAGATGACATTGTGCAGGTGGTAAACAACGTCCTTCAAGTCGACCAGGAGACTTTCGATGATCTCGGCGATGACAACTCGGCGTCAGCTATCATTCTTGCCCTCGAAAAATACGTGACCGCACTGCAGTTAGCTGGCTCTGGCAACATATCAGCAGTGCAGAGTAATGTGGCTGTGGTGGCAATCACCGTACCCAAGGAATCGCTCAGAAGTGGCCTGGGGTTTGCTACCATCAGCAGAGGCTCGGGAGTAGGTTCCTTGACCGAAGACGATGTCTCCGTATTCTTTGGATCAAACAGTACTCCCGTTGCTGGCGTAATCTCCGAGTCCATCACGCTCCCTCCTGCAATATTCAGTAATACATCAGGTATGATGTTGTGTTGTCTTGTTAAGCGAGTGTTTGACTTACCAATCAGTAAACGTTTTGAGGTAACTACAGTTTTCTGTAGGAAGGTTTGGTGGTTAATTTGTTTGGCACTTTCAATGCTTCTGTGACACCGATTTCAAAACAGTTGGACTTTCCTTCATGATAAAGACATAGAGTTAGTCGCCACGTGAAGAACTTTAATTCCCTTATCATTTAATCAATAATATTAATTATATCCAGGTGACACAGTACCCATCAGTTTTTTCATCTACCAGAACAGCAAATTGTTTCGATCTCCTACATTACGGAACGCAGTGGACTCCTCCAATCCACTCCGGCGTGCTGTCGTTAGTCGCATCATCACTGCCACCGTAGAGGGCGTCAGGATTGAACATCTTCCCGTGGATAAGCCCGTTGTCAGTGCTTTCTCCCTTCTGAATGTAAGAAACCTAGCCTTGTTATTTGAGAGTTAGTTCACACTCGTCCGTTGCAATAACAACTGCTGTTTACCAAAATTCGTCCCTAATTTGCCGTAGTGTACCAATCCCGAATTAATTAAGTTGGCATAGTGACCAATACGGTATTGGTCACTTTGCCAAATTACAAAAATAGCCAGTTAGAGCATTCGTCATTTGAATGCATGCTCTATCTCCAAAACTATAAGGAATACATGCATGTGGATTAGATACAATGGTAGGTCTCTTCCTGAATGTACTAATGGGCGGGAAAACTTAAAATTGAAATAAGTTGGATTGGTCACTTTGGCAAATTAGGGACGAATTGTGTTACTAATGGACGGTTTCAGTTTTGGTAGGCCCAATTGATCACAGTTTTCCTAATAAACTTGGTGTAAAGTTAATGTTATCAAACATCACTTGAAATTTGTATGTCTGAAGTTTAGTGAAACTAATGAAATTATTTATTGATTGAATTGAAATTAATGGGGACAATTTGAAAGCGTTTTGACTATTTTCTCGTTAAACGAATTGCCGAAACTTTAACAGGTCGGTTGTTAGCATAGTTAGGCTGGTATAAGCATACTCGTAGAAGCATTTTATTATAAAAGTGTCACTTCCTATTATGATGAGCTTAATCGTATGATATATCCTGCAGGTGAGTATAAACTCACATGAGACGGTGAATGGATATGAGTGTGTGTTCTGGAATTTCACATTGAACGGCGGCTATGGAGATTGGTCAACTGAAGGCTGTAAGAAGTTTTCGGACAACAACAGGACAGTCTGCCACTGTAATCAATTGACAAGCTTTGGTGTTATTGTAAAACTTGGTTCGATAGCTTCTTGTCCAGAAGATGAATTTGACGGAACGAGTGGACGTTTGACTTTCCCTCCGACGAGACTGGGAAACACTGTTAATTCGTCGAACGTGTGTCCACCGTTTACATCCAGGGGTAATAATTTGATTTGTTTGTATCAAAAAATACCGTGGGTCTATACTTATCTGTGTCCATTTAGGCCTAATGGAATATTGGAATACAGACAAATGTTTGAGTTATGTGCACGCTGGTGTAGATTTTACTCACCTTGGTGTTGACAGTGTACGACTCCATAACCATTACTGTATCAGTTTGTTGATTGCCATTCAAGCAAACATAGGCATATCTGATAGGGACATAAGACATCTCGACTCCTGTGATAACTCGACACGGACAACTCGACCCACATAAAACTCAACCCATGAGACAACTCTACCCTTGTGACCCCCTTTTTTTACTTGCGCTGCGGGAAGGATTGATGCAGACCATAGAATGCGGCGCAACTTATGAATTTGAAAGTATCTTTTTGCTGAATGAGTCGGGTATTAACTTGAGTAAAAAAGAGTTGAAATTTGCCAGAAAGGGACGCATGTCCAACGCATAGGCCAAATTATATACTTTTGCCTATTGTTGTCTTTGATTTTATAGGCCTTTTAATGTTTTTTTATTATACGAATAGTATTCAATAAAATATAATATTTAAATATTTTATACATTTGGACCCTTTTTTATTTAACATTATATTTTTTCTGGGGATTAGGTATCTTTACTATAGGCCCAACTATAGTATTTACTACATTCTAAAAAGTATTTTTCCAAGAGATGACTATATCCCAAATCTTTTCCCATTGTATATTTTTAGGAATCATATTTTGACAACAGGCAAGAGCAGGCAATTGTGGGTTGACATCCCCCCCCACCGTGATGACACCTGTCGCTCACCTGCAAATGCCATGCCACATGCCAACGACTAAGCTAGTTACATGGGAATGTTTAAGTTCGACAAGAGCGCGTCCGTAAAGCAAGACACCGTATATGAATTAACGTTAATCTTTACGTATTACAAGAGAAATGATTGAATGAATTTGTGCTAGAATTTGTGTTATAATTGATGCTAGAATAAGCCTAGCTAGTTATCAATCTTTTTTTCGAGGGAAAACGATGATCCACTTCTAAGCAACGAGTTGTACGTGTCGAGTTGTCACAGGAGGTCGAGTTTTCCTAAGGGTCGAGTTGTCTCGTGGGTAGATTTTTTTGTGGTCGAGTTGTCCGTGTCGAGTTGTCACAAGGGTCGAGTTGTCTTAACCCCTCTGATAGCTGCCCACATGAAACAATATATGTTTCACATATTTACAACTGTATACTTCGTCCATGTTTATTTCAAAACAGTTGGCATACCCCGAGCTACGAGAGGGTGTATTTGTGACAACATAACAGATGCCAAGTGGCGGGATCCAATCATCATGAACTGCTTTGATGTAGAAGAAAATATCAATGATATTCTTCTTAACCTGACGAAGGTGAGCATTACAATAGGCCTAATACAGTAAGAATACAAGTGCCTTCAAGATACTAAGCAAGATTCAGTTTATGGGTATAAACAATGTTTATTAAACACAATGTGAAAGGAAGTGATGATAGTTCTCGACGTTTTGAACAGTGTACTCTGTCCGTTTTAGGAGAATGTTGATGTTGTAACTTATATACTATATTGTAACAGCAACAGCAACAGCAGCAGCAGCAGCAGCAGCAGCAACAGCAACAGCAACAGCAACAGCAACAATAAATTATTCAAAGAATTGGACAGGAAATGTGACAACTCACAAGTGGGCCCAGAGCCAGCAGAGGCAATGAATCTTTGGGGTGGTCTTTGGGATCAGCCTGGTGATCATAACAGACAAGCAGAATGGTTAGCCGACGTGAAAGACGAGTTAAAGAATGTACAACAAGAAGAGGGATTTCAGATTGATGTGAGCAAGGTGAAGAAACAGTTGAGGAAAGTGCCGAATTGGAAAGCCCCGGGACCAGACCAAGTGCACGGATACTGGCTAAAGAACTTCAGTAGTCTTCAAGAAAGAATAGCCCAGCAGCTGCAACAATGCTTAGTGCGTGGCAATGTTCCGACGTGGATGACTGAAGCAAGAACGGTTCTCATCATGAAGGACATTAAGAAGGGTAACGTTGCAAGTAACTATCGACCTATTACATGTCTACCCATGATGTATAAACTTCTGACCGGTATCATTGCAGAAGATCTGTATAGTCACATAGAAGATCAGCAGTTATTTCCAGATGAGCAGAAAGGTTGCAAGAAGCGGTCAAGAGGAACGAAAGACCAACTCATCATTGATAAGACGGTGCTAAAGGACTGTAGGAACAGGAAATCTAATCTGGCCATGGCATGGATAGGTTACAAGAAGGCATACGACATGGTATCACACTCGTGGATTATGGAATGTTTGGATATGATAGGGGCAGCTGATGCGGTGAAATGTCTCCTGGGTGAGAGCATGAAGACATGGAGAACAAATCTGATGGCCAGTGATGAATGTCTTGGTAAGGTAAACATCAGACGAGGTATTTTCCAGGGCGATTCTCTGTCTCCACTGTTGTTTGTTTTGGCGCTGTTCCCTTTGACGATGATTTTGCAGAAGGTTAGTGCGGGATATGAGATGACGAAGGATGGATGCAGGATTAATCATCTTCTCTTCATGGACGACCTGAAGTTGTTTGCGAAGAACGAGAAAGAGATTGATTCCTTGGTGCAGACTGTACGGATCTTCAGTGATGACATCGGCATGAAGTTTGGTCTGGAGAAATGTGCTGCGATGACCATGAAGAGGGGTAAAAGGGTACATTCGGATGGAATTGCTTTACCAGATGGCACACAATTGAGGGCGTTGGGTGAAGAGAAAGTTATAAGTATCTTGGAGTGCTTGAAGCAGATCATGTACTGCACGAGGAATCGAAAGAGAGACTTAAGAAAGAGTATATAAGACGAGTGAAGAAGTGTTTGAAGTCCAAGCTGAATGGAGGGAATATGATAAAGGCGATCAACACTTGGGCTGTGTCACTAATGAGATACAGTACGGGAATTGTCGAGTGGACTAAGGCAGATCTAGATGTTGCTGACAGGAAAACGAGGAAAGTGATGACGATATACGGTATGTTACATCCACGGTCGAATGTCAGCAGACTCTATCTACCGAGGTCAGAGGGCGGAAGAGGGTTACTTAGTGTATCAGACAGTGTTAACATCGAGAGAAGGAGCTTGCAGTGTCATGTAAGAAGTACTCGGGAAAAGTTGTTGAAGGTTGCGCAGAAATACATGAAGGCAGACGAATTAGGTCCAAAGGAGTATAAGAATCAAAGAAGAGAAGAAAGAACACGAGATTGGCAGGAAAAACCACTTCACGGCCGATTCCTTAGATGTACTGAAGAAGTGGCAAGTAGCAAGACTTGGAAATGGTTGAGGAGAGGAGAACTAAAGAAAGAAACTGAGGGTCTGATTACTGCAGCGCAAGACCAGTCTCTGCTGACGAATGTGATGAAGGCAAGGATCGAGAAGTCAGATGTCTCTTCTATGTGCAGAATGTACAATGCGGCGGAGGAGACTGTATTTCACATTGTCAGCGAATGCAGAGTGCATGCTCAGACAGAGTACAAAGGCAGACACGACAAGTTGGCCAAGGTGATCCATTGGGATCTGTGTAAGAAGTACGGAGTCAAGGTGCAATCGAAGTGGTACGACCATGTGCCGGAAAAGGTTGAAGAAACGGATCATGTCAAGATTCTCTGGGACTTCAACATCCAGACAGATCATGTTATAGAACATAGACGGCCGGATGTTGTTGTCTTGGATAAGCATGCAAAGATGTGTCATCTTATTGATATAGCTGTGCCGGGTGATAGTAGAGTAGCTTCGAAGGAGAAGGAGAAGTTACAGAAATACCAGGATTTAGCGAGAGAACTCCGCAAGGTGTGGCAAGTCAAGGTCAAGGTTATTCCTGTGGTAGTGGGAGCACTGGGTACAATCCCGAAGGCGTTGGAGAAACATCTCAAGGAGATAGGAACATCTGTTAGAGTAGAATTACTACAGAAGGCGGCACCCTTAGGGACATAAAGGATTCTGCGAAAGACACTCGAGATCTAAGGCTACGGGACGTAGCTTGACTCGAGGTGTAACCGGCAGAAAGGAAAACAAGATCTTTCTTTTCATGCTGTGCTAACGCGAAACAGCAGCAGCAGCAGCAGCAGCAGCAGCAGCAGCAACAGCAACAGCAACAGCAACAGCAACAACAATAATAATACAAAAAATAACTAGAGCTCAAGTGTTTGTTTGAACAAACACGGTGTTCGTGTCAACTTCCGGTTCAATCAAATTATCATCGATGGTGTCGATCATATTTTGCAAAGGTGTATCATCTTTTATTATAACAATATAAATTTCATATTCAAAAGACCTATCAATTTTGCGTTAGAATGTGTTGAATTTGAACTTCCTGTTTAGACTGGAAGTAAAGGTCAGATCAGGTGATTTGAAGGTCATATATATATATATATATATATATATATATACATATATATATATATACACATATATATATATATATATATATATATATATATATACTTAAATGTAGCGGTCTATCTTGAAGTAGAGTGCTCAATGCCACATAGACAGAGCGTAATATACTTGTAGTAAAACTAGTGGAACGCTGATAATTTTTGATCATCTGATGATCGCATAACGCGTGAAACTCGGAGTTACAACTACCAGCGTTCCACTAGTTTTACTACAAGTATATATATATATATATATATATATATATATAACACAGTAAAACTTACTCATAATTATAAAAAAATAACGTTAGTACCTGATTTGGTTCAATATCTGAGATTAGAAAATATTCCCTTTTTAAAAATGCCGCTAGGGGTAACTCTGAACATTGATGACGTGTCACTAATCACTTTATTCACAGAAGTCATATTCAAATTTCTTATGGTTTTTGAGATAGAAAATTATTATTATTATTTTCTAAACCCGCCGCCAGAGGGCGATGTGACAGGTGATGTAGTCATCAGTCACATTTTTGAAAAGGTCACATGTCAATAGTAATTTCGTCCACGGAAGGCATGCTCAAAAACCATATCATGTTGCCTGCAGACCCTATAAAGTGCTTCAGAATATTTTGTTCACTTAAACATCCGGTTTCGACCGGAAGGAGAGGTCAGATTGGGTCATGTCTGTGTACGAACTGTCACATAATTCAAGATTTGTAAGATGATGCAAAGATTGTGTAAATATATTTTGTGGTTCATAAGATATGATTTTTTGAAATATTAAAATTGGATTTTAGTGTATTTCGATATCTGATGACGTCACCATGACGTCACAACTTTACCTAAAACTATGTCATAATTTTATTGACAACTACATGTTATGTTCTAAGTATGTGTCAAGTTTGAAGACTGTGATCTTTGGAACTATGTTTTTTTGTTCGATAAGTCTCACTAGAGATCAAGTGTTTGTTAGAACAAACACACTGTATTCGTGTCAACTTCCGGTTCAGTCAAGTTATCATGATGATGTCAATCATATTTTGCAAAGGTTTATTATCTTTTAATTGTAGCAATATCAATTGTATATTCCAAAGATCTATCAATTTTGCGTTAAAATGTGTTGAATTTGAACTTCCTATTTAGACAAGAAGTAAAGGTCAGATCAGGTAATTTGAAGGTGATATATGACACAATAAAACTTCCTCATGATCATGAAACAATAACATTAGTACCTGCTTTGGTTCAATATATATGAGATATGATTTTTTTGAAATATTAAAATTTGATTTTAGTGTACATGTTATGGTCTAAATATGTGTCAAGTTTGAAGGCTCTGTGATCTTTGGAACTATGTTTTTTGTTCAATAAGTCTCATCATTGTAGGTACATGTATCTCGGTACATAATTTTGTTCCCCTATGCTATCATTGTATATTGTTTGTATTCATGTTTTTTCTTTGTTTCCGCGCCTTGAGCGCCCAGCAGGGTGGATATGTGCGCGCTAAAAATCTTTATTATTATTATTATTATTATCAAGAAGGAGAAAAAAAACCGAACAATTTCAAAGAGGTGTTCGCGCTGTCGCACAAACTCCTAAAAGAGGTGTCTTATTATTAGCATTATTGCTAAAAACAGATGTCCGATTTCGGCCAAGTATTGGGTATGTTGTATTGTCATCTCATTCCATTTCGTTCCATTTCTTTTTTCGTCATGAACAGCATGGTACAAAATATTCATCTTGAAATCTAATATTATTCATACATACAAATATATGTATATGTATATGTATATATGTACAAAAATAATAATAATAATAATAATAAAAAATTCACGGGTGGAGGAAGGTATAGGGTAGAATGGATTAATGGAAATAGACTCAAAGGAAATTGGAAAAACAAGAGAAAAAGAAATAAGGAGAAGTCGGTTGTGGGGATAAAGGAAAAGTCTGGGCGGGAATGGAAGGACATGGAAAACGAATCTTACTCCAGCAATTTGGGGCTGGTATAATTCCAAGATAAATTATTTGGCTTAGTTTCATATGAGATGCTCTGTCCTAATTAAGCCTATACCAACGTACCATTCAATATATTTCCGTTTCGTCATTGATGTACCAAATAAATATCCCCCATTTTATAAAAAAAAATATATATAATAATATTTGGGATTTCGTTATAGTTGAAGGATATAACACAAAGTGTTAATGCTCTTTTGAAGACCATTGATTAACCTTTGCTTGTTAATTGTGAATGTTCAGATTGTTACACTGGAGAATGCTGGTGATATTGCCTCTGCAACCGCGATGTTGACATCAAATCACGCATCTATCAATACAAATAGCCTCAAGTTAATTGCTGACATTTTGACGCTAATCGCAAATGTTTCAAAGAACCAGCCAACTATTGAGGTGAGTTACCATTATGTGTGAATCACCGGATTAGGTTGCAGAGAAGGATGTACATTGTAAGCCGAATTCCCACCTGAAATTGGGGTCTAACAGAATTGTAATGAAGTCATTTTTATAAAAGCAAGTTAAGTCAAGTCACAATTAGTTTGTTTTACATGTCAAAGTCAAGTCACTGACTCGAGTCCACAACTCTGGGTCTTGAATCATTCCTGTATAGTTTGCCCATTGTACCATCCACCAGTATTAATACAACTTAAAATATTCCCAACACAGGGATGTCCATGAGTTCTTATTATAGCAATGCGGATAAAAATATACGTCTATCTGTTCACCCTTTATCCAAAAGGAACACACGTATTTAGTACAATACTTAATTTTATTTAATCCTCAGTTTTATTTAAACAACAGATATACTCGATAAATAAAATTACTAAAAATACCGACATGATCAGCTCTCAACCAACTTAAAATAGTACATACTGAATCGGGTGTACGGTATTTACGAATCGATGTTAATTGTGTGGTACAATTCCTTTCAAAATTCCGGAAACAGATTGTGAATGACTTTGTTAAGGTGATAACAATCTCCTTCAGGGAACTTTTGTATTGGTGCGTTTACAAACATTTTACCAATAGTGTACAATCCTTTTATCTGCCAATATTGAAATAATTGAACTTTTTCAATCTCGTCTTTTCATTTTGAAATATTTGTCTGTGACAGATTGCAGAGGACATTGTGCGGGTGGTAAACAACGTCCTTCAAGTCGACCAGGAGACTTTCGACGATCTCGGCGATGACAACTCAGCGTCAGCTATCATTCTTGCCCTCGAAACGTACGTGACCGCACTGCAGTTGAACGGCTCCGGTAACATATCAGCAGTGCAGAGTAATGTGGCTGTGGTGGCAGTCACCGGACCCCAGGAATCGCTCAGGTGTGGCCTAGGGTTCGAAACTATCCCCAGAGGCTCTGTAGTAGATTCCTTAACAAATGGAGATGTCTCAGTGTTTTCTGATCCAAACAGAATCCCAGTCGCTGAGGTCAAATCCTCCATCCATCTTCCTGCTGCGGTTTTAGATTATGTAACACCAGGTATGATTTTCCCTGAAATGTCCTTTTGGACATTACCATCTGGCAAAAATTGAGGTTAATTAATTATTTTTCTAATAAAATCTTGTCAACAGGGCATAAAATATTCTTTGTAATTCAGTGATGATAAAATCACTGTCTCTATTTGTATGTTGTAACTTATGTATTTGTAGAATGGAATGATATTTAAATTGAGAATGTTGGTCATAATTATTGGTAGTGGTTTCAGATTTGAGGGGTTCTTTTCCATCTCAAGTATAGTGCACCGAACTCAAGTTCTGGTGTTGCCATCAGCAGGGTGTGGGTTCGAGCCCCGGTCATGACACTTGTGTCCTTGAGCAAGGTACTTAACCATAATTGCTTCGTCCTTCGGATGGGACGTAAAGCCGTAGGTCCCGTGTGTTGTGTAATGCACGTAAAAAAGAATGCGCCTTGAGCACCACTTAGTTGGTGGATACGTGCGCTATATAAGTCCACATATTATTATTATTATTATTATCTACCAAAAATACAGCTGTAAAAACGGAGTTTCTATTTTAGAAAATGGAAAAAATACAAAATACAAATACATTCTTAAGTATGTTTACAAAGTCAGATAATATCAGTCTGTTATAAGAATATGTACAGATGTGCTGTGTATTCCTATATACATAAAATACATTACATAATATACATTATATGCAAAAGGTGTGCCTAGTCTTTAACGAACAGTGGATTTGGGCCTTTCATGGAGTTGTATTCCAAATTCTCAAATGAAGCAGTGCATTGTGTGGATGACTTGTATGTGTGCTAGAGGACTGTACTGTACTGCGCGTTTTAATGCGTGTTGCACTGTGAACATTTTGTGACCCTGCATGTAGCCTTGTTGCGCCATAGAGAAAGGACCGCATCAAGTTCGTGTCCAGTTTAGCGCTGGAACTAGAAGGCGGCATCGAATGATACCCAAATCCACGGTAGCCAAGCTTGTTAGCACGCTCGCTGTGCGTGTGGTTCATTTGTAGTACAATGCCGTGGATTGGATTATTGCACTTCGTGTGGTAATAGTATTCTGGTAATAGCAATATTAATGAAACTTAAGTTTGGATGCTATCTTGTCACAGGTGAGACCGTACCCATCAGTTTTTTCGTCTACCTGAACAGCAAGTTGTTCCGTTCTCCTAAATTACGGAACGCAGTGGACCGACGACGTGCTGTCGGTAGTCACATTATCGCTGCTACCGTAGAAGGTGTCAGGATTGAGAATCTTCCCATGGATGAGCCAGTAACCAGTGCCTACTTCCCCCTGAATGTAAGAATTTCTACTTTATACAAATTACATAGAATTCTTTTTAAAGTAACAATATTGGTTATTACCTAATTACAAGACTACCGGATTGTTAGTCAAAAGCAAGCTAAACTTGATGTGAAGTTGGTAAAGGTATCAGTCATTCTGAAAAATTATCCTGAATAAAGTGTTCTCACTTCAGAGAAAACATTAACAACATTCATAATTCAACAAGTTGCCAGACCTTGCCAGTGTTTGCTGAACAAAACCTGAATGTTTTTCACACTTTTCTAGAATAAGAACAATATTCAACCATATTACTTAAAATATGATCGTGAAACGCACATAAATGAAGACTTCACAAAACTGCATCACAAACTTCCATATCGGTTGTCTTAGGGTGCGGCTAAGTCTTTAATTTTAACAGTGATAGGTCACACAAGTGGATTTAATACAGTTCAAGTTGAAAACATCATGTGTACAATTTAGGGACACAGCATAGAGTGGCAAAATGTATTTTGGTAAAATTTTCTGAAATGCATCAATACTGCGATATGTATAAAAACCAACCTGTGAAAGTTTCAGCTTATTTCATTTTGTCGTTAACGAGAATTTTAAATTTCTGTCTTTGGATGACAGAAAATAATTTGTTTTAATTATTTCACTAATTTTACTTAAAAGTAAGGTATATGTTTGGTAAATTATTTTTTATAAATGTGAAATAATTTCTATAGTTAAAATTTAGGAAAGATTTCTCTTTGGAATGAATTTCACATTGGTATGAATAGAAACAATCTGAATGCATTTTCACTATGTTCACAGTAACGACACAACGTAATACGCTATAACTTTCACAGGTTTGTCATTTTATGTAGCCTATATCTTGATTTAAAGATAGTAATCATACTCTTAAAAACATTTTGCCAATATTACCAATCCTGTACCTTTCCTTAAAATGATAGCATCTGAAACAGAAATATTTCAAGGGAATGTTTACCAACATTAACTTTACATCAAATGAGTTTTATGTAAAACATCGGTTTTTCATAATGTGTTTCCCTAAATCAGAGAAGGTACACGAAGTATGTTGTGTACATATAGGTACACGCTATATACAGCTTGGCTACACCATTTGACAGCCATTTTTGTTTTGTACAATTTTGTGAAACCCAAGCAATACCAAATTGTGAAGTTACTTTTGTCTGCTTGAAAATATTGAGATGAAGATAAATGGGGTCGGGCGTGGCCTCCTTTATGTTTTTGGAGTGGCATATCTATAAGTTATAGGAACCTAAACAATTTGTGAAACCTAAACAATTTTCCAAACTGTGAAATGACTTTGGTTTCTTGAAAATATTAAGGTGAAAATATATGTGACAATATGGGCCCATCCAACTGCTTTTTGATTGGCATATCAATTAGATGGGTCACAAAACAGTATATATTTGACCTCACGTTTTTGTGGATACGATTTAGGTGAGTAACTCGGATGAGATGGTGACTGAAATTTGTACATCTGAAGTTTAGTGAAACTGATGTAATTATTGATTGATTGAATTGAAATTAATAGGGAAACTTTTAAAGCGTTTTCCCTGTTTTCTCGTTCACAGATTGTCAATGAAATATTAGCTGAAACAATTCACAAGTCTGTTTAAGCGTAGTTAGGCTGGTAAGCATACTCGTAGAAGCATTTTACTATAAAAGCGTCACCTTCCTTTTAAAATGAGCTTAATCGTATGATATATATCCTACAGGTGAGTATAAACTCAAATGAGACGGTGGATGGATCTGAGTGTGTGTTCTGGAATTTCACATTGAACGGCCGCTATGGAGATTGGTCAACTGAAGGCTGTATGAAGGTTTCGGACAACAACAGCCGGATAGTCTGTCAATGTGACCATTTGACGAGCTTTGCTGTTATCATGGTAAGGAAGACACTAGATTGACTTTGCTGTCAACCCTGGTGAATAATGATTGACTATATTTGAGCTGTTCCCAGGATATGAGGACAAAGTTGTGCAATGTAATTTGCTGGTAAAGGATTAATGGATTCAAAAATTCACAAAATACATTATTAGAAATAATGACTTTTTGATACATACAGATGTTAATGATTATTATTGGGTATCATTTGAATGCTCATTCTCTGCAGAATTCGGAGATACAAAAATCTAAATGCATCATCAGGCTCATATATCATTCCTGAAACTCATTTCTCAAATCTTAGCTCCCTGGTGAGTATACAGCTTAATTGCAGCTCAAGGACACAAGCACCACGGTCACAGTCAGGATTCGAACCCACATTCTGAAGACTCGACCATCAGAACACAAATCAGAATTTGATTATCATAGAGTATAGTGTAAAGAACTTGTCGTGAGAAAAGTAAAAATAAATAAATAAATAAAAACATTCACAAATTTTACAGAAAATTAACCTTGAGCAAAATCAACAACTTGTTGCCAATGCATTGGCGGATCCAGGGGGGGGGGGGGCTAAGGGGGGCTGTAGCCCCCCCTAAAATCGTTTAAAAAAAATTAAACAAAAAAAACCAAAAAAAAGGGGAGAGAAAAAGAGAGAGAGGGGGAGGGGAGGGGAGTACGCACTCCCATTCCCTACCTACTTAGTACTGTACTAACCGTTGCGCATAGGAAGTGGCGGCACCCTTTGTAGTACTGAAAAATAATTGTTTTTGATTCTCAGCCCCCCCCCCCCCTAAAAATGTTCTGGATCCGCCCATGCAATGTACATGTTGTTTTTGTGTTTTCTCTGACATGACAGTACTTTAGACAAAATACTGTTTCAGGATGATTGGTACCTTTACCAACTTCACATCAAGTTAGCTTTTGGATAATAATTCGGTAATTTTTTAACAATGGATATGGAAGCCAATTTTGACATACTGCATCCTTGATGTCTTTAACAGGATATCTACGGCAATCAGCAGGATAAGGTGTTAACCATCATCAGTAAGATAGGATGTGCAGTGTCCATCGTAGCGCTCATCATCACTATCGTAACATATCTTTGGATCAAGTAAGTCAGAAATAACACCCTTCATATTATATCCATGGTAACACTGAAATAGAATCTTCAAAATCAGATTAACACCTACAAATTTAATAGACAGCAAACACTAACAGGACACCCTACACATAAAGAAGAACACAAAATAAATAGAGAAAAAGAAAAAAGTAGTTTTCTATAAACAAATACATTATGGCCTCATCTATTAAAGAAATTCCAACATAATAGAATTATCCATTTAGAAATCCTGTTATTAAAGTTTTATTGTTTGGTGTTGTACAATAATAAAGCACACTGCTCCAGAATTGTATTTGAGTCCTACGACTGTCTGAGTCCAAGTCACTTAAAGACAACCCAAGTCCAGAGTCATAGAAAGTTGTGCCTGAGTCATTGCACGTCATGACCTGAGTCCAAGTTTGAGTCATAAACAGTATGAATCAAGGCAGAGGAGTCTTGAGTAACAAGTCTAGCTGCACTTCTCCTTTTGAAAACTCTGATGTTATTTTATGTATCTTCACGTCTCTGTCACAGGAAACTGCGCACCAAACGTCCCCAGCAGATTGTGCTCAATTTATCCTTAGCCCTTCTGGGTCTCTACCTCGTTTTCTTGACTGGCATCGAGGCAACTGGCTCTGGAGTTTGCTGTATCATCGTGGCCGCCCTGATCCACTTCTTCACCCTCTCTTCCATGGCCTGGATGGCCGTAGAGGCCACTAACATGTATCTTCTCTTTGTGAGAGTAGTCAATGCCAATGTATCACACTTCATGATCAAGGCGTCAATTGCAGGTTGGGGTAAGGCTCTTTTTTATAAATGTTAGGTATTACGTGAGCATGAAAAAACAATTCACAGGTAAAATTGAATGCAAAACACTGCGCCTCGAATACTGAGGACATACATTCCCGAATACTGAATCCCCCCCCCCCCCCAAAGTGTCACCGTCACCGCACCGATTTAGAAGCTGACCTATGACCAGAAACCGGAAATATTTGTTGGCGTACAGTTACTATATTAATGTCTTTGTCTTACTAATGCCTTACCATGTTAATGTCTTTGTCTTACTAATGCTTTACTATATTAATGTCTTTGTCATACTAATGCCTTACTATATTAATGTCTTTGTCTTACTAATACCTTACTATATTAATGTCTTTGTCTTACTAATGCCTTACTATGTTAATGTCTTTGTCTTACTAATGCCTTACTATATTAATGTCTTTGTCTTACTAATGCCTTACTATATTAATGTCTTTGTCTTACTAATGCCTTACTATATTAATGTCTTTGTCTTACTAATGCCTTACTATATTAATGTCTTTGTCTTACTAATGCCTTACTATATTAATGTCTTTGTCTTATTAATGCCTTACTATATTAATGTCTTTGTCTTACTAATGCCTTACTATATTAATGTCTTTGTCTTACTAATGCCTTACTATATTAATGTCTTTGTCTTATTAATGCCTTACAATATTAATGTCTTTGTCTTATTAATGCCTTACTATATTAATGTCTTTGTCTTACTAATGCCTTACTATATTAATGTCTTTGTCTTACTAATGCCTTACAATATTAATGTCTTTGTCTTATTAATGCCTTACTATATTAATGTCTTTGTCATACTAATGCCTTACTATATTAATGTCTTTGTCTTACTAATGCCTTACTATATTAATGTCTTAGTCTTACTAATGCCTTACTATATTAATGTCTTTGTCTTACTAATGCCTTACTATATTAATGTCTTTGTCTTACTAATGCCTTACTGTATTAATGTCTTTCATTGGTGGCAGATGAATTTTGATCATCAGTAGGAGGCCAAGCAGTTCCAAAATTCTGTTATGAGTTTGCAAAAAACAAACCCCCAAAACATAGATCATACAATCAAATGTAAATATTAAAATAAATGTACACTGTTACAAAAATGGTTGTTCATTTACAGTAAGTTGTTTTGTCAATTGGCATTATTATTACGGAGACTTGTTTATTATACAGCAGATTCTTTGTTATACAGCAGAATTTTCTCTTGTGCATAAACAGCAGACGTGCTGTAACTTATAATAGGAACACAAATATTTAGAAACATTTTTGTATATATATATATATATATATATATATATATATATATATATATATATATATATATATATATATATTTTATGTAAGTCGCCCATCACAAGGCCAAAAGGCCACTCAAGGTGAGGGCTAACAAGAAAATTAGTCAAGTTAAGAGAAACCTGTTGACATTACGCTTGAACTTAAATGGATTGTATGCAACAAGGAAACAAGATGAAGGAAGGGAATTCCAAAGTGAAGAAGTACGTGGGAAGAAACTTGTTGAATACATCTTAGAATTGCATTTGGGAACTGTGACTGTATGAGGATATGAATGGACTGAGAAGCGAGTAGTGCGACCAAAAGGACGGTTTGGAGGGACGACCGACGAAAGACCGTTGGAGCACATTCCATGATAGTATCTATAGTATCTAAAGAAGTATCATGTGAAGAGATTCACAGGAAAATCTGAAAACAGCAATTTGTGCTGTAAATTTTAGATTCTTTTCAACAGAAATGTGAACTCACATTATTTTTTACAGTGTAGGAAGCCTTATTGTGTTTAACATCTTCTGTTTTATGAATATCCATAGTTTGCCAAACTAACTGTTGTTTTATACTTTCTGTCAGGTTTCCCACTTGCCGTCGTGGTTATTATCCTGGCTGTTGACCATACGAACTATGTGAATAGTAATTTGTAAGTGCATTCTGGGTGATTGCTTTTTGATGCGTGCCTTCAGAACAAAAATAATATTAACATTAATCTAGATATCCCACTATATATACAAAGAGGGACTTCAATATATTGATGGCATATATATTTATATATCCAGCCAATTTTTCTTTGCTCGCTTCCCGTTTATATAATATTTCAGGTCAGTGTCTTCCTATATATATATATTTATTCTGTGTACAACCACGTAAAAGGCTTGTGTCCCGTTGTGTGAACCCCGCTACTGCCGTCACCCAGGTTATATGTGTTTAATTTTTGCCCTACACCGACATGTGTATAGCACTGTATACTCAGTGCTTTCCGAGTGTCTGTGGAAAAAACTTCACAGGCGACTCGGGCGGGATTCGAACCCACGACTTCCTGCTTATTAGTGCAGACGTCTTAACCTGTCGACCACCAACCTTGCCCGATGACGATTGGCTGGCTAGAATGCTATATAGCAGCGGGTTCCGCGATATTCCATCAAACTATTTATATGCAATCAATATATTGAAGGCCTTCTTTGACACCCCTTTGTGCCTCACTCATTGTTGCTGTGGTCCTCCCCCCGTTTTAATACCCTGGATCTGCCCCTGCCATGTACAGATTTATAACAAATATCCCCTCCCCTCGCCTTGATCCGCCCTTGTTCTCCCTATACATTTTTCAATTGATTTTGGAAGGGCAGCAAAGAAAGATTGATTTTTTAATAGGTGTGTTTAGAACAACAGACTTATAGATTGCTGATGTAGAATGATTTACTCTCTTGGTTTATTTTCAGCTGTTTCCTGCGAACAGATAGGCCTAATGCGTTTTACTTTGGTCAGATTCTTATCATCGGATTGGTGCTCCTCTTCAACTTCGTCATCTTCACGTTGGTCATGCGTCAGCTGACCTGTGCACGCAAAGTCTTCAATAGCACCTCCGACAAGGACAGTCGCACAGAGACCCTGCACCGTCTCCAGAATGCCATTTCCATCTCGGTCCTGCTCGGTCTGACCTGGGTTTTCGGAATTCTGTCCCTCATCCAGACAACCAACTCTGTGTTCCAAGTCTTCTTCTGCATCTTCAACTCCCTCCAGGGCCTGATGATCTTCATACTGTTCTGCCTGAGACAGAAGGAGATTCGCAAAGCTTGGATGAACTTGCTGATATGCAGAAAGGATCGCACTGATCAGTATGTAATTAGCAAGGCAACAAGAACCAGAGACAACATTGATTCCCAATGTACCATCCCCCTGACCCATCAAGGTACAGGTAGCACCGGTATCAATTAAACATGCTATGTGTTCTTTAGGGACCATGGAAACACTAGTCAGGTATCCTACCATGATGACTCAAACAAGAGGCTGGATTCATGCATGGGTGACTTTGGGTACATTTAAGTCCTGTCGTGCACCAATGAACACAATCACCCCTTGGGCTCTTGAAGAGGGACTTTGGAACATGTTTTGGGTTTTTTGTTTGTTTTTTCTTTCTCTTTCTGGAGTACTTGAGTTACTTAAAAGAAAATAAACGTTATCTTTAAGTTCATTAAGATTGTTAACGGAAACTTATAAAATAGGAAAAGGGTAATTAAAAGTTCAAATATATTTTCATTATATAACCACAAGTGCATAATTTCGATACAATACACAGAACATTTCGTCTTTCACTTGTTTAGGATTTCATTGTACTTTGCACTTTTTTATATTTTTTTATATTTGTAAACACACTCGTCTATCTCTGATTTGTAGGAAATTTTGACATTTGTCATCTTAATTTAAGTGTATTATAATGTGAAGGAAAAAAAGCTTTGATATTTTATGTTCATTCTTCACTCTTGGTCATCACTTATGTTGTTTTAATCACATTTCATGAGAATATTATATATAACCATAGTTCAAAATCTAATGCACTTTTAGAATATCAGTTTTGTAGATAAGTAATGCTCAGTAGAGAACAAAATCATTGTTCTAGCTGGTGGATCTTGTTGCATTGAGCAGCCTGCACACTTTTCTGTTGTTGCATTTTGTTGCATTCAGGAGGGTGTTAGTGAAATGCCTGTAGGGGGTTAGGGTTAAAGGGCAGGTACAACATCGGTAGTGTTGTCAGAACTGCTTCATATGATTATGCGTATTTTCTTTGAATCAAGATATACATTAAACAAACCAGCCTGTGAAGGTTTCAGTCAGATCAATACATAGTCTAAGTCATGAGAATTTGTTTATACAGAAAACACTTGGATCAAACATTTGCCATTTGGCAATTTTTGCTAATTTGTTTTGTGTTTAAATGGGAGCCATTCAGAAAGATTGTTTTCAGGAAGATACTTTTAGGATCTTTTACAAACTAAGGTTGTTTTATTCGGATAATAATTGTGTAATAATTTTGTAAGCAATATATATTGTACATTCATGAGACAATTGTCATATTACAAGTGTTTTTGTTCTATCAAGTGCCTGTGGTTCTTACAAAGCGTCGCCATACGGGTGATTGGTAGTATCAGTTTGAGTTAATGTAATCACCCTTTTGTGTGTGCGTGTGTGTGGGGGGTAAGCGTTACGTACCCTGTGTGGACCAAAAGATGTCCACACAATATAGGTTCTTGAGACAAACATATTTTCAAGGGATGTTTGATACCACCATCAGCTTTATACCTAGTACAAGGGATGTTTGATACCATCATCAGCTTTACACCTAGTACAAGGGATGTTTGATACCATCATCAGTTTTACACCTAGTACAAGGGATGTTCTGATACCATCATCAGCTTTACACCTAGTACAAGGGATGTTTGATACCACCATCAGCTTTACACCTAGTACAAGGGATGTTTGATACCATCATCAGCTTTACACCTAGTACAAGGGATGTTTGATACCATCATCAGCTTTACACCTAGTACAAGGGATGTTTGATACCATCATCAGCTTTATACCTAGTACAAGGGATGTTTGATACCACCATCAGCTTTATACCTAGTACAAGGGATGTTTGATACCATCATCAGCTTTATACCTAGTACAAGGGATGTTTGATACCATCATCGGCTTTACACCTAGTACAAGGGATGTTTGATACCACCATCAGCTTTACACCTAGTACAAGGGATGTTTGATACCATCATCAGCTTTATACCTAGTACAAGGGATGTTTGATACCATCATCAGCTTTACACCTAGTACAAGGGATGTTTGATACCATCATCAGCTTTACACCTAGTACAAGGGATGTTTGATACCATCATCAGCTTTACACCTAGTACAAGGGATATTTGATACCACCATCAGCTTTATACCTAGTACAAGGGGTGTTTGATACCACCATCAGCTTTATACCTAGTAGAAGGGATGTTTGATACCATCATCAGCTTTACACCTAGTACAAGGGATGTTTGATACCCCCATCAGCTGTATACCTAGTACAAGGGATGTTTGATACCATCATCAGCTTTACACCTAGTACAAGGGATATTTGATACCATCATCAGCTTTATACCTAGTAAGTTTCATGTCTGTGATCATTTATATCTATCGAGAAAACCAATAATGTATGAGGGCTTTAACCACTTACGGCTAATTGTTTATTCAATTAAAAATAGAGGTCAATTGCATAGAGGAATTCGCTTAGCAAAGATGAGCAAATTACCAGCCAAAGTCTGCATACTTTTTCATGACAAACTGGATGACACACAAACAAACTTGCAAAACTTTCTGGTAAGCAATATGTTATATTAATCAGCTCTATATAATGTGGCTTTTATCATATATTGGAATGTATGTATGACCCGTATGTAATGTAATAATTGATCATTTTGCTAAACTCGACCTGCTGTGTTATACAATTCGAATAGCAATGCGATACCGCCGTAATGTAATGTTTGTTAACTATTTACACACGCATACCGTACTTTACATTTTTTAGTGATGAGTATTTTTATTATCAATAGTTTGGAAATGTGTTTTATAGAGAATTACACGATAAAATGATTTACTCGTAATGTAATGCCACCGAATTCCATAATATTTTTAACATTCACAAACGCATATTGCAGTTTGCGTTTTTGTGTTTTATAGAGAATTACACGATAAAATGATTTACTCGTAATGTAATGCCACCGAATTCCATAATATTTTTAATATTCACAAACGCATATTGCAGTTTACGTTTTTGTGTTTTATAGAGAATTACACGATAAAATGATTTACTCGTAATGTAATGCCACCGAATTCCATAATATTTTTAATATTCACAAACGCATATTGCAGTTTACGTTTTTGTGTTTTATAGAGAATTACACGATAAAATGATTTACTCGTAATGTAATGCCACCGAATTCCATAATATTTTTAACATTCACAAACGCATATTGCAGTTTGCGTTTTTGTGTTTTATAGAGAATTACACGATAAAATGATTTACTCGTAATGTAATGCCACCGAATTCCATAATATTTTTAACATTCACAAACGCATATTGCAGTTTGCGTTTTTGTGTTTTATAGAGAATTACACGATAAAATGATTTACTCGTAATGTAATGCCACCGAATTCCATAATATTTTTAACATTCACAAACGCATATTGCAGTTTGCGTTTTTGTGTTTTATAGAGAATTACACGATAAAATGATTTACTCGTAATGTAATGCCACCGAATTCCATAATATTTTTAACATTCACAAACGCATATTGCAGTTTACGTTTTGTGTTTTATAGAGAATTACACGATAAAATGATTTACACGTAATGTAATGCCACCGAACTCGATAATATTTTTAATATTCACAAACGCATATTGCAGTTTACGTTTTTGTGTTTTATAGAGAATTACACGATAAAATGATTTACTCGTAATGTAATGCCACCGAATTCCATAATATTTTTAATATTCACAAACGCATATTGCAGTTTACGTTTTTGTGTTTTATAGAGAATTACACGATAAAATGATTTACTCGTAATGTAATGCCACCGAATTCCATAATATTTTTAATATTCACAAACGCATATTGCAGTTTACGTTTTTGTGTTTTATAGAGAATTACACGATAAAATGATTTACTCGTAATGTAATGCCACCGAATTCCATAATATTTTTAATATTCACAAACGCATATTGCAGTTTACGTTTTTGTGTTTTATAGAGAATTACACGATAAAATGATTTACTCGTAATGTAATGCCACCGAATTCCATAATATTTTTAATATTCACAAACGCATATTGCAGTTTGCGTTTTTGTGTTTTGTAGGGAATTACACAATAAAATTATTTTTGATTACGATGATTCCCTTAAGACTTTGTTATCGTTAAAATTCATTGTTTTTCTTTTGTAATGCTTCAAAATAAATGAATTAATAAAATAATTAATGCAATTTTAAATCGAGATGTTGTTGTATACTTGTAGTTATAAAATATACATATTCTGTATCAATCCTATTTTTGTGAAATGTTTGAGACTGAAATCTGTAGAATGCCCTTTTCCTATTATAGAACGGATGTCAAGAAAAAAACATGTTGTCAAATATCTTGTTTGAAAGTAATTTTTATGACCAAAACAAGTTGGCGGTGAAACAACGAAACACATGGAATATACATCTTAAAAGAGTGGCTCATAAGCAAATATCTTTAATTCTATATTTTAAGAGAATTTAATTCATAAAGAACCCAAGTAACATAAGTGTAAGCTAATTTTTTTCACATGTTGCTTGTGTAACCATATCTGCAATGCTCCCCATGATATTTATTTGTTACAATAACTCCAGAACGCTTCGACTGATTTTCTGACTGATTTTCTGACTCATCGTAACTTTTCTTTAGGACCCTCCTCATACCCAATCAACGATGTCCAATTGAATTTCAACTTTTCAGTGGTAAATACTACATTTGTGATACTTTAATGCATTGTGGGATTTGTTGGCATCTGTCAAACACTGATGTGGACAAAACTGAGTCACATGATCACTTTCAATGCATTGTGAGAATCCAATATGGACGCCATGGTGTTTAAATGCATTTCAATTTTTTAAGTATTGTAAAGTGTTTTTGTTCAATATATGAATTTACTACACAAATAGAGATTTGGATGTAATTATATCTGCATTTAGTGTAGATTTGGAGACAAAAAAACACAGTTTTCTTCAAAAATCATGGTTTTGGGCACAACATAAGCCAAAGTTTTGGCTATAGCGCCATTCGCTGTGATCTTAATAAAAAACGTCAAATTATTGCCAAGTTTGATGGCAAGCGCAAACTGAGGAAAATTAAGGAAAATGTGGGGAAAATGCTTTTTTGACCAACAATTTAAAATAATTTGAAAAAAATAAATACAAAGTAAAAGAACTTTTTACGGCCTCCGTTGAATTTCAATTCGATCGAAAGGTAACGTACTTAATGAACTTTTTTGAGAGATATTTGTTTTTATATTTCTAAAGGACCATAACCCAGGTTATTTTCCTGAACGTGATTGTGAAATTCCCCTTTGATAACAATTTCCTATTAGTAGACAAGCCTTGACATATCGCTTCATACCGGGGATTTGTAATTATTTTGTGCCATGTCGTACCTTCCAGGAAGCAAGCAGGATATGTTTTCTGCAGACGACAATTGCCATTACCTTCTAGCTCAGTTTTCTGCAGTTTATTTAGCAGTGTGCCCACTTTTTGCCGTGTGACTGTCTTTTTTGAAACAATGGATCCGCTCCTCGGGTAGGTGTCTTGACGTACCCCGAGACCACCCGTAGCCTTTTATAGTCAAGGCCCACGCGGCAACTTGGAACACAAACACACGCACACACCCTCACATATGCCGACTTGTGGGGTATTCCTTTGTTCGTTCTATTATCCCTTTTTCTATAAAATTCTCCTGTGGGGTACCAGAATTTCTATAGATTTATTGTGGGGTACCATTGTTCCATTGTGTTTGGTACCCCACAACGAATGATGTGTAAGTACACACACACACACACACACACAGACACACACACACACCCTCACGCACATTGATTTGTGGGGTATTCCTTTGTTCGTTCTATTATCCCTTTTCCTTATAATTCTCCTGTGGGGTACAAGATTTTCTATAGTTACCTTGTGGGGTCCAATTGTTCTATTGTGTTTTGGACCCCACAACGAATGGTGTGTACGTTCACACACACACACACACACACCCATACACGCAGTCACCGTACGATTCAATGCAATGAGCTAGCTGTAATGATGCAGTCGTAGCTAGAATGTCCCCTTTTTATAAGCCTGACACGTCCACAATGACTCTCCAATGCATGCCACCTCTATCCAAATCATAACTAATATAAAACTCTCCTAAAAACATTAACTACCATCCTCATACTAAATACAATTGTGGAAAATGTACTTTGTCCGGCCGTATTTTTTCCAATGTGTTATATCTTATTAATTGTGTAAAAATAGTGGCATGTGGTTATAATACATAAAGTTTTAGTTTATAGGGTTGGGCGATCATACAACGATTAACCCTAGGGGACCACAAGTAAAGTGACCACCCCCGATACCTTCGAATGAATATGAGATGATAAATAGTGGTGTTAAATCTTCTAGAATTTTTACGTTTATCGTGCTACGCGTGTTTACCTCCCGTTGTAAGTGTTACCATTGTTTTATTTGACGATCGACCACTAAAGTAATAAGTAAATATAGAATCATAACTTTATTTCTAATTATAGGGGTCGACCGTGCATGTTTTCAGCAATTTGCGAAAACTTAACGCCATAACCCCAAATTAAAATTAGATATCTCCAATTGCATATGTATACCTCTTAATTTGGCAAACCTTCATCGTGAAGGCGCATCATTGATAACTTTAGAAACACAAATTTTAAATGTCGACCGTCGACGGTCGACAGTCGACAGCATGGCGGGGTGATGCAATGTTTGGCAATCTTCCAACTTGGCACCCTGCCAAATTGAACATGGCCAGCTGCAGCAGGTAAGAAAACAAAAGAGTGTACTGGTATAGTGATAATGAGAAGAAAAAACATCCGTTCTCCTTACTCGTTATCGCTGCAGTGTGACCGGCCCTTTATTCCGGTGAATGTTGAAATCGGGTATATAAAAGTCACTGTTGGACTACGTATGGTGTTCATTTGCAGGAGTGGCATCATGGACGGTGTACATTTACAGTTATTGGGGCGCCGAGTCCGACAAGTGTACTTGATAACTTATAGTCGGGCTGACGAGAAAGTAGTTCGCGATCGCGCGGCCTTTGCCGACATAGTCCTGGATGCGTTCGCAACTTTAGATCATCCTGTGACAGTGATGTGCTGGTGCTGTTGTAAGGAGACGCATTTGAATGGTGAGTTCCATTACCACATGGCCATAAAACTGGAAGTCGCCAGGCGCTGGATGCAAGTGCGAAATGTAATAGCTACTAAGCACGGTGTAAACGTAAACTTTTCAGCAAATCACGATAACTATTTCACTGCATGGCAGTACGTCACCAAAGAAGACGAACATGCTATTATGTCTGAGGGCCATCCCGATTTATTAAATGCACCCCCTCCGCGTACAGCTAGTGCTTCAAGTATACGTCACAGCCTCGTAGAACGCCCCGCCAAGAGAAAGAAAAGGTCCCGCCTGTCGGCCTTTGAGGTCGGCGAACTAGTTGTTTCGAAAGGATTCAAGACGCGTTTGGAGTTAATGGCGTTCGCCAAGAACCAAAAAACATTCGGTCAAACGGATTTAGCCGAATTCATAATGAACAGAGGCGAGAGAGTCGTCAACCAAGTCATAAAGGTAAGAAAACTAGTAAATAACAACATGATTGCATAATTGTACAGCTTATAACTGTAACAAATTATCTATTCCACCATGTAAACACTCTACCCCCCCCCCACTGCCAATTATGCAAGGTACGCGAAAGCACACAGTACAATCAGGCCGGCAGGCTGCGCTTAATCCGCCCGCTTTGGCGCTTGTCTACGTCCATTCGAGGTAAACATCCAAACTGCGCAAGCTCAGTAACCCGTTGACGCACTTTCGTCCAATCAGCTCGCTGGAACCCTAGACGTAGGCTTAGACTTAGCAAAAAGGAGATTTTCTGTATTAGGTTTTTGGGCGCTTACCTTATTATTCAGTATTCAGACAGTGATGTCATTGCTACAGTTACAGAGGTCACATCATGACCTTTCTAATAGTACCAAACATGCACGTTAAATGATAATGGCGCGGCTCGATATAGCGCTTACAAAAGGAGTTCAAACTCGTCTTTTTGGAGCTAACGAGGACGATTTGCAACAAAAATGGACACAGACACGCTTGAGAAAAAGTCTTTATTTTCTACTTTATTGATATTTTTCTAAAAAAGTAAAATAACACACACAAACTTTGATATTTAATGTACCTTAATACACAAAAATCTCAAAATCGATTTCAATGCGATTTTATACGTTATGTGAACTTCAGAGCTTGTTTACGTGAAACGGTCCCTTGGGGGACATTCCTCATTACGATAGAGCGAGTCACAAATTGTCTTTTTTCCCATTTGTTTTGTATTTATCATCATCCGGTGTATTGTTTCCTTTTGTTTTGGGGGGTCACGGAGGGAGGGTGTTTGACCCTCACCCCCACTCACCCTGTCGTTACGCGAGATTTCTGAACACGCGGGGAACTGTTTTTTAAATTTAATTCTAAATAATTGCCATTGAGTATACAGGAAATAATGACAAACGCACATTGTGGAGAATTTGATGGTCATTTGTGTTTGATATTAATAAGGTTCATTCATTCATTCATTTATTAAAGAAATGTTTATTTCAATGTTGTCCCCGTGTTACATTCAATGTATAATACATTACACTGTGACAAATAAAAAAACAAAAAACAAAATATCAGCAACATAAGGTAAATATAACACTGATTTCTATTTGATATTGTATGTTTTCTTATTTATAATTTACTTATTTTTAGGACGCGTGGCAGATGGAAGACGCTCCACGTAATCTCGAAAGAGCAGGACTAAATCGCCTCGAAATTCTACAACAGGCAAGAGCTGTTGATGACTGTGTCTGTCAGGGAGAATGGCTAACATGTGCTGAAGAGGTTCTTCTTAAAAACGGTGTGTGTAAAAACACATTTTCTGATGCAGTTAAAACACTTCTTGTCGAGGGTAGGGGAAAATACCGTAACATCATGATTACTGGACCAGCAAATTGTGGGAAAACATTCCTTTTGAATCCACTTAACAAGATTTATAGAACTTTTACTAACCCGGCAACAACAACTTTTGCGTGGGTTGGTGCACAGAAGGCTGAAGTCATCTTTTTAAATGACTTTCGCTGGACTTCTCAAATATTACCTTGGCAAGACATGTTATTGCTATTGGAAGGTCAACTCGTTCACCTCCCAGCCCCCAAATCTCACTTTGCACAAGATTTAATTCTAGACCACGACACCCCAGTTTTTTGCACTGGAAAGCATCAAATAATTTTTGTTCAGCGTGGGATTGTCGACCAGAGGGAGACCGAAATGATGTCTGTGCGTTGGAAGCTTTTCCCATTCTACTACCAGATTCCCGAAGACAAACAGAAACGTGTACCGCCTAATTATATTCTAAATAAGACATAACACACAATAAAGGGGGCCACTTTCCTACCGTCACGTTAGCAGATTTTCCCAATGGTTGTTATTTATTTTTAAAGAGGGGCTCTAAGGTCAAATTTAGTTTTGTGATTTTCCAATAACTAGAGTCCTTACTAAAGTGTGAAAAAATAACCAAAAAAATTAGTCGCTAACCTCACGTTAAAGTGATGTAAAATGTCATTTTTTTGTATAACCTTCCTGTGTGAAATTTGTTAACATCCAAAGACAACAGTGACGTCACATTTCAACTAAATGGATCTCTACATTTTTGTACAGTGATTTTGCAGTTCATTCCTGAATCTCCACAATATTTGATCAAATCGGCGTTGAAATTGACTTTTTGACAAACCAAAAATTCCTGTCTGGAATGTTACAGACTCATTTACTGTAAGAAAATAGTGACGTCATGTTTCAAATATCGCTCTGAAAGGGTATCAAATAAAATGATATGTTACACCACTTTAAAGTGAAGTTAGAGACTTGTAATTTTTTCACACTTTAATAAGGACTCTATCTATTGGAAAATGAGTGCATCACAAAACTGAATTTGACCTTAGAGTGCCTCTTTAAGTACCTGAACCCGACCAAAAAATGTTTCAACATGTGAATGGACATGCAGGCTTATACTAGAACTAATTTGAGTTGATTTACTTCATTTTGTTATATTTTTATTTATTTTTTCACCCTCAACTTTCCATAAAAATTGGACGGAAAAAGTTACCTCACTTTTCCATACATTTGTTGATGGACATTTTATGGTAATTAAAAAAATAATAGTAATAATCCACTCAAATTATCTTTAGGATAAGCATGCATGTCTACTCAAATGTTGAAATTCTTTTTGGGTGGGTTCAGATATTTAAAAAAAACCTGCTAATGTGACTGTAGGAAAGTGGCCCCCTTTATTGTGGTTTATGTAATAACTGTAACGGTTACAGTTATTAGTAATAGATGGCTTACTATATTTGTGACCAGTTCATTCATAATGATGACTATCCCTTAGATTAGTTTCTGAGTAATCAACTCCAGTTTTTGAAAACTGATGCCCCCCAATAACTGTAAATGTACACCGTCCATGATGGTGCCACTGTTGCAAATGAACACCACACGTAGTCCAACAGTGACTTCATGACACTTTTGAAAATTTAATGAAAAATGCATGTGCATGCTTATTAATTATATGCATGTGATTTGGGTACTAAATTTAATGTTATTCCCATAAGTACTTTATGAGAAACTAAAAAAATATTACTTTTTTGGTAACTTCGTGACATTTTATGTAGTAGTTTATCATAAAGTACGCAGTATGAAATTAATTAATGAATATACGACACAACCTGTGCTAATGTTTACAAAACCAATAAATAATTTTGGAAATATACATTTAAGAACATAAATGAACACTCTAAAAGTTTGCATAATTTATTCATTTTTGTGGAGGGGCTCTAAGGTCAAATTTAGTTTTGTGATTTTCCAATAACTAGAGTCCTTACTAAAGTGTGAAAAAATTTCCAAAAAAATTAGTCTCTAACCTCACGTTAAAGTGATGTAAAATGTCATTTTATTTGATAACCTTCCTGTGCGAAATTTGTTAACATCCAAAGACAACAGTGACGTCACATTTCAACTAAATGGATCTCTACATTTTTGTACAGTGAATTTGCAGTTCATTCCTGAATCTCCACAATATTTGATCAAATCGGCGTTGAAATTGACTTTTTGACAAACCAAAAATTCCTGTATGGAATGTTAGACTCATTTACTGTAAGAAAATAGTTACGTCATGTTTCAAATATCGCTCTGAAAGGGTATCAAATAAAATGATGTTACACCACTTTAAAGTGATGTTAGAGACTTGTAATTTTTTCACACTTTAATAAGGACTCTATCTATTGGAAAATGAGTGCATCACAAAACTGAATTTGACCTTAGAGTGCCTCTTTAAGTACCTGAACCCGACAAAAAAATGTTTCAACATGTGAATGGACATGCAGGCTTATACTAGAACTAATTTGAGTTGATTTACTTCATTTTGTTATATTTTTATTTATTTTTTCACCCTCAACTTTCAATAAAAATTGGACGGAAAAAGTTAACTCACTTTTCCATACATTTGTTGATGGAAATTTTATGGTAATTAAAAAAATATTAGTAATAATCCACTCAAATTATCTTTAGGATAAGCATGCATGTCTATTCAAATGTTGAAATTATTTTTGGGTGGGTTCAGATATTACAAAAATAAATTACAAGCATAATAAAAACTTTCTACTTTGACTGTGTGAAGTTATTTCTTTTTCAGAGAAGTATTGTACCCCCCTCCCCCTACAAACCTTGCCGGGAAGAACCTAGGGTAAAGAATTTTTTCCTCGGAGGTGGACCGTACCCCCCCGCACCCCCAGCTCAATGTTGAGTCATTGCATGCAGTCCCACTTTGTACGCACAGACCATGGAGGTAGGAATAGACAGCCTAATGTACACGCAACCCTCTACAACATTGAGCTGGGGGGGGGGGTGACGGTCGACCACCACCCACCACTCTTGCATTTGGCTGAGCAAATACTGGTTAGTGAAAAAACAATTAAAAAAATAATTCCGATGCCTGACACACCCACCCACCCACCCATACATGTAGACCACAGCAAACTGAGGCGATACTTGCTATTCTATCAAACGGAGGACAGTGGTACAATTTGGGTAGTATCTATCAAATTGAGGACAACATACACAATCACTGTCTGTGAGGATTACCTGCACTTTAGGCATATGGCATAATGTTTTCTTAGTGCTTGGGAGATATTAACTATCTGTAAGCATCTTCCGCATAATTAGTCAGCATAAATAGTCAGCATAATTAGTCAATGAACACAGGAATGATAAATCTGCTCGCTGGGCAATTTGGAGGTACATTTGTCTTTTTGGCTTAACTTGTTTTTCTATTGTCTGTTCACAAGGCGTACAATACCTTTTCAGTTCACTCTAACTTTCAACTTTGATAGAGCTTCATTGTGTTTTTGCAAAAGTCTTTAATGTTCCGCCACGTTCGAGTCGCGAGTGCCACAGGACAGGCCGTTTCAATGTCACGTTTGCCGGGTAGTTTCTTCATCAGAAAAAATCTCTGTAGTCCCTCCATGACGTCTCTCTTCTCTTCTACAGTCCATGGACGATGCTGCCCTCTTCGAGATAACGGGGAGGCCCGACTAGTGGATGGGACACTGGCTTCACAAGTTCCTATAACACAAAGTAATTAAAAAGACAATTTAGACATAGGAAATCATTCACTCTCGGTGCAGCCAGCTAGAGACAGAGAAAGAGAAATAATAATAATAATAATAATGTGTGGACTTATATAGCGCACGTATCCACCAACTGAGTGGTGCTCAAGGCGCCTATTATTACCCCTGCTCATCAGGCTCATAAATCATTCCTGAAACCATCTCAGCTCCCTGGGGAGTATACAGCTCAATTGCTGCCATTACAGCACATATAGGGCTAATCAACCAACTCTGCCCTCACAGGTACCCATTTAACCCCTGGGTGGAGAGAAGCAATTATGGTTAAGTGTCTTGCTCAAGGACACAAGTGTCACGGCCGGGATTCGAACCCACATTCTGCTGCTAACACCAGAACTTGAGTCCGGTAAGCTAGACCGCTCGGCCACGACACTCCATTAATAGAGAGAAAGATAAATAGAAAGAAAGATAGAGAAAAATAGATGGACTGAAAAACAGATGGAAACAAAAAATATAAACAGCCAAAACTTACTGTTATCACTAGAATCATCACTCGAGTCACAGTAGTCAGAAGAATCACTGCTGCCGTCATCAGTGGTGAAGCCCTCTACAAATAAATAAAGAACAACAAAGAAATGATTAAAGTATTTCTGCTCGCGTAAGAATGTGCTGGCCACGGTGGAGGGGGCGAGAGGGGATGAGAAAATGTCGGTCACCTACATGTAGGCAATTGGGAGCGAACAAAAAAAGTGAGGTACACACAGAGGAGATATTAGTTTTCACAGTGGCTGTACGTACCTCCAGTGACATGTAACTCTTGCAGTGATTTGCATTGCTGGGACTCCAAGTTGCCCCTCTCCAAGCTGAGGAAAAGTCGTGACAGTTGAGTAACCCTCTGGACGGTATCTGGCATCTGGTAGTATTCACGATGGACTCGCAAATCGTGACCCATGAAGTCTGCCAGGGTTTCCAGCTGATGGTCCTTCAAGGCAAGAATTTGTGACGCAGTCGCTACATGTTTCCGAAGTTTGGTAGAGCGGATGCTGTCGGCATTGTCGAGGCCTGCATCGTTTGCATACGCTCTGAGACAGTCACTTCCTCGAATATGGCTCATGCCTCCATAACAAGACCGTGCAAACAAGTACACGTTATCCTGTGCAACTCCAGCTTGAATTCTCTTTGCAGCCAGAGCATTCAACCACGTCATGGCCTCGTTGCTGAGAAGGACCGGCACAGTTCTGCCCCTCTTACCAACTATTTCAACGACTTTGAACATTTTGCAGAGGTGCCTTTCGAGATCAGTGAGCACGCAGTCCCTATTGACAACAGATGTACTGTGCTTGTTGAAATCTTCAACTTTCATCTTGGAAACCTCACCCTGCCTTCTGCGATTGAACATAATGAAGCTGCACAGTGTGACCTCATTCAATATCTTCCAGGGTGCGATGACTTGTTTCCCCCGGGCAGCTTGAAGGAGTCGCAATTGCCTGTCACCAGTGTCATTGAGAAACGATGACATTTTAACCACATCAGCATTTGTGGGGAGAACGGTGGGTTTATTACGCTTTCCTTGGTACAGTTTTCTGTGCGCATGGGTGGACACATGTTCTCTCCATTTCATTTCACACAATTGCAGGAACTGGTCGGATGTTTGTGCTTTGTGCCTTTCACCGGACTCCAGAGCATTTCCTTTGAGAATGACTGCACATTTCTTGATGGAATGCCCAATCTTCAATGCTAGAGATGGAACATTATACAACTGGTTGACTTCACTGAAGCCTGCGATATCCTGAACAGCCTTGAATATATCATTGAGGTGGTGGGGATGGATGAATACTTCAAGTGATGCATTTGGTAGGTTGGTGTTTTTTCGCAGTTGGATGACGAGGCGACCCAATTCGCGTAGCTTGTTTCGGATATAGCCATGTTGAGCTACGTCGTGGCCGAGCTTCAGGTATTCACGTTTGGCTACTTCGATAATCAGTGAATCGGTTTTGACTATGAGAGATATATCATCTCTCTTCATGGGACTTAAAACTTTGTTCAACTTGAAAGATACACCAACAGGAGGAGGTTTCAACAAATCACTCTTGTGAGCCACTCGTCCACGCCTACAAGCTGCCATACACCCTCCATCAGTATGTGCATTGAGTACAGGCTTAATTGGGCACCGGTGTCTCCAAAGATCACTGCGTACATAATAACCAAAACAATATATGCACGGTCCATAGTCATGGGGATCTGCCTTATGATTGGGCCTATATGCCACAATGAGGACACCCTCACCCTCTCGAAGTACTTTGCAATTGTGTCTGTGATTACCAACATTACGTATTTTCAACAGAAGATTGTTACGGGCACTACGGTCGGTCTCCGAGGTAATATCTACAACTTCTCTTTCTTCCTTATGGCAAGACCGAAGATGACGGGGCAGCTTAGCCTGAGGTTCGTCACAGTAACAACAAAAGTGTTTTTTGTCCCATTTCCTTTGACCACCCATATTACTGGTCTGCATGACTGTCACGCCGCAGTTCTCATCGGGTTCAAAATCGTCAGGTGACCTGTGTGGCTCGTTAGTCGGGCTGCTATGACATCCCGAGGGTTCAGGGGTAACACTGGAAAGGGTTGGTTGGCCACCGTCATCCCTGCACTGTGGCGATGATGGGTGGACCAGCTAGAATGAAATAAAACAGACATATTTATCAGCAGTGGATACACGCTATTTTCGATCTGGGAAAGGCTGCAGTGAAAGGGAAGGGGGGGGGGGAGCTACGGCCAAACCCCATTAACCCTCCTATTATCAGTGTAGTTCTTCACAAAGTGGACCCATACTTCAAAATGTCTCAACTGGGACATATTGTGGTACGCACTTTCTTATCTAATGATTAATGGCATAGCCCAAGGCTCTTCAGAGAGATGAGGTAAACTGAAGCAGCCACCTGCTTTGTTTCATTGCAAGGCTAACTTGAAATAAACCAGTGCAGTAAATTGCGGTATACACGTACTGTGTGAGGATCTGTGTGAGGGTATCCATGTACCATTCTTGTGTACAGTATGCAATATTTTGAGGCATACACACAAAAAGCATTGTGTACTCAGCAGTTCTTTTTTTGCAGCATTTTGAAGACTGCATGTATAGAAGGGTTAATGTGTGTGTAAGGTACTTACTTTACAGGGCAACTTCTTTTGGTGACGACCCCTGCGTTCCATGTTGCTAAAGATACTTATAGCATACGCATTGACTCACTGGGGAAAAATAATATAAATCACAAACCTGAATTAGTACAGACTAACCCTCCTACAATCAGTGAAATTTTTCAAGCAAGCCATTCACGCCACTACAAGCCATTGCTATGGTAGGCAGTGGCTCCTCATAGCTATATTGCATAGTAACATAATGCCTCATATGTCCGTTGGTTTAAGTGGTTTGTGATTGACATATTGCAGGGCATATTACTTTGTTCCAGACTCAGTGGCTGGTGGTAGGTTACTATGGAAAGTCTGTGTTTACAAAATAACTGCTGAAAATCCCAATGGATGATGGAGGCTTGGTATGGTTTATTGGTCTCAATGGCTGATGGTGATTTATTATTGGGAGTTTGGTGGCGATGGGTATTTTGCAGAACACGCGGAACTCAGCAGAACCCTGCGGAACGCATATAAAACAACAAATACAGAGATACATACGCAGCCTAATAAAGAAGAAACCTTTCAAACTTGCTTCCATTTACCAATATCTGCAAAATCGGCCCATATTAATAGACTTTTATAGCATTCAGTCATGTTAATGCTTGCAGAACGCTGTGTTCTGCACAACAGTACAAATTTAACAAACGACAAGCGTTCTGCAAGCATTAACATGACTGAAGGCTATAAAAGTCTATTAATATGGGCCGATTTTGCAGATATTGGTAAATGGATGCATGTTTGGAAGGTTTCTTCTTTATTAGGCTGCGTATGTATCTCTGTATTTGTTGTTTTATATGCGTTCCGCAGGGTTCTGCAGAGTTCCGCGTGTTCTGCAAAATACTCACACCCGAGTTTGGTTACAGTATAACCTGCCAAAAAATCAGGTCAACTGTGGTATACATGTGTCTTTGTATGCATGTATGAGTGTTGGCTCTGAAAAGAGCCGTTGGTGGTCGTCGCTTTGAACAGTGTACTCTGCTCGAAATGTCTAGACTACCAACGGCTCTTTTCAAAGTCAACACTCCTCCCAAAGAGATTACTAGTTACACATGGTTGTACCCGCAAGTTTACTACTATAGTTATACTAGTATAGTTTTACTATCATCCACACGGAAATTCATCCACACCATAGCCTTCAACCATCACTTACTAATACTATATAAATAGGACCTAGTTTGGTGTTAAAATGACAGCTCTATACTGTGTTTGGTATAATGTATTGTTCAATAAACTTAAAATATAATGATTATAAAAGGGTTATAATAAGTCAGCTATGTGGCATTTCATAATATTAAACCCAAGAGGCTGTGATCGCTAATTATTATATTACATGTTAATGTCATTATATTAAATGATTACACTACAGGCAGCCTACGACAAACGTTGCATTGAACTTAGCCTAAATAACAAATGCATCTGAGAGCATACTTTTAAAATTTCCAGTAATTTTCTATAGACACATTTTAGTACATAAATCGTTAGTAATAGTACACTTGACTTGGCTTACCTGTATCTTGTGAGCGGCTGAAAAATACCGTCTTCTCTCTGGCACTAGCAGGCACGCACTGGTGGAAAGGACGCTATCTTTGAGTATACCAATAAGCATATCGTAAACATGCTGATGACAACAATAGCAAACGCGTCTCCACATGTCCAAAGGCGATTCCGTAAAGTCCCGGACGAATGTGTTACGTCACACTCCGTCGGTTTTTCTCATAAGACCGAGGACGGCTTTCAAAACGTGAGATATTTCACTGGCCGTCATAAATATGCTCAGAGTTGCCAATTTTCACGTTAGTTCAAATAGAGGACGTCCTCGTTTTGCATCGCGTGCTCGGTTGACGAGTATGAATTTACATGGAAGACCTCACTTGACGTGATTAACACGTACACCCACACACACACACACACACACACCCTCACGCACATTGATTTGTGGGGTATTCCTTTGTTCGTTCTATTATCCCTTTTCCTTATAATTCTCCTGTGGGGTACAAGATTTTCTATAGTTACCTTGTGGGGTCCAATTGTTCTATTGTGTTTTGGACCCCACAACGAATGGTGTGTACGTTCACACACACACACACACACACACACCCTCACGCACATTGATTTGTGGGTATTCCTTTGTTCGTTCTATTATCCCTTTTCCTTATAATTCTCCTGTGGGGTACAAGATTTTCTATAGTTACCTTGTGGGGTCCAATTGTTCTATTGTGTTTTGGACCCCACAACGAATGGTGTGTACGTTCACCCACACACACACACACACACACACACACACACCCAGACCGTTGTTGCTATCACTATGTGGACATTCCTTTGTTCTCATGTACTTAAGCACAGTAATTTCTTAAAATCGTTCCCATTTCACACAGAAGAGTGTTTTTTGAGCGGTTTTCGTTCTATTTTTCCCTTTTAATAATATCCTTCGATTTAAGTCAACGAACCTGCTTAGACAAATCACTAATTTCAGAGATATTCGTACTTTTCCAAAGTCCAAAAACACTGTGTGGACGTGTGTAAGTCCACACAGTGCACAGAGTTCCTACACTGTGTGGACATCCTTTCTTCCGAAGTCCACATAGTGTATGCTACGCCTGTGCACACCCTCACGCACATTGATTTGTGGGGTATTCCTTTGTTCGTTCTATTATCCCTTTTCCTTATAATTCTCCTGTGGGGTACAAGATTTTCTATAGTTACCTTGTGGGGTCCAATTGTTCTATTGTGTTTTGGACCCCACAACGAATGGTGTGTACGTTCACCCACACACACACACACACCCTCACGCACATTGATTTGTGGGGTATTCCTTTGTTCGTTCTATTATCCCTTTTCTATATAATTCTCCTGTGGGGTACAAGATTTTCTATAGTTACCTTGTGGGGTCCAATTGTTCTATTGTGTTTTGGACCCCACAACGAATGGTGTGTACGTTCACACACCCACACACACACACACACAGACCGTTGTTGCTATCACTATGTGGACATTCCTTTGTTTTCCTGTACTTAAGCACAGGAATTTCTTAAAATCGTTCCAATGTCACACAGAAGAGTGTTTTTTGAGCGGTTTTCGTTCTATTTTTCCCTTTTAATAATATCCTTCGATTTAAGTCAAAGAACCTGCCTAGACAAATCTCTAATTTCAGAGATATTCGTACTTTTCCAAAGTCCAAAAACGTTATGTGGACGTGTGTAAGTCCACACAGTGCACAGAGTTCCTACACTGTGTGGACATTCTTTGTTCCGAAGTCCACATAGTGTATGCTACGCCTGTGCACACACACACACACCCTCACGCACATTGATTTGTGGGGTATTCCTTTGTTCGTTCTATTATCCCTTTTCCTTATAATTCTCCTGTGGGGTACAAGATTTTCTATAGTTACCTTGTGGGGTCCAATTGTTCTATTGTGTTTTGGACCCCACAACGAATGGTGTGTACGTTCACACACACACACACACACACACACACACACACAGACCGTTGTTGCTATCACTATGTGGACATTCCTTTGTTCTCATGTACTTAAGCACAGTAATTTCTTAAAATCGTTCCCATTTCACACAGAAGAGTGTTTTTTGAGCGGTTTTCGTTCTATTTTTCCCTTTTAATAATATCCTTCGATTTAAGTCAACGAACCTGCTTAGACAAATCACTAATTTCAGAGATATTCGTACTTTTCCAAAGTCCAAAAACACTGTGTGGACGTGTGTAAGTCCACACAGTGCACAGAGTTCCTACACTATGTGGACATCCTTTCTTCCGAAGTCCACATAGTGTATGCTACGCCTGTGCACACACACACACACACACACACGTGTGTAAACACCGGCATTCGGGGACTTCCTTTGTCAAATTCCTTTGTCCAAAAATACGGGGACGGATTGTTCTCCATTGTGAGAGCAACCGGGGACCATTGTCCCTTTTGTTATACGTCCCCGGTTTGAATGCGCTCACACACACACACACACACACACACACCCTCACGCACATTGATTTGTGGGGTATTCCTTTGTTCGTTCTATTATCCCTTTTCCTTATAATTCTCCTGTGGGGTACAAGATTTTCTATAGTTACCTTGTGGGGTCCAATTGTTCTATTGTGTTTTGGACCCCACAACGAATGGTGTGTACGTTCACACACACCCACACACCCTCACGCACATTGATTTGTGGGGTATTCCTTTGTTCGTTCTATTATCCCTTTTCCTTATAATTCTCCTGTGGGGTACAAGATTTTCTATAGTTACCTTGTGGGGTCCAATTGTTCTATTGTGTTTTGGACCCCACAACGAATGGTGTGTACGTTCACCCACACACACACACACACACCCTCACGCACATTGATTTGTGGGGTATTCCTTTGTTCGTTCTATTATCCCTTTTCCTTATAATTCTCCTGTGGGGTACAAGATTTTCTATAGTTACCTTGTGGGGTCCAATTGTTCTATTGTGTTTTGGACCCCACAACGAATGGTGTGTACGTTCACACACCCTCACACACACACACACACACACACACGTCACGGGAGTGGCGACAAAACGAGCGCCTTTACCAGTTATATTTCTCAGTAAAGAAAAACAAACCCATAAGTTACCGATTATAGTTTCCGTTGAATCTGCTACCTTTGTGTGAGACAACAGTTTCCTGTTAGTACACAATGCTACAATGCTTCACACCGGGGTTCAGTAATGTGACCTTGTTTACTTGAACCTTTCAGGAAATAGCAACCACAACCATGACGTGTACTGTATCTTATGCAAACATTGAGACACACAACTCAACTTTACATGTTCACTGTACATTATATACATAGTGTGTTCAGACAACAAATTGCACTCAGTTCTAGAGGTGCATGAAGAAAACGAAATAAACATTATCTGAGTATAAAGCATTTGAGCTCCTAGTGATAACATGTCATGTCAATGTTATTTTGATAAGACGAACTGTACGTATGTTTTCAGAGATCAGTTTCCCTGAAAAACATGGCAAGGCAAAAGAATTTGTTCCGGTGTCGTAATGCTTCTATGTTGTAACTCATTGGTTTGCTATTTAAAAGCAGCTGTGTTCGCTTACTCCGTTCATATATGCGTTGGTGTTATTGTGTTTAAACTCCCTGTTGCATCCTTTCCAATACGTTCTTGTGTATTCTGGTAGGCCCAACCTCTATCCATCACATTAGTTGCTTCTATGCATCAACAAGTCAGCACAATGCCGGCCATTTTGCTGTGTTTGTTCGTTTTGGTTACATCAGTCAGAAGCATATATTATTCCCAGGAAGGTAAGTAAACTTCATTTCTATTAAATACAATGTAAAATAACTAATTGATTTTAGTTTTGTTCTGTTGGTGGAACACTGGATGTGAAATTCAAAGGCAGCAAGTTTGAAGTCAGCATCAATATTCACAAATGTATTTCTTTTTATGTCGTTTATTGGTATTCCAAGTTTGGTGAAATTCAGTCTTGTTTTTTTCTTCTAATCCTGCCGCCAGAGGGCGCTGTGACAGGTGATGACGTAATATTTTTGAATAGGTAAGATGTCAATAGTTATTTCATCCACTGAAGGCAAAGTCAATTCACTATTACATTGGCTGCAGACCCTCGGGAATAATTCCAAACACCTAAAAAAATAACAAGAGGTGTTCGGGTATATCTCGAAAATCTAAATCATAAATTTGCTATATTAGGATGAATGCAAACAAATCTATAGGAGATGTGACCCATGATCCATTTTCTGCATAAACATTATAAATGATACATGTATTTGGTGGATAACAGCTCAGTGAGTAACTACACTCGAGTAATTGTGTGTGGCACATATGCATAATGTTCGTTGTGTCTGAGGCATTGAGGGCGCAATGTATTAAAATTAATAATTAATAATTAAATAGAAAAATAAATTAGTGTTGAAATTATTACGTCATTGTTATTTAATAGAGAAATCTGATACATTTGTTATTAGAGAAATCTAAGAATTCCAAGGATTGTCTGAGCAAAATATGAAGTCATTCTGAGCTTGGCAACTTTTTACTATTTAAAGTTTCATCGAAAAGAAGAAGAAAAAACCACAGATAAGTGTTTGTTGACTAAAAAGCACACGGTGTTCGTATGAACTTCCGGTTTAATCAAATTATCATTAATGATTCCCCAATCATATTTTGCAAAGGTCTGTCATCTTTTATTGTAACAATATCAGTTTCACATTCAAAGGACCTATTAGTTTTGCATTAGAATGTGTTGAATTTGAACTTTCATTTAAACTTCCAGTTTCTACCGGAAGGAGAAGTCACATTAGGGTTATGTTTGTGTACGAAATGTCACATAATTCGCAAGCTTTAAGATGATGCAAACATTTTGATTTTATCTGTTTCATGGGGTATGATTTTTTTGAAATATTAAACTTTGATTTAGTGTAATTCGATATCTGATAAGATCATCATGACGTCAAAACTTAACAGATAACTACATGATAAGGTCTCAGTATGTGTCAAGTGTTAAGGTTCTGTGAACTTTGCAACTTTGAGATAGAAAAAGTACTTTTCTAAAATGAGTCTTAAGGGCAGTTTTGAATGATGCTCGAAATGGGTCTCATTGACTCGCGGTTTGAATAATATGCGAGTTGTATATTTAGGCATATAATATGATAAGTAGTTCTGATGATATGATGGTAATCTGCCAAGGGACGAGCAATAAACATACAACAGGATCTTGAAGACGATTCAAGACCACAAAGTGCTATGATCGTGTATACAAACAACCTGTGAAAGTTTCAGTTTGGTTGTAGACGAGCCATAATTAATGGGCTTCAACGGTTTTTGTGCACAGGGACGGAGGCTAATCGGGGGTAGTGAAGTCTAAGGCAGGGAAGCAAGGGGAAGACACCTCCCCCACCCTAAACCAACCACTAATGTACTGTAAAAATTGTGTTGATTCAACATTTTAAAGTGTTCGATCAGTGACAGCTCTTTATAAAGTTGGATTTAACTTTTCAAAGTGTTGTCACTCACTGAACTCCTAAAAGGTTGATTCAACACTTTAGTTTTAAGAATGTATCTGCCGAAACAAAACTGAGCTAGAAGATAATGACAATTGTCATCATGTCTGCAGAAAACAAATTCTTCTTGCTTCCTGGAAGGTACAACATGGCACAAATTACAAATCCCCGATGTGATCGAAGCAATATGTCAAGGGTCGTCTGCTAATAGGAAATTGTTATCGAAAGGAAATTACCTAAGCAAATTCAGAGGAAACTAAATACCGGTTATGTTTATCCAGTTTCTTTAGCTAGATGTATACAAACAAATATCTCTCAGAAACTTGAGCTTTCGATCGAATTAAATTTCAACGAATGCAGTTGATGAGGTCGCCGTAAGTGGCTCAATATCTATTTAAAAAAAAATTGTTTGAAATGTTTGGTGAAAAACAGCATTTTCCCCATATTTTCGATCACCACTAAAGGGCACTATAGCCACAACCTTTGCAAATTGTGTACATAAAGACATGATTATTGAATATACTAGCACAAAATTGTGATTTGTTTTCAGCAAAAGGACAATAAATGCAGATATAATCACATCCATAGTACTGCTGATGTCGTAAATTTATATACTGAGCAACAATACTTTTTAATAAAAAAATCATGAAAATGTTTCTAAACGTTACCAGAACAAATGAAAGGTGAATGAAAAACAGACAGGTGTAAAAATAAAACTTAAAAAACAAAATTAAGGTTTGAAAGAGCAGATTTGTTATGAAGTTTACCACTGGTTCAAAACAGTAATGTTTAAGTTTAACATCATTATTTTGATGAACCGGCAATAAAGAGAAACGGTTCTTGATAAGATGCTTGTAATTGTTAAGAACCTTATGGGCATAGAACATGATTTCTAGAAATTTGACAGCACTGAGAAAACGGGTTTAACATTAAAATTAGAGGGAAAAAAGTTGAAACGCAATAACACAAACACGTAGATATGAACCAAGTAATAAGCGAGCACAGTTTCCTTTAAATAGCAAACACATGCGCTCCAATTAATATAGAACACTGGAACTTTATTGTCATATTTTCTTGAGATGTTTCTCCAACGCCTTCGGGATTGTACCCAGTGCTCCCACTACCACAAGAACAACCTTCACTTTGACTTGCCACAATCCTGATGTGACAGCTCAAAATGAATATATCACGACATGGATGGTGTACATTTTAAGCGGTCTTCTTCTTTTAATGGTGTGACTGCATTTACTCAAAAGAAAAACCCTGAAAAGATACAAAATACAATTCCTGTATAAATATAATGAATTGGAAAATTCTAATAAAAATAATAAATGTGAAATTTTCTTACACTGTACCGTACTTTAACTCAAAAGTTAAGTTTTTGTCCTCCACGAAAATACAAAGCATGGGAATGCCTTAACTTGCAAAGTCAAATAGAGAAACAAATAACTATGTATAGCACAAGTGTAATTGAATGACCTCTATCAATGTGAAGTTAATAAATCACAGACTTGACCCAGTCTATTCATCATTCAAATAAAGAAAATTAAGTGTGAATATAATAAGATAAAATATAATAAAAAAGATAACTATACTAACTTGATAAATTAAAGATAAAAATAATAATCAAATCGTGAAGAATAAGAAATTATGTAAACAGCAATGGATAAAACTAATAAGTAACTAAAATAAAATACAAGTATTTTAGGCTAAGTTGTTATTTACCCTATGCTCTAGAAAGTTAAATACCCAAGAGGACAATAAAACTGGTGGTTATTCCTAGTGGTTGCTTAATGAAATGAGAAATAGAAATGATCACATATCAATTGCTGGAGATAAGAACATAAATAAATAAGCATACTATTATCAATAACAAAGCAATATCGATGGACAGAATTGTGTGCAAACCTGTAGGCAATTGGTAATTAGATTTCATATGCTCTAGAAACACTCAGCTAATAGTCTAGGGACTTGATACTCCAGAAATGAAATGAACATGCCATGCAGGTACAAAGTTCAATGGAGAATCACACGAACGAAAGCAAGAAAGTTCTTGATCCAGGGAAATCAGGAAAAAGAAGTGAAGATGGGGCTAGTAGAATAAATGAAGGTGCAAAACGAAAGTAGAAACAATCGGTGAAGTCACCACAACAACACGCTAAAACATCAAGGCCATCCACGGCACATCAGCTGGCTGGAGGCAACTGTTGAACAACCTATGTTCAAAAATATAAAATAGGTGATGTTGTGTCTTGCAGACGATTGTAGCGATTATGACTTTTTGATGCTTACTGGACGAAGGCTGGAGTCACAATGGCCCAAATCGCCCACTAGAACACCACATGGCCAAATTCCTCCTTCTTACATCATAAATCACCCAAACCAAGTCAGACAGAGAGGAGACCATAGCCTGGGTCCATGGTAATAAAACCCTTGGTCCTAAAAGGTTGCTTACATGTGTGGGAATTAGAGTTGTACAAGTCACAACCAAAAGTTGCACATTTTTGGGGGGTGTGACACAAACAACATTGCTGAAGAAATTTGAAATTTGCTGAAGAGTGTTTTAGAAACCATAGTGGTCATAAACATTGGTCAATATTCGGGGTCAAAGGTCAAATGTAGTGTTTTAGGCCATGGTTGTTTGCAGTAAATTAGTATAGTTTTTATATACTGCCTATAAATTATAGCAATATCCAGATTGATTACCATGCAATAAGAAAATATATTTTATGTTATCACTTGCATGTTAAAAATAAAAGTGTTTTAATAGCAGCGAACCCCCTGTTCCCCCACCTAAATTTGGTTGTGCATACCCCGAAATTGTTTATTCTACTGACATTGTAGATTCAAAAAGACCTTCCTCAGATTGGACAACATCACATTTCATCAGACTAGCATAACGCTTCTTTCTGTACAATAGCCAAACCACGGCACTGATTTATTCTATGATCAGGACTGGAGGAGGAGGAGGCCTTAATGACCTTTCCATCTTAAAGTCTACAACACGCTGGATGAGGATGGTAGTTCGCCAAAGGTTATCTCAAATTTATTGCGAAACCACCTCAATTTGGTACTCTACACTGGGTTGGAAAGATGGTAAAGGATATTGGGTCGACGACGGGCCAACCCTGCCACAACGTCGGCATTTGTTGGGCCAACGTCGGCACGTCCAACGTTCGTATCACGTATTAGTAACACGTTGGGACAACATAATATTTTATGATTGACCCAACATCGCCACAACTTTGGGCCAACGTATGCATGCTAGGCTGGGTAGACCTACACTGTAAAAAAATTCCCGGTCAAACGTAGTGCAGAGGGTTTAAATATTTCCATATATTTACGGGTACCGTATTTTCCTAACTGGAAATGAATCTACGGTTAACGTATTATTTACGGTATTTAAGCAGTTAAGGTTGAAACGTCAACGGGATGCTGCATTTACTATGGGATGGATCTGTATATATTAATTGGGGTTAATCGATGCAATTGTTTATTTTACACAAAGTCTTTCACTTACCTACACGTACGCGTAGTCTGGTTCCTTTTTCAACGACCCCTCTCCAGTTACTAATGTTTAGAACATGTATCCTTTATATACTGTCTTTTCAAATCTCTTTTCAAATCATGGTGTCATGCAATTATAATCTATATTTCAATATGTGAAATTTCGAATGTACTTTTTTACATCAAAATAGAAGAGAACACCAAATTCTTAACTTTTTATCATAAAGTTAACAGTAAATATTTGAAAATGGCTTAAACTTACCCATTTTCACATATTTCAACCTTGGAAATGATTCGAACACAAGGCTAGGTCAAATTAAGGTCAGATGATTTACATATTGGATATATCCCAGAGTGCAATGGGAGCGGCCTTAATACGGGTTTTGGCCGTAAAACACTGAAAAGGGATGATACGGTAATTCACCGTAGGATTTTACACACTTTTCGCCGTAAAATTACGTGTTTTTTTTAAGTGTACAATGCCCTGCCTCTTCGGAAATTAAAACACCATTGGATTTTGACGTCGGCACAACGTATGATGCGCCGTAGTTAGGTTGCCCACATTATAACTACGTTGTGCCAACGTTGAAAATTGACCTGTTATACTGTACAACATTTGCCGACGTTGACAAAACCTTAGGACGCCGATGTTACGTTGCCCACATGTATGTAACTACGTTGTGCCAACGTTGAAAAATGACCGGTTATACTGTACAACATTTGCCGACGTTGGCACAACCTTAAAACACCGACGTTACAATGCCCACATAATACTTACGTTGTGCCAAGGTTGAAAATCGACCTTGTATACTGCACAACATTTCCTGACGTTGGCACAACCTTAGGACGCCGACGTTACGTTGCCCGTATTATAACTACGTTGTGCCAACGTTGAAAATTGACCTATTATACTGCACAACATTTCCCGACATTGGCACAACCTTAGTACGCCGATGTTACGTTGTCCGTATTATAACTACGTTGTGCCAACGTTGAAAATCGACCTGTTGTACTTCATACTGTTTGCCAACGTCCGTACAACGTTTAGAAAGTAACTCCGACCTTCCCGATGTCCGTACAACGTTCGTTTTTTGACGCCGACTTATCCGACGTTCACCGACGTCGGCCCAATATATGCATGTTAGCTGGGTGGTATTCACAAGAGAGCTGCCAAATTGCTAGAGAAGAAGTTAGGAAGAAAAGTATTCTTCCTGGCCTGTCGTAACTAACGTTTTAGAATTCATAGTTGGTGCTGCATGGGAACAGCTGTTTGGCAATGTCAAGAGCCATGACAACCCTTTGTTCAAAGAGTTGAAGGAGGCCTGGTTATAGGGATTGACATGGAGAACCTCAATATACTGACAACTAGGACCAGGCAGAACAGTTTGCTTTGGGAGAAGAGGGAGCAGACCATTACATTGCTCAATGACATCCTCTCCACGCCATCATCATACTTGTTGGCATACCCCCTCCACTTTAGCAGACCAGGAGCAATACATCAGGCAAGATGGATGGCAATTAACATCTACTTCATGAAAGTTTTCATGTTTGGGGATGAGATCGGGTATGATGCTGTGACACAAAACAACCTGCAGAGGATCAACAGTTTCTTGATGCTCTTTTTGTACTCATCACATTGGATGACAGCCACAGTGTTGCTGATGCACCAAATTATTGACCTGCAGCTGATACATGACATGATGAAGTACCAGACGATAGATAGAGCTAGAGGTGGCTGATGCAGCCCAATGCAAGATGATAAAACATGGATGCTACCTCACTCAAGAAGTGGTCATATTCAACTTGTTCAGCACAGGTCCAAGAAAGACCAACACAATGGAAGGCTTGATGGCAACCAATTTGTTCAACATAGAAACACCAGATGAACTCAGAAATGGGAAACCTGTTTTCCAAACCATCTCAAAGGACACCGCATTTGTTGATCTTACTGGGCCAGAGTCACACTTCATATTCATTGCTCTCAATTTAAGTTCTAATTGGCTATCCTCTACTGTGGACACATGGTCTCGTTAACCAGATTTCATTGTTGCAGAAAGATTTGAATGACATAGCAGATTAAGAGGTGTGAAGATGATGAGTGACTTTGCCAACATCGCTACTGGACTGTCAGGGAGCACGACCAAACCAGAGAAAGAGATCCTGCTAATCGTATAATTGATTTTCAGACTCAATCAAAAATCCGCTTTTATTTGATCTGAAACAAAGTTCACAAAATACACAGGTTAACAATAAAGCTTATCTAGTAACTGGTTATGTAAAGTGGTACTGAAATGTGTAAATCATCCTCAAAGGTCACCTTCAGTTTAGCAACAAAACTTTCAAACGCAGACGTATTAAAGCTTCTGCTATTATCTGAACACATGTCTATTATCTGCTCCTTAATTTCGTCCCCACAACAACACTGTTTATAAACCTAAGACTGAACGGAAACTACTGAATCACGTAAACTTTTAGCCACAAATTCACGTTAAAACAAATCAGCTCAATTTTCATCTTGTTATCAAATTATAAGGAAATGAAACTCACTTCTATTGTAGGACTCTTCCTAACGAACTGTCTGGCATAAAAACAATACTGGTGAACAATACTGGTCACATGTAAAAAAAATGTATAATATTCAACACAAGAGGGCACTGTTCAGGTTGTAATTCCTATTGCTTGCTCACTGAAACAATTACTACTGACCCCAAACAGCGAGCTCGGCTTCTGCAAGCAGTGGAGTTGCACCCTAAGACAGGCTATGTATTAGTAAAAATTGGCAATATTATGACCCCAATTGTTTCCAAAGCACTCAGACTCATCCATCGGTACTGTGCTTCGCATAAAATCAAATCGGCATGTCAGTAGTAGGATGTTTAAGCGTATTGGTCAAAGACGATGTACACCTATATGCAAATTTGTACCTTTGACCCCACATTTTTACCCATATGTTATGTTTCTATGGTTTCCAAAGCAATCCAGTTTTCTTCAGCAGTGCTGCTTTGCATAAAATCAAGCCAAACTGGCTGCAGCAGCTACACGTACCTTAAACAACATTTTTGACCTTTGACCCCACATTTTGACCCATTTTATGACCCTTTTGATTTTCAAAGTGCTTAAATTTTCTTCAGCAGTAATGCTTTGCATAAAATCAACCACCACTTGCCTTTCAAGGGTCATTATACCAACTTACAGCTTATTTTAACAACAATAACCTAATTCCCACATTATTAAGAAGTCACGTGACCTCAGAACTCTTGAGGGACCAAACCAAGCAGTAGGGTACAACAATTGAAAAAAGTGAAATCTGAACCGTCCTACTGTACTTCTCTGGACCTAACTCGTCTGCCTTCATGCATTTTATGTGTTTCTTCTCTTGCTTATCCAAGACAACAACATCCAGCTGTCTATGTTCTATATTAAACATGATCTGTCTGAATGTTGAAGTCCCACAGAATCTTGACATGGTCCATTTCTTCTACCTTTTCCAGCACTTCGATTGCATGTGAGAGAGATCAAATGCTCAAGTATTATGAACTTTTCTGATTGATATTTGTTGTTATATTTGTCAGCCAGTAAAGAAAAACATGAACCCATAACCGATTAGTTTCCGTTGATTCTGCTATCTTGATAATTATGAGATAACAGTTTCCTATTAGTAGATAATGCTTGATATAATGGTCGGGGTTTAGTAATGTTCACAATTATTTTAGTCATTATTTTAGTCATAAGTACCACCATTGTATAAAACTGATATCTCAAAATACCAGATTTTATGGTTTCTTGACATTGACCAGCTAGTGTACATTTTGTGCCGTAAGCTTGACGATCTACAACAGAAAAATTCGATTTGTTTGTAGTCCAATACAGCCTATGTAACGGCCGGTTTAAGTCATTGTTTACACTGTATAATACTATGCTTTAATGAGCTCGTTCCAAAACTTTCAATGTCCATGTAGTACGTAATTAAGAACCCTGAAAGCCAACAACCCTTCGAGGGTATCATCACAGATTATCGATTGCAAAGGAAACCTCCAATTTCTATCTATAGAGTTGCTCATAGGCCTACATGTTGGATTTATTGTAGCCCAAAAATGGACCCCGTCTCTTTATACACTGAAACGTAGTACACGAAGGTGAAAAGTCCAACCAGGGCTAGATTTATTCAGTTAGCTCAAAATGGGTCATTTATTACATGTTGAAAACAGTGGCGAAAGCACGAATCCACTAGAAAGATCAATACTACCTTTAACGTATGTGTTGTAAAGACTCTTATCAACAAAGTAAATTTGCCAAACAATCGCTTTACACCACAGCGGTATGCCAGCTTTGAAACCGGAAGATATAAAGAAATAGGGTGCGCGTACTTCAAATGTGAGCGCGTATTACGACAGTTACCAACAGGATAACACGTGCTGTGTGAAATGGTAAATTCTTGTGTCAGAAATTGCTTTCACATGGTGTCATCTAATTCTAAATATATTTTTTGGGTGAAATTATAATTTTTTCCCAAAAGTTTTATGTGGCCATCGTCTTGGAATGGAAAGTGGCATCATTCCCAACTCCAGCATAACGGCATCGAGTTCATACAGTTTGACAGACGGAAGCTGCAAGCCGAAACATGGTCGCCTGAACGGCAGGTTTGGCTGGTGTCCCGCTATTGGCAACGAGAAAGTTTCGTGGTTTCAGGTTGACTTATCGGAACAGGTACAGGTGGAAGGCGTCATCACACAGGGCAAGCAGACTTTGTTTGAAGAAGAATATGTGAAGAAGTACTTTGTGCAGTATAGCGATGACCAAGTCACCTGGGAAAATGTGAGCGAGACTTCTTCGGGTGCAGCTAAGGTAAGAATAGTTAATGTGGTTCTTATACCTTTGGTAACGTTTGCCCTACCCCCTCACCCCCTTGAGCGACTTTACAGTGTCCATTTGGGGGGAAACAAGTAAATTTGTCTGGTCATATTAGTGTTGTGTCGGTAAATTTACCAACAAAAAATATGTGTGCCCCTAATTCTGATGTCAGTCGGCAGATTGACTTTCACATCCCCCAAATAAAATGCCTTCGATACGCCCCTGACTGATTATCTCTTATTTTGGGGGAATGAAATAGTCCTCCCGGGGCTCCTCGTCAGATGTCACTCGTCAATTTATTCACAGAAGTCATATTAAAATTTTCATAAACCTGCCGCCAGAGGGCGCTGTGACAGGTGATAACGTCATCAGTCACATTTAAAAAAAAGGTCACATGTCAATAGTAATTTCGTCCACAGAAGGCATGTCAAAATACCATATAATGTTGGCTGCAGACCCTATAAAAGTGCTTCAGAATATCTGATCAAATAAACAGTTTCGCCTGAGGAAGAGGTCAGATTGGGGTCATGTCTCTTGTACGAAATATCACATAATTCAAGAACTTTAAGATGATGCAAAGATTGTGTAAATATCATTTGTGGTTCATGAGATATGATTTTTTTAAATAATATAATTTGATTTAGTGTAATTTGTTTTTGTTTTTGTTTGCTTAGGTCCACCGTTTTTGGTTCACATTACCTGCATAATTCACCTCTATTTTATTATTCACAGTCATTCACTGGTAATAACGACTCGAGCACTCCGATCAACAACATGTTCAACCTTCCAATTCGAGCACGTTATATCCGTATCAGACCGACTGAATACGATGTGTGGCCATCGTTGCGTGTAGAACTCATAGGCTGTAACGGTATGCTATAATAAACCCGGGACCCGCAATTTCATAGAACATTTTGATAAGCAGGTTTTGTTGGTTTACCGGCCAAACGTTCTACAAAATGTTAACACTGTGATGTTTAATGTTGCTTAGCAAAAATATCTGCTCAGCAACTCTATAAAATTGGCACCAAAGAACTGAAACAACCGATCAAGCTGAGTTGCAAAGAAACTCACCTGGACCATGTCTCACAAAACATCAATTAAAACCAGATGACGTGCCTTAGCCCCCCCCCCCCCCAAAGTCGCCGGTTTCCGATGTCCCCGCGGGTCTCTTCAGACCCGCGCGTTGGCATTTTTTATTTTTGAAACGATGTCCAACCAAAATTGCGGGATCGGTTGGAATTCTGCTATGCTGTGTTTTAAACGACTTTTTCACATAGGGGTATGAACGTGTTTCCGATTTGTGAGGCCTCTCTTAGCCACCATACTTTGTGATATGGAAAATTTGGTTCCCGCGTATACATGTATCACGTATTTCTCTGTTGGCCCCCAAAAATATTTTTAAATTTAAAAAAAAAAACAGTTGGGGCATAAATTGTTTCTGATGTTGACATCTTCTCAAAATACCAGATTGTATGTTGTTTGATCTGCCATTGATAATTTGCTAATTTGATTTAGGATTTGAGGCTTTGCATGGTGGAGATAGATACTTGAATTCTTTCGGGTGACACCATGTAATGATCTCTTCTTGTAAGAGGCAATGGCTCAGAGAAGAGCCGGTTGGTAATTTGCCTGCCTCTTTTTGGCCTTGGCGGATCTTTTGTAAATCACTGACTATTCTCTCACTGAATTGTTTAAACTTTCTACAAATAATTTGCAAATGAAGGCGTGGATCCAGGGTCTGGAAAAAGTGTTTCTATAATCGCTACCTTGTGGAGTCCTATAACAAAAGGGATAGGCAATTCTAAAGGACTCCGTGCTCCTCAAGAAAATTTATGTGCAAACCCTATGAGAAATTGTTAAGTACAGGGACAAAGGAAAGAACAATAGAGGTCTCCACAAGGATGCAAAAATGAGAATGTGTGTGTGTGTGTGTGTGTGCGTGAACGTACACACCATTCGTTGTGGGGTCCAAAACACAATAGAACAATTGGACCCCACAAGGTAACTATAGAAAATCTTGTACCCCACAGGAGAATTATATAGAAAAGGGATAATAGAACGAACAAAGGAATACCCCACAAATCAATGTGGGTGAGGGTGTGTGTGTGTGTGTGTGTGGGGAGGGGGCAGGTGAGCAAAACGGGGTGGGGAGGGGTACATGCACTGCCAACAAAGTGGGGCACTAAAAGGTATGGTAAATGTACATGCACGGCGGAGCCGCCAATGCAAAAATGTGAATAAAGCTGACTTATATAGTAGGTCTGTATAGCCTACGCATAATGTGTATCTGTTTATGTATTTTAGTATTGTTTGCACCTGTTTTTAAAATTGGTTTTTATTCTATTTTTGTATACTTCATAAAACCTGTTCGATCCACATAGCTTCCTGTCCAGAAGATGAATTTGACGGAACGAGTGGACGTTTGACTTTCCCTCCGACGAGACCGGGAAACACTGTTAATTCGTCGAACGTGTGTCCACCGTTTACATCCAGGGGTAATAATTTGATAAAATTATGTTTTACACATGATTTGTTTGTATCAAAAAATACCGTGTGTTTATACTTATTTGTGTCCATTTAGACCTAATGGAATATTGGAATACAGACAAATGTTTGAGTTATGTGCACGCTGGTGTAGATTTTACTCACCTCGTTGACAATGTGTTGACAATGGACGACTCCATCGTACAACCAATATTGTATCAGTTTTTGGATTGCCATTCAGCCAAACATAGGCATATCTGATAGCTGCCCACCTGAAACAATATATGTTTCACCTATTTACAATTGTATATTTCGTCCATTTTTAATTCAAATCGGGGCTTTCTTTTATTCAATGAATTCATTTTGTGTTTTTGATTTATATATATTTGTTGGTTTACAGCTGGCATGCCTCGAGCTACAAGAGAGTGCATTTTTGACAACGTAACAGATGCCAATTGGCGGGATCCGATCATCATGAACTGCTTTGATGTAGAAGATAATGTCACTGGTATTCTTCTTAACCTGACGAAGGTGAGCATTACAATAGTCCTAACACAGTAATACAGTACAGTCCTAATACAAGTGCCTTCAAGATACTAAGCAAGATTCGGTTTATGGGTATAAACAATGTTTATTAAACACAATGTGAAAAGAACCGGAAGTGAGGATAGTTCTCGACGTTTCGAACAGTGTACTCTGTCCGTTTTAGGAGAATGTTGATGTTATGACTTATATACTATATTATAACAACATCGACAACGACAACGACAACGACAACGACAACGATAACATATAACGATAACAATAACAATAACAATAAAACTAGAGCTCAAGTGTTTGTTAGAACAAACACACGGTGTTCGTGTCAACGTCCTGTTCAATCAAATTATTATCGATGGTGTAAATCATATTTTGCAAAGGTGTATCATCTTTTGTTATAACAATATAAATTTCATATTCAAAAGACCTAAAAATTTTGCGTTAGAATGTGTTGAATTTGATCTTCCTGTTTAGACTGGAAGTAAAGGTCAGATCAGGTGATTTGAAGGTCATATATATGACACAGTAAAACTTCCTCAAGATCATAAAAAAATAACGTTAGTACCTGATTTGGTTCAATATCTGTGATTATTAAACGATGTCACTAATCTCTTTATTCACAGAAGTCATTTCAAATTTCCTATGATTTTTCAGATAGAAAATTATTATTTTTCAGGTCACATGTCAATAGTAATTTCGTCCACGGAAGGCACGCCCAAAAACCATATCATGTTGCCTGCAGACCCTATAATAGTGCTTCAGAATATTGTTTTCACTTAAACTTCCGGTGTTTGGAACTATGTTTTATTTGTTCGATAAGTCTCATTGAGAAGAAGGAGAAGAAAAAAACCGAACAATTTCAAAGAGGTGTTCGCGCTGTCGCACGAACACCTAAAAAACAAACAAACAAAAGCAATGGTCTTATTATTAGCATTATTTACTTAAAACAGATGTCCGATGTCCGATTTCGGCCAAGTATTGGGTACCGTATGTTGTAATGGCATCTCATTCCATTTCGTTCCATTTCATTTTTCGTCATGAACAGCATGGTAATACAAAATTGGAAATAAACAAGAGAAAAATAAATAAGGAGAAGACGGTTGTGGGGATAAGGGAAAAGTCTGGGCGGGAATGGAAGGAAATGGAAAACGAATCTTACTTCAGCAATTTGGGACTGGTATAATGCCAAGAGAAATTATTTCGCTTAATAGTTTCATATGACATGCTCTGCCCTAATTAGGCCTATATCAACGTACCATTCAATATATTTCCGTTTCGTCATTGATGTCACAAATAAATATCCCCCCATTTCATTAAAAAAAATATATATACATATACATATATATATATATATATATATATATATATATATATATATATATATATATATATATACATATACATATATATATATATATATATATATATATATATATATAAAATAATATTTGGGATTTCATTATAGTTGAAGGATATAACACAAAGTGCTAATGCTCTTTTGAAGACCATCGAGTAATCTTTGCTTGTTAATTGTGAATGTTCAGATGGAAGTTACACTGGAGAATGCTGGTGATATTGCTTCTGCAACCGCGATGTTGACATCAAATCACGCGTCTATCGATACAAATAGCCTAAAGTTCATTGCTGACATTTTGACGCGTATTGCAAATATTTCAAAGGACCAGCCAACTATTGAGGTGAGTTACCATTATGTGTGAATCACCGGATTATGTTGGAGAAAAGGATGTACTTTGCATGGCGGATTCCCACCTGGGGTCTTACAGAATTATAACCAAGTCATTTTTCTAAAAGTAAGTCAAGTCAAGTCACAATTAGTTTGTTTTACATGTCAAGATACAAGTCACAAGTCAAGTTAGTTTTTTTGTTTACAAGTCAAGTGAAGTCAAAAGAAAGTGGGACTTGAAGTTAAATTCAAGTCAATTCACTGACTCGAGTCCACAACTCTGGGTCTTGAATCATTCCTATATAGTTTGCCCATTGTACCATCCACCAGTATTAATACAACTTAAACTATTCCCAACACAGAGGTGTCCATTAGTTCTTATTATAGCAATGCGGATATTATACGTCTGTCTGTTCACCCTTTATCCAAAAGGAACACACATATTTAGTACAATACTTTTTAAAACAGCTTGTTTTATTTAATCCTCAGTTTTGTTTAAACAACTACGGAAGCGTTAAAGGGCCACAACCAAAAAAAAATTTAAGTTACTATCCCCCCGCGGCGAGTTACTATCTCGCCGCGGCGAGTTAGTATCTCGCTGCGGCGAGTTACTATCTCGACGCAGCGAGTTACTATCTTGCCGCGGCGAATGGTATAGATTAATTCATGATATCTCAACAGTCATATTGAGCCTGTCATAGTTCTCACATGTATGGTGTTAGAGTAAGATGAAGCGGGATGAACTGGTTTTAGTTTATTTCGAACTTGGTTTCAAACAAAAGGAAATCTTGTTTTGTATTGCCGAAAGGCACGGGATCATCTTGAGCAGTCGTACGTTAAACCGTGTATTAAAGCGTTACAGACTTTACCGCAGAAAGTACAAGACTGACCTCTTGGAAGTAGTTTTCTTTATTGAAAAGGAACTTAGAGAATGCGGTAAACTTCACGGATACCGATGGATACACATTAAGTGCATACAGAACGGACTGGTAGTTAGCCAAGAAACGGTTCGCATGCTGCTGCACATCCTAGACCCAGAGGGTATTGGCATCCGTCGAGCCCAACGCTTACGGCGTCGCCGCTACGCTAGCAAAGAACCTAACTGGGTGTGGCACCTTGATGGCTACGATAAACTCAAGCCGTATGGAATACCAATTAATGGGTGTATTGATGGGTTTTCTAGGTATATGCTCTGGCTCAAAGCTTATTACACAAACAGTAAACCGACCTTGATAGCTGGCTATTTCATGATGGCTGTACAGCTCCGCCGTGGATGCCCTGCGATTGTAAGGGCTGACAGAGGAACCGAGAATCGCCATGTGGAGGTAATGCAAAGGTAATGAGAGGAGAACAAGCCGACCCTGAAGCTGTGAACCGTTCCTTCATTTATGGCAGGAGCATTGCAAATCAGCGAATTGAATCCTGGTGGTCAATGTTCAGAAAGCAATGCTCTCAGCACTGGATTAACGTGTTTTCCGAGATGAGGGATGAGGGTGCATTCAGCGCTGATTTTCTGGACAAGAATCTCATCTGCTTTTGCTTATTGAGACGAGTTCAGGTAGGCATGTAGTGCATTATATTCCTCACTTGCTCGGAATAGTTATGTATAACATATAACCACGAAATTTGACATCTCTGATATAATGGGGTACATATAAAGTCCAGAACCACCTGCCACCGATGTTTGATTTGATAGGGTTTAACCTTAACATGAAAAAGAAACCTTTCACCCTTAATCACCTGTGTCAATTTGTTTCAGGCCAGTTTAGATGAGACGGTAAAAATCTGGAACATGCATCGCATAAGGCCCTACCGGAATAGGAACAATCCTTGTGGGAAGCCGTTCATCTTCTACCATGCCCCTGAGGTTGTTGGACGTGAAGACAAGTTGAGAGCTGTCCCACAACGGACCATCGATGCCTGCATCAAACAGTGCACTAGAAAGGGTCTAATCTTGTGACCGAGTTGTGCACAAGCTGTGTTGTATCATCATGCTTGAACATGGGTGGAGCCCCCCTTCGGGCACTTGCGAGGCCGAAGAACTGTACCTCAATTTAAGACAGGCTATCTTGGTAGGGGTTGGAAACGAAAGACGTTGCAACATCATACATGTGTATTAACATTTAGCATACTTTTAACACGACGTCCTAATTCGGGAGCCTGAAGGGAGATGTCACACCAACCTATATTTCATGAAATCTTCATCCTCTAAACAACAATCATACTCTATCACAGTTATATTCATATGATGATCATGATATGTTACGCTGCTCTATTATCTATGCGACTTGGATCTGAACTGTCAGAAAACCGCATTTGTTTAAGAAATGGTGGCTCCTAATTAGCGAGACGGTGATTGTCCAGATCACTAGTGTCATTCATAGTCTATCAATTGTCGAGTTGAACTTTGTTATGTATTTTCTTAGACCAGTTAAGTTTTGTTTCAAGTCACAGATGTATTCATGTTTATTATACATGCGATTTCCGAATCTATAGCTTGGCTAACTAACCGTCAGTAAAACTACCTTAGGTATGTCAGCATGCCAGTATAGATGTTAATAACGAGTCAGTACAGAAGTCAACCCATCAAATACTGGACACCATCTTCCTGGATTAATTTTTTTCGGATACTTAACATATTTTATTGTTTATTCTTAACGTGAACAAATAATAATACCAGTGTAAACTTTTCGAGTTGTACATTGTATTGTGAACGATATACCGGTATTATATAGAACTATTATTTGTTATTGAGATCACTATAGAACCAAGTTACCTTTCACACATATAAAACTGTTTTATCACCAAATTAAAGGCTCATAAACGGATGGATAAAAGACAAAATAAAAAAGGCCAGCGTTAAGATTCATAACTGTCTTATTCCCAATGTTTCGGTGAGTCAGGACTAATCACTATAGCAGTAAAGTAATCATTTTGGTCATGCGGCGTACCTTACCATAGCGTGTACTTCTGGCAACGGTGTATAATGAGCCAATTTAGTGTGAACAACCAACCTCATTTATTGTTTTTGGAACAATTTCTCCAGTTACATGTAATGGTGAATCCAGATCTTTGAGCAAGTGAACACAAACGACTTAAACAACCATGAATTTTTTGCAATGTAACAAACTGATGAATATTCAAGTATGACGAAGATAATTTCCCAAGATACATTAAAACTATGAAAACAAGTTTAACAGCAAAGAAAGGTGCTACAACGCAAACAAACACAAGAAACTACGAGCTACTTAAACCGAGAGAAGCTATCCCAGGAAACGTTTAAAACCATAAGTTTAACAGGAAGAAACGTACTACAACTAATAAATACTTTAAAAAACTATGAACTAGGCCTACTTGAACTGAACGATAGTAGTCTCAAGCAACGTTTAAAATCATGAGCTAAAGGAGAAGCTTATCAGTTATAATGGAAGTTCGTTATACGAAATTTGGGATTATCTAAATTTAAATCCTTGATCTGAACACTGAGTCATAAATTGCCTCCTTCAAAGTATACATAAGAAGGGTTGTGTACTCGAGGAATGACATCAGAAAGCTTCCTAGTCAAAGTGTCCAAAACATTGCATTGCTGTCAGTAACCGGTAATGTAAAAAAGCTCGGAAAAGGTCGGATCATACTTGACGCGAATGCGAATCATTTGAGGCAATACTTGACAGAGTTGAAAATGTGTTCAACCTCTAGAAATTCACAACATGAAAACTTGACTTAGCGTCTCAAATTCGTGAACGCACTTCGCCTTCGCGTTGAATATGAACCGACCTTGACACTGTCTTTACATTGCAAATGAAATGAGAACTTAAGGCTACGTGACCAAGAAAGTTTGAAAATCTTATATAAAAGGAGAAGTTAAAGGTGTACACCCGATTACAAGGTAACAACGTCAAGAACAAATACATATTTGTTTCATAATGAACTTAGATCTTAACAAAATAATGTTATCCAAAAAATCTGTTAAAACGACGCAACTCAGACCAGTAAAACCTAAGATGTCAAGAACTAAACAAAACTTGCTACAGTAGAATGGGTTATATGATTAATACAAAAACAAATCCATATATACGTGGAATCATCGTTCATGTTAGCTCAGAACTGTATGCCCAAACGTCAGATTCTACGGACCGGATAAGGGCTTTTTTCAGAACTTGGACTACATCCATGTTGAGGTAATTTGATTCGAGAATAGAGATGAACTCTCTTCTGAGGTCTGTGTAGGAACTAGATGGACGGTAATTCAAGTAACGGTCCGCATGTATGGGCCTGTGGGGCTCTCCCGAACCCCCTCATCTGGTTGAACGAGACCGTGATTGCCGGCGTGCAAATGACCTTGGCCCCAGTGAAGAATCTGAGAAATTTCCGCAGCATGTTGTCATCGAGACCCCTGATGAATTGCTTCAGGAAGCCCAGTGAAGAACTTTGGTATTTGTCCTGAGGCTCCGCTTTTAGAAGTTTGGTGACCTGCTGGGAATACATGTTCAAACAAAATTCTCAATTCGTTACATCACTTCATATCTTGCATAATTTTAACTATCCACCAGGTTTTATGACAACCAGACCTTCCCTTATAATTATGTGTTTTGAAAATAAATGTTTGATGACGTGACGGTGGCGTCACACATTTAAAAAAATGTGCGCTTATCTATGACCTACCAAACCTATCACTAGAAGAATTTCGATATAAGTTCAACACTCAAAACTTTAAAAAAAATCCATACATTATCACATGATAACGTCATCATGAGTTACTAAAATGTTCACCAATAACACGTCCCCGTGTTGTGCACATACTAAGTTAATTTGAACCCGATAGTGCGTCAAAATACATCTTTAATGCAATGTCACGTGACACATGTTGACGTTATTGTTATCTCATGTTCGGCAATACCTTTGAGTGGTTAGGTATGTGTGTGAAAAGTTCCCTCTGGCTCCGGACAAGTGAGGACCCATGCGGACTTTGTATACAAGTACATGTAGAAATATAAAACGGCCTTCTATAAAAGGATATTGCGCCCCGAAAACTAACCATTATTGGGCTATAAAACGCATTTAAACAAAATTAATGATACAGCATGTAATTGAAACCAGCACTTAAAAAGTGGTTGTGCCCGTAAGAGCACAAGCGTACGTGTTTGTGTAAGGGCAGCAATCGGTTGTGCCCGTAAGAGTACAAACGTACGTGTTTGTGTAAGGGCAGCAATCGGTCGGTTTCCCATTGATGAAACGAAATGTATACAAAATCGGAAGGCGTATAGTTCACGGACCCATACGAATAATATGTCAATTCTTTTTGTTAGAAGCGTGGGAACAAACCAGAGCCAAGTCTTTTTGACAATGGCGTAACTATAGGGTTAACATTCTTAGGGACACCTGGGGTGTACACATTTTTCAATTCAAGATTTGAAATGGTGGCGAGTGCACCAGGGGGTAAGGACATCCGCTTGGGTTGGGGAATTAAGTGCTCCCTGTGCCCCCTCGTACTTACCCAACTGCTACTTTACCTGTAAATGACAAGAACACATAAATATGCATGAAATTAAGCCCCAAAAGAAGGTTAAAACTTACCACAAAACACACCTGAACGTGTTGTCGTGTCTACGTCTGTCTTTCGTCATTCGAGAACGCATTGTGAGACACTATCTCGCCGCGGCGAGATAGTAACTTGAATTGTTTTTTTGGTTGTGGCCCTTTAATAAACGCTTCCGTAAACAACAGATATGCTTGATTTAATAAAATTACTAAAAATACCGACATGATCAGCTCTCAACCAACTTAAAATAGTAAATACTAAATCGGGTGTACGGTATTTACGAATCGATGTTAATTGTGTGGTACAATTCCTTTCGAAATTCCAGAAACAGATTGTGAATGACTTTGTTAAGGTGATAACAATCTCCTTCAGGAAACTTTTGTATTGGTGCGTTTACAAACATTTTACTAACAGTGTACAATCCTTTTATCTGCCAATATTGAAATAATTGAACTTTTTCAATTTCGTCTTTTCATTTGGAAATATTTGTCTGTGACAGATTGCAGAGGACATTGTGCGGGTGGTAAACAACGTCCTTCAAGTCGACCAAGAGTCTTTTGACGATCTCGGCGATGACAACTCAACGTCAGCTATCATTCTTGCCCTCGAAACGTACGTGACCGCACTGCAGTTGGCTGGCTCCGGCAACATATCAGCAGTGCAGAGTAATGTGGTTGTGATGGCCGTCACTGTACCCGAGAAATCGCTCAGGAGTGGCCTAGGGTTCGCTAACATCCCCAGCGGCTCTGTAGTAGATTCCTTAACAAATGTCTCTATATTTTATGAACCAATCCCAGTCGCTGAGGTCAAATCCTCCATCTATCTTCCTGCTGCGGTTTTCAGTTATGTAACACCAGGTATGATTTCCCTGAAATGTCCTTTTAGACATTACTATCTGGCAAAAACTGAGGTTAATTCATTATTTTTCGGAAAAAATCTTGCCAACAGGGCAACAAATATTCTTTGTAATTCAGTGATGATAAAATCACTGTTTCTATTTGTATGTTGTAAATTATGTATTTGTAGAATGGAATGATATTTAAATTGAGAATGTTGGTCCAAATTATTGGTAGTGGTTTCAGATTTGAGGGGCTCATTTCCACAGAAACCAAAAATAACAGCTGTAAAAATTATATTTTTAGAAAATATACATTTTAGAGTATATTTTAGAAAATGGAAAAAATACAAAATACAAATACATTCTTGACTATGATAACATAGTCAGATAACATAAACATTCTGTTATAAGAATGTGTACAGATGTGCTGTGTATTCCTATATACATAAGATATGTAATAGCAGAAGCATTATATACAAAAGGTGTGCCGCGTCTTTAACGAACAGTGGATTTGGGCCTTTCATGAAGTTGTATTCCACAAACTGACGCGCAAGATCTCAAATGAAGCAGTGTATTGTGTGGATGACTTGCATGTGTGCTAGAGACAAGAGAGGACTGTACTGTACTGCGCGTTTTAATGCGTGTTGCACTGTGAACATTTTGTGACCCTGCATGTAGCCTTGTTGCGCCATAGAGAACTGACCGCACCAAGTTCGTGTCCAGTTTAGCGCTGGAACTAGAAGGCGGCATCGAATGATACCCAAATCCATGGTAATTAAGCTTGTTAGCATGCTTGCTGTGCGTGTGGTTCATTTGTAGTACAATGCCGTGGATTGGATGATTACACTTCGTGTGGTAATACTAGTATTCTGGTAATAGCAATACTAGTAAAACTTAAGTTTGGATGCTATCTTGTCACAGGTAAGACCGTACCCATCAGTTTTTTCGTCTACCTGAACAGCAAGTTGTTCCGTTCTCCTAAATTACGGAACGCAGTGGACCGGCGTGCTATCGGTAGTCACATTATCGCTGCTACCGTAGAAGGTGTCAGGATTGAGAATCTTCCCATGGATGAGCCAGTCACCAGCACCTACTTCTCTCTGAATGTAAGAATTTCTACTTTATACAAATTACACAGAATTCTTTTTAAAGTAACAACATTGGTTATTACCTAATTACAAGACTACCGGATTGTTAGTCAAAAGCAAGCTAACTTGATGTGAAGTTGGTAAAGGTATCAGTCATCCTGAAAAATGATCCTGAATAAAGTGTTTTCACTTCAGAGAAAACATTCACGAATATCGTATTTCAACAAGTTGCCAGACCTTGCCAGTGTTTCCTGAACAAAACACTTTTCTAAAATAAGTTTTGCTAACATTGCCAAGGTACTTTCCCCTCAAATATGATCGTGAAACGCACATAAATGAAGACTGCATCACAAACTTCCATATGCTTATCGGTTGTCTTAAGGTGTGACTAAGTGGAAAGCATCATGTGTACAATTTAGGGTCACATCATAGAGTGGCAAAATGTCTTTCGGTAAAAATGTCTGAAATGCATCAATACTGCGATATGTATAAAAACCAACCTGTGAAAGTTTCAGCTTATTTCATTGTGTCGTTAACGAGAATTTTGTAAGGTATATGTTTGGTAAATTATTTTTAAAAAAGTGAAATAATTTCTATAGTTAAAATTTAGGAAAGATTTTTCTTTTGAATGAAAATCAAATTGTATGAACAGGAACAATCTGAATGCATTAACGACACAACGTAATACGCTATAACTTTCACAGGTTTGTAATTTATGTAGCCTATATCTTGATTTAAAGATAGTAATCATACTCTTAAAAACATTTTGCCAATATTACCAATACACAGGAGGAAACACACACAACAAGAACAATGCCACGGTGGCAACCAATCACAACACATCATACAACAGTAGCACCAATCGGAACACTTCCCATTCTACACATAATCCCAGCAAATACTACTTAAGGAGTTGCACCGGCAAACCTCTTCATTCTCCTGAAGAAGATTAGAGCAGGCTAATCGAAACGTTGAGAATAACCCGTGAAGTCCCCATGGTTCTCCCTGAACCATATTAACCCGTGAAGTCCCCATGGTTCTCCCTGAACCATATTTCTCACTTAGCGACAGTAGAGAAAAACGAGCGTTGGAAATTGGTTCTCCCTTGAACCTTTCTCACTTAACGAAGGTTGAGATACGAGTTGTACGATACGGTTCTTTTCAGAACCTGTACCTCAGCTTCACGTTAGTTGAGATAAACACATGGTGTTACCGCAAACCGAAACGATATTACCAATCCTGTACCTTCCCTTAAAATGATAGCATCTGAAACAGAAATATTTCAAGGGAATGTTTACCAACATTAACTTTATGTAAAACATCGGTTTTCATAATGTGTTTCCCTAAATCAGAGAAGGTACACGAAGTATGTTGTGTAGATATAGGTACACGCTAGAAACAGCTTGGCTACACTATTTGACAGCCATTTTTGTTTTGTGAAACCCAAGCAATACCAAATTGTGAAGTTACTTATGTCTCCTTTAAAATATTGAGGTGAAGATAAATGGGGTAGGGCGTGGGCCTCCTTTATGTTTTTGGAGTGGCATATCTATAAGTTATAGGAACCTAAACAATTTGTGAAACCTAAACAATTTACCAAACTGTGAAATGACTTTGGCTTCTTGAAAATATTAAGGTGAAGATATATGTGACAAGATGGGACCATCCAACTGCTTTTTTTGATTGGCATATCAATTATGGGTCACAAAACAGGATACATTTAGGTGAGTAACTCAGATGAGATGGTGAATGAAATTTGAACATCTGAAGTTTAGTGAAAACTGTTTTTTCCTGTTTTCGTGTTCGCGAATTGTCAATGAAATATTAGCTGAAACAGTTCACAAGTCTGTTTTAGCATAGTTAGGCTGGTAAGCATACTCGTAGAAGCATTGTACTATAAAAGCGTTACCTTCCTTTTAAAATATTATGATGAGCTTAATCATATGATGTATCCCACAGGTGAGTAAAAACTCAAATGAGACGGTGGGTGGATCGGAGTGTGTGTTCTGGAATTCCACATTGAACGGTGGCTATGGAGATTGGTCAACTGAAGGCTGTATGAAGTTTTCTGACAACAACAACAGGACAGTCTGCCACTGTAATCACTTGACGAGCTTTGCTGTTATCGTGGTAAGGAAGACACTAGATTGACTTTGCTGTCAACCCTGGTGGATAATGATTTGACTGTATTTGAGCTGTTCTCATGATATGAGGACACAGTTGTACAAAGTAATTTGCTGGTAAAGGACTAATGGATTCAAAAATTCACAAAATAAATTATTAGAAAGGATGACTGTTTGATACTTACAGATGATAATGATTATTATTGGGTGTCATTTGGAAGCTCATTCTCTGCAGAATTTGGAAATACAAAAATCTAAATGCATCATCAGGCTCATATATCATTCCTGAAACTCATTTCTGAAATCTCAGCTCCTTGGTGAGTATACAGCTTAATTGCAGCCGTTTTGGTACATATACAGCTAAACAAATACAACAAACAACTCTGCTTCTCACATGTACCCATTTACTCCTGGGTGGAGAGGAGCAATTATGGTTAGGTGTCTTGCTCAAGGACACAAGCACCACGGTCGCAGTCAGGATACGAACCCACATTCTGAAGACTCGGCCATCAGAGGGAATGTAAAACATTGGCAATGCTGTCAAGAAAATTATATATGCATATTTTTACCAGCCTGTGACAGTTTCAGCTAAATGAAATCTGTATTTTTTATTGTATGTCATGAGAAAAGATTAAAAAAATCACAAATTTTACAGAAAATTAACCTTGAGCAAAAACATCAACTTGTTGCCAATGTTGTTTTTGTGTTTTCTCTGACATGAATACAGAATACTGAATACAGAATACTGTTTCAGGATGATTGGTACATTTACATCAACTTTACATCAAGTTAGCTTTTGGATAAAAATTCAGTAATTTGTTTAAACAATGGATATGGAAGCCAATTCTGATATACTGTATCCTTGATGTCTTTAACAGGATATCTACGGCAATCAGCAGGATATTGTCTTAAGCATCATCAGTAAGATAGGATGTGCAGTGTCCATCGTAGCGCTCATCATCACTATCGTAACATATCTTTGGATCAAGTAAGTCAGAAATAACACCCTTTATATTATATCCATAGTAACACTGAAATAGAATCTTCAAAATCAGATTAACACCTAGAATGTAATAGACAGCAAACACTAACAGGACACCCTACACATAAAGAAGAACAAAATATAAATAGAGAAAAAGAAAAAAATGGTTTTCTATAAACAAATACATTATGGCATCATCTATTAGGGAAAACATAATGTTATTATCCATTTAGAAATCCTGTTATTAGAGTTTTATTGTTTGGTGTTGTATAATAATAAAACACACTGCTCCGGATTTGTATTTGAGTCCTGCGACTGTCTGAGTCCAAGTCACTTAAAGACAACCCAAGTCCAGAGTCACAGAAAGTTGTGCCTGAGTCATTGTTACGTCATGACCCGAGTCCAAGTCTGAGTCATAAACAGTATGAATCAAGGCAGAGGAGTCTTGAGTAACAAGTCTAGCTGCACGTCTCCTTTTGAAAACTCTCATGTTATTTTACATGTATCTTGACGTCTCTGTCACAGGAAATTGCGCACCAAACGTCCCCAGCAGATTGTGCTCAATTTATCCTTTTCCCTTCTGGGTCTCTACCTCGTTTTCGTGACCGGCATCGAGGCCACTGGCTCTGGAACTGGCTGTATCATCGCGGCCGCCCTGATCCACTTCTTCACCCTCGCTTCCATGGCCTGGATGGCCGTAGAGGCCGCTAACATGTATCTTCATTTTGTGAGAGTATTCAATGCCAATGTATCACACTTTATGATCAAGGCGTCAATTGCAGGCTGGGGTAAGGCTCTGTTTTATAAAATGTTACATGAGGTATAACGTCAGCATGAAAATTAATTCACAGGTAGAATTGAATGCAAAGAACTGCGCCTCGAATACTGAGGACATACATTCCCGAATACTGAATCCCCCCCCCCCCCCAAAAAAAGTGTCATCGTCACCGTACTGATTTAGAAGCTGACCTATGACCAGAAACCGGAGATTTTTGTTGGCGTACAGTTACTATATTAATGTCTTTGTCTTACTAATGCCTTACTATATTAATGTCTTTGTCTTACTAATGCCTTACTATATTAATGTCTTTGTCTTACTAGTGCCTTACTATATTAATGTCTTTGTCTTACTAATGCCTTACTCTATTAATGTCTTTGTCTTACTAATGCCTTACTATATTAATGTCTTTGTCTAACTAATGTCTTACTATATTAATGTCTTTGTCTTACTAATGCCTTATTATATTAATGTCTTTGTCTTACTAATGTCTTACTATATTAATGTCTTTGTCTTACTAATGCCTTACTCTATTAATGTCTTTGTCTTACTAATTCCTTACTGTATGAATAGCTTTGTCTTACTAATTCCTTACTGTATGAATAGCTTTGTCTTACTAATGTCTTACTGTATTAATGTCTTTGTCTTACTAATGCCTTACTATATTAATGTCTTTGTCTTACTAATGTCTTACTATATTAATATCTTTGTCTTACTAATGCCTTACTATATTAATATCTTTGTCTTACTAATGTCTTACTATATTAATGTCTTTGTCTTACTAATGCCTTACTATATTAATGTCTTTGTCTAACTAATGTCTTACTATATTAATGTCTTTGTCTAACTAATGTCTTACTATATTAATGTTTTTGTCTTACTAATGCCTTATTATATTAATGTCTTTGTCTTACTAATGTCTTACTATATTAATGTCTTTGTCTTACTAATGCCTACTATATTAATGTCTTTGTCTTACTAATGCCTTACTATATTAATGTCTTTGTCTTACTAATGCCTTACTATATTAATGTCTTTGTCTTACTAATGCCTTACTATATTAATGTCTTTGTCTTACTAATGTCTTAATATTAATGTCTTTGTCTTACTAATGTCTTACTATATTAATGTCTTTGTCTTACTAATGTCTTACTATATTAATGTCTTTGTCTTACTAATGTCTTACTATATTAATGTCTTTGTCTTACTAATGTCTTACTATATTAATGTCTTTGTCTTACTAATGTCTTACTATATTAATGTCTTTGTCTTACTAATGCCTTACTCTATTAATGTCTTTGTCTTACTAATTCCTTACTGTATGAATAGCTTTGTCTTACTAATGTCTTACTATATTAATGTCTTTGTCTTACTAATTCCTTACTGTATTAATATCTTTGTCTTACTAATGTCTTACTATATTAATGTCTTTGTCTTACTAATCCCTTACTCTATTAATGTCTTTGTCTTACTAATTCCTTACTGTATGAATAGCTTTGTCTTACTAATGTCTTACTATATTAATGTCTTTGTCTTACTAATTCCTTACTGTATTAATATCTTTGTCTTACTAATGCCTTACTATATTAATGTCTTTGTCCTACTAATGCCTTACTATATTAATGTCTTTGTCTTACTAATGTCTTACTATATTAATGTCTTTGTCTTACTAATGCCTTACTATATTAATATCTTTGTCTTACTAATGTCTTACTATATTAATGTCTTTGTCTTACTAATGCCTTGCTATATTAATGTCTTTGTCTTACTAATGCCTTACTATATTAATGTCTTTGTCTTACTAATGCCTTACTATATTAATGTCTTTGTCTTACTAATGTCTTACTATATTAATGTCGTTGTCTTACTAATGCCTTGCTATATTAATGTCTTTCTCTTACTAATGTCTTACTATATTAATGTCTTTGTCTTACTAATGCCTTACTATATTAATGTCTTTGTCTTACTAATGTCTTACTATATTAATGTCTTTGTCTTACTAATGCCTTACTATATTAATGTCTTTGTCTTACTAATGTCTTACTATATTAATGTCTTTGTCTTACTAATGCCTTACTATATTAATGTCTTTGTCTTACTAATTCCTTACTGTATTAATATCTTTGTCTTACTAATGTCTTATTATATTAATGTCTTTGTCTTACTAATTTCTTACTGTATTAATATCTTTGTCTTACTAATGTCTTACTATATTAATGTCTTTGTCTTACTAATGCCTTACTATATTAATGTATTTCATTGGTGGCAGATTAATTTTGATCATCAGTAGGAGGCCAAGCAGTTCCAAAATTCTGTTACGAGTTTGCAAAAAACAAACCCCCAAAACACAGATCATACAATCAAATAGAAATATTAAAATAAATGTACACTGTTACAAAAATGGTTGTTCATTTACAGTAAGTTGTTTTTTGTCAATTGGCATTATTAATACGGAGACTTGTTTATTATACAGCAGATTCTACAGCATAATTTTCTTTTGTGCATCAACAGCAGGCGTGCTGTAAACTTATAATAGGAACACAACTATTTATAAACATTTTTGTATATTCACAGGAAAAACAGCAATTTGTGCTGTAAATTTTATATTCTTTTCAACACAAAACTACTGTGAACTCACATTATAGGAAGCCTTATTGAGTAGGAAGCCTTATTGTGTTTAACATTTTCTGTTTTATGAATATCCATTATTTGCCGAACTAACGATGTTGTTTTATATTTTTTGTCAGGTTTCCCACTTGCCGTCGTGGTTATTATCCTGGCGGTTGACCATACCAACTATGTGAATACTAATTAGTAAGTACATTCCGGGTGATTGCTTTTTGATGCGTGCTTTCAGAACAAAAACATATTAACATTAATCTAGATATCCCACAAAGAGGGACTTCAATATATTGATAGCATATATTTATATATTCATATATCCAGCCAATTTGTCTTTGCTCACTTTCCGTTTATATAATATTTTAGGTCAGTTTCTTCATATATATATATATATATATATATATATATATAGGAATGAAGACTTGCTGGAACGGTAGTTGTAACTCCGAGTTTCACGCTTATGCGCGATCATCAGACAACTGAGTGCTATTCTGCAGAAGCGTGGTGCACGAAATAAGATGTGGTGTGGCGGACGGGAGGAAAGAATTCACCTTGTCGTGATTGGTTGGTAGAATTTGTTCTCGTGGCAGCACTGATACCAACTCAGGTCGCTTGTTGAGTGAGTTTTCTTACGTTTGTCGGCGGCATTGATGATGGAAAAGCTTCTCTGTTAGGCAAAGGTTGCATCTCTCTTGGACTTGTTGGTCGTATGCTCGTAAAGCTTTGGTGATGATATGGACCACGTGATCGTGAAGGGTTCTCTGTTCATCTTGAGCTGCCAATAACGTACTTGGAGAGTTCTCTCACTTTTGTTGTGTGTTTTTTCGTTCTTGAAGGACGTCTTGTGGTTGTTGAATCTTTATCTTGAAGGGGGGCTCTGTAAGGCCGATGTATAGTTTGGTGTTGTCTTCGGTGGTTGTTTTGACTTCGGCGCTGTAGATGATGTTGGATTCCAGGCAATTTCCTCGTAGAGGGCAGAGGTCCTTATATATATATATAAGTGTATGGGTACCTCCTAAGAATAGAGATGCAGCCCTTGACAACTATATCAACGCAGTCAACTCTGAGGTTAACAAGGAACCTCCTGCTAGATGTGCCAGCAACCTCTCCCGTGCTGAACGGGACGCCATCAGGTGAACTCCCAAAAGCCACGAACCTTGTAATATCAAACGGGCTGACAAAGGGTCTGCTGTTGTGGTCATGAACAGAGATGATTACACAGCCGAGGCCCTCAGACAACTTAATAACACTGATCACTATACAGAATGTGATACTGACCCGTCAAAATTCATAATTGTAACGGTATTAACAAGGATACCTTTAACTATCTCATTCCACAGGATCCTCTTACGGCCCGTTTCTATCTAATGCCCAAAATACACAAGGTAGGTAACCCGGGCCGTCCCATTGTGTCGGGTAATGGTAGCCCAACAAGAACGTATCTCTGAGTTCGTTGACAGCCACCTCAACCCTCCGGTCTCTCATATCCCCTTCATTCATACAGTGACACTACGGACTTCCTCCGTAAACCAGAGGGTATTAAATTGATCAAATGTACCCAATTCTGCCCTCCTGTGTCACTCTGGATGTTTCCTCCTTTATATGGCTGTAAACATCCCCCATGGCTGAAGGCATACGTGCATGTGCCAATGCTCTCCAGTATCCAACAACCAAACCAAACCTTCAGTGAGACACCTCACAGATCTTATCCGACATATACTGATCCAAAAACAATTTCACGTTCCTAGACAGAGAACTTCTCCAGGTCCAAGGTACAGCTGATAAGTACTAAAGATGGCACCGTCCGCTATATCTGTTTATGTCTGGACCTTAAAGACAGATTGCTATCTTCTGCCCCCCCGTCGTCCACTCAATTGTAATGGTGGAGATTTATTGACGATATATTCACTGCATTTGGTGTAGTGGCCAAGATAGTTTCTAGGTGAATTCATCAATCTAGCATTAATTCATTCCATCGCCACCATCAAGTTCACTGCCAACCACTTCTCTACTCAATAGCGTAGAACTTCCTAGAACGTCACCCATCAACAAATCCCCTCGCAGCATCTCGACTGATGTCTCATTGTAAACCCACTGACACACTCATCAATACTTCCTTTCTGACGCAGCTGCACCCCGGAAGCACCGGGTAAAGAGGACATTGCCCACAGTCGTTAGCGCTCCGTATACAAGACGTATCTGTCCACCGATACACTATACAGTGAAACGGTCTCGTCTGAACTGAGGCAACACCTTGTATCCTGGGGTCAGGGTCATAGCAAACGCAGGGTCCAATCTAATAGCCATCAACAGGGCCCTGTTGCTGTACCCCCGTAGCACCCTCTTTTGGCATACCCAGGGTAACAAGAAACCCTTCCTAACAGACTTCTGGTCACGACTTATCACCCCAGATAACCCAGACTTTCTATCTATCGTAAAATGATAACATGACTATTTTACACTCCTCCGACAGGTTACGCTCCAGCCATCCCTGAGCCCCTTGATTGCTTTCCGTCGCCCCGTAACCTCGGTGATATATTGGTTGGACTTAACGTCACTGATCGCGAATCATCACAGGGTGCTCTGCGTAACCGCGCTCGAGATGCAAAACCTGTTTGTATCTCAAACCCTTACTCAGAAGGTGAAAGCGCATTGGTATTCACCCACTACTAATCAGAATCTAAATCCCAGTGTGACACACCCAATGTTATATATGTAATCTCATGTAAAAGATGTAGTATACAATAGGAATACGGAGAACAAAGACCTCAACCATTGTGTCTCCGCTTTGCCAACCACATGTTTCCTCTCTGTAAGCTAAACTAAAACTCTACCCTGTATGGCTATCCATTTTCAACAGCCCTAATCATAGCATTAATGATGTTGAACTCATTGTAATTGAAGCTCTGCACTCAGCAATGATACACATCGCAAACTTAGGGAGTCGTTAATTGGATACATCAACTGAAAACACTGCAACCCTATGGCCTTAATTTCAATATCAACACAGGTATCAAATAACCCAGTTTTTACCTTTACCTCATTTCCAGGCATTTGTTGTAACCTTTCATTTTCAGGTATTTGTTGTTTTAACCTGTTACTTTTCAGGTCTTTGTCCCAACCTGTTCTATTTCGGTAGGTATTTGCTTTAACCTGTTGCTTTATCTTATCTTTGTATATTTTTTACATTTTTTCAAACATGTCTCTCATAGAACTATTATTTTAATTGAGCTTATTTACACCCACACATAATATCAACCTCACAATTTGTAAAGGCTCAACCCCCCCCTGTTTTTGTTGTCGTATCCCTGTGTGTATTGTCCTATGTTTATGCCAGCTTTACCTACAAGCTGCCACCTCACCTACATGTATTGTGTGTGGCTCAATAATCCTCTCTTTACCCTAGTTTACCATAAGCTACCACACTCTACTTTTGTGTGGCTCAATAATCCCCTTACATTTCACTTTCTGATAATTCCTATTGGCTTTTCTAGACTGATGCGCTATTTAATTGGTCACTATTTTCCACCTTTTTTGGATCCCCGCCCAGTGATCCTTTGCTTGCTTTCCCTTTCCCTATAAATGGATGAGTTTTATGTTGTACTTTGTCAAAGCCTCTGATGAAGGTCCGGGACTCGATCGAAAGCTAAGGCCACCCTCCCCGATTTAATTTATATATATATATATATATATATATATATATATATATATATATATTCTTTGTACAACCATAAAAAGGTTTTGTGTCCCGTGTTGTGAACCCCCTGCTACTGCCGTCACCCAGGTTATATGTATTTAAATTTTGCCCCATAACCGACATGTGTATAGCACTGTATACTCAGTGCTTTGAGTGTCCTCTCACAGGCGACATTCGAACCCACGACTTCCTGCTTACTAGTAATTGCAGTCTTAACCTGTCGACCACCAACCTTGTCCCCAACACGATTTGGCCGGCTAGAATCCTATATAGCAGTGGGTTTCCGCGATATTCAATCATCAACTATTTATATGCAATCAATATATTGAAGGTCCCTTCTTTGACCCCCTTTATTCCTCACCTTTTTTGCTGTGTCCCCCGTTTTAATACCTTTAGATCTGCTGCTGCTATGTACAGATTTATAACAAATAACTCCACTCCCTCGCCTCAGTCCGGGCCCTTTTGTTCTTCCCTATACATTTTCCAACTGATTTGGGAAGGACAGTAAAGAAAGATTGATTTTTAATAGGGTGTTAGAACAACAGTACTCTATAGATTGATGATGTAGTAAATGATTTACTCTTGGTTTATTTTCAGCTGTTTCCTGCGAACAGATGGGCCCTATACGCGTTTACTTTGGTCAGATTCTTATCATCGGATTGGTGCTCTCTTCAACTTCGGGTCATCTTCACGTTGGTCATGCGTCAGCTGACCTGTGCACTGCAAGGTCTCTGCAATAGCACCTCCGACAAGGACAGTCGCACAGAGACCCTGCAACCGTCTCCAGAATGCCATTTCCATCTCGGTCCTGCTTGGTCTGACCTGGTCTTCAGATTCTGTCCCTCTAATCCGACAACTTCAACTTTGTCTTCCAAGTCTTCTTGCATCTTCAACTCCCTCCAGGGCCTGATGATCTTCATACTTTGCTGTCTGCCTGGAGACAGAAGGAGAGATTCGAAAAGCTTGGATGAACTTGCTGATATGCAGAAAGCGATCACACTGATCAGTAGTATGGTCATAAGGCAACAAGAACAACAGACAAACATTGATTCCCTAGGTACCATCCCCTGACCCATCAAGGGTACAGGTGTAGCACTGATATCAATTAAACATGCTATGTGTCTCTTTAGGGACCATGAAAAAACTAGTCTGGGTATCCTACCACCATGATGACTCAAACAAGAGGCTGGATCTCATGCATGGGTGACTGAAACAGGTTATTTAATTAAGTCCCGTCGCACCAGTGAATGCCAATCACCCCTTGGGCTTTTTTTAAGAGGGACTTTGGAACATGTTTTGGGTTTTGTTTGTTTTTCTCTCTCTTCTCTGGAGCTTTCGTCCTCTAAATTGCATAGTATCCAAGTTGAAAAAATATAAATTTTGTATTACTATGATTAGTTTATTTTCCTAGATTATGTAACAAATGAATCAAGTATCCACTTCCCAGTTTAGGATTACGAGGATTAAAAGGGATGACGTACAAACAAAAGCATGGGTTTTGATCCAGCTAAATTGGAAGTTGTCTTCAGTTAGTTATGGCAATATTTACTTGGGTTACTTTTAATCTTTAAGTTCACTGGTAGATATCACGGAAACTTACAACTAGGAGGAAGTGTAATTTAAAAGAGATTAAAATATATCTTCATTATGAATCATAAGCAAAACTTATTTGCCTTTTTATGACGGTTCAATAACACTTGACATTTCGTCTTTCACATGTTTAGGATTTCATTGTATTTCTTACTTTTTACAAATTTTTAAAATTTTGTGAACACACTGTTTATCTCTGATTTGTGGAAGTTTTTTTCATTGTCATCATAGTATTAGCCAGATATTGTTTCTTTTGGGTGCATCCTTTGGACACCCTGTTTGCTATAAATGGACACCAGTTTGATTGGTGCAAAACACGTGCAAGAAAGCATTGCAATTTAAACATATGGACGCCCATAAGAATAACAATTTCAAAAGAATAACAAATTTGGACGTCCTTTTTTCCCAAATCTCTGACTTATACTTTGTTTGTCATCTTTAATACATACACATTATCGTACTTTAAATGGTTAAAAAGTAAAAGAGAATTAAGAAATTATAAATGATTTAAAAATGTATTATAATGAAGGGAAAAAGCTTTGATATTGTATTTTCATTCTTCACTGTTGGGTTACATCAGTCTCTGTTGTTGTTAACTACATTTCATGTGAAAATTACACATCACCTAGGGAGGAGGTCCAAAATCATGGTGTGTCAGCTGGCCGTTGAGAAAATTTTTCAAGCTCTGGCGGACCCATGCTACCTGGCCTGCAAGTAATCCGTGTCTTTTTGAGTCCTAATCACTGCAACAATACAGTACCTGCCAATCAACATAACTGGGCTTCTGGGAGGCCTAGCCCACTCACAGAGACTGATTTAGGAGGCCAGGTAATCTGGGCCTGGAGCTGATCGGAAGCTTCAAAGGCTTGGCTGTACCAGGACGGGCCCTCCTCCCTTAGTTTCAAAATCTAATGCACCCCTTTTGGTAGAATATCGGTTTGTTAGATAATTAATCGGTGACATGTTTGTCCAGTTATCCTTAACCATGCTCAGTAGAGAGACACAAAAAAGTCATTGTCTCTAGCTGGTGGATCTTGTTGCATTGAGCAGGCTGCCCACTTTTCTGTTGTTTCATTTGTGTTACATTTTGTGCAAGATGTCTGTGTAACGCCTGTATAGGGGTTTAGGGTTAAAGGACAAGCATAGAATTGGTAATGTTGGCAGAACTGCTTGTATGATTAAGTGTATTTTTGAATCAAGATATACATGATAGGCGAAAGTTTCTGGGCGACGCGCGCGAGAGACCGGAAACCAAGAGACTTTTTAGAAGTATAGAAGTATAGAAGGTGTAGAAGGTATTTTAGTATAGGCCTTCAGAAGAAATGTTACCATTAATACATTGTACTTTGCTATTTTATTCAGAACTAAAATATGATATTGTATTTGTTTTATCTAATTGTATAGGGGTTTTAACCACTTACAGCTATTTGTTCATCTCAAACATATGAGGTCAATTGTCGTCAGAGTTTTTTAGCAGAGAAAGTTCGTCGGCAAATATATGTTTTGTGTTAACAATTTACCAGAAAAAAGTCTGCATAAGTTTAATGAACAAACTGATGGTAACGATTACACAAACTTATTGTTAACAGACTACAAACAGATGGTAACAGACACAAACTTGTTGGTAACATGACAATAAACTGGATGGTAACAGACACAAACTTCATTGTTGCACATAGACACAAACTGGATGCAGTAACAGACACAAACTTGTTGGTAACAGACACAAACTGGATGGTAACAGACAACAAACTTGTTGAAGCAAAATTTTCTGCTGAGCAGCTTTATATAATGTAACTTTTACCTGGTATCGAATATTGAAATGTATGCTATAACCCGTAACTAATGTAAAACAAAATTCAATATATAAATAAATTAATTTAAAATTTAAAAAATTAAAAAAAAACATTCTAGTAAATTTAAAAAAATCTTTGTACTGTGTATACCGTACTTTTACATTTGTTCGTTAAATACATTTGTATTGTAAATGATTTGGAAAATGTTTTATGAAATTAGACGAATTACACGATAACACGAGAGCGGCTCACTCGACTGATCGACAGAGTGCATACGTTATTTATGAGGTAGTACGTTTGTACTAAGTATTCGATCAAACACCCCCATAACGTTAGGGCTATAAGGGGAATCAGGGCATTTCGCGACAGAAATAGCTATACAAAAAAAAAATTTTTGTAGAATCTAATCTTACCAAAAAGCTAATCGATTGGTCCCTGTGCCCAAACTTCACCCATTCTATAAAATTTCATCAAAACTATGTATAACTCTTTGAAATATCTTGTATAGAAGACAGCACACGTTCCATTGTTTTCCTCTCATTGTGATAGCAACTGGGGACGCTATTGTTCCACGAGATAAATTGATTTTTGATTATGATGATTAAGAACTTTGTTATTTTTAAAATGTATTGTTTTTCCTTGATGCCCTAATAATATATGAATAAAACAATTAATGTAATTTTAAATCAGAGATCCCCGTTGTTGTTATATCAAAGTACCTGTATCAGTGTCAATCCTAGCCTTGCGAGAGATCTGGTTATGAGAGAGAGGTCTATATAATGCCCTTTTCCTCTAGTATAAAGAACGGATGGCAAGAAAATGTCAACATACACACAGGAAAATACATTTTAAGCAAATATCAATAATTGACTTAAGAGAAAACCAAACACATAAGTTTAAGCTGAATCGTTCACATGCTGCTTGTTTAACCATATCAAGTCTGTATGGGAGAGGTATAATGTACACCCTTGGATATTTAATGTTATATTAACTCCAGACCAACAACGCTCAAATTGTCCCAATATTTCCTTTAACTATTCTTTTTAGGACCCCCCATACCCAATCGTCAATGTCCAATTTGAAATTACACTTTTTAGTGGTAAATACTATATTTAAATTCGTAGAATTTTAAAATTATAGAAATAAACGATACTGTAATAAATGTTTCGATTGGATTTGGTGGTAGTTTTCAAACACTGATCTGGACATTGGAACGTGTCACGTGATCACTTTTGATATGGGTGTCCTAATGTTTAAAATGTATATCACATGTTAAAGACTTTTCAGGATTTTGTGTTAGCAAGTAATTTTGCTCTGGATATAAATTCACGACATAAATAGTATAATGGATGTGATTATATTATACTTTTTGAAAAAAAAAATAACAAACTTGGGCAAATACCTTCAAATATTCATGTTTTTTTGCACAGTATAAAGCCAACATATTTTGGCAATTTATGCCCACTCGTGTTACATTATTGCTGATTGTACTTAAAAAGTTTGTACTAATTTCATATACATGTTTGTGTTATTGCGTTCAACTTTTTTTTTCTCTAATTTTAATGTTAAACTGGTTTTCTGTGCTGTCAAGTTATCAACACTACGTCACAATCAATAACATGTTCATATTTTTTAAAGGGTTCTAAACAAAATACAAGCATCTTATCAAGAACCGTTTTCACTTTGATTGCTGTTTTATTGATATTACAATAGTGGTAAATCTGCTCTATTAAACCTCATGCATGATGGAATCGGTGTCCTCGGAGCGTTTGAACAAACTCATTGACTGAAAATAATATGATGTTATTTTACGCCCTGTTAGCGAAGTCTTTGTGCGCTAATAGGGTATTATTTTCAGTCCACTGAGCTTGTTTAAAAATAGAACACCAATTCCAGTTCAGTTTCCGAGATACAATTGCATCGACACCATTTGCATCCTGTCACGTGAAAGTTATTATGATCAGGTAAAATTAACCCTGGAAAAAAAAACAATACAAGAAAAAAAGAAATTGTTCCAGTGTTTGCGGGAATTCTGTATTTGAGGCAATAATTGTTTGGTATTTAAAAGAACCCTTGCTCGCTTAATCGGTTCATATAAGTGTTTATGTTATTTAGTTTCATGTCCTTTTTTCTCTAATTTTAATGTTAAACCCGTTTTTTCTCAGTGCTGTCAAATTTAAGAAGACTAGTAACATGTTCTATGCTATGCCCGTAAGGTTCTTAACAAATACAGGCATCTTATCAAGAACCGTTTGTCTTTGATTGTTGTTTCATCGTAATACCGGTAATGTTAAACCCAAATAACATGTAATGCAATTAGTGGTAAATTTTATAAAAATTCTTATTGCCCTTTCAAACATTTAAAGTTTGTTTTTACACACACCTGTTTTTGAATGTTTAGACTTAGGTTTATTTATACTTCCATCCATAGTATTATTTCTTTAACTTTCTGTTAACGTTTTCCCAAAACATCCTGTGCCTTCCTTTTGTCAACATTTTTTTAAATATTCCAGTATAGTTAGTTGTATCCAATTGTTATATTATATAGTTATTTTACACCATAATTGTCCCTCGTAAGCTGCCCTCCTTTTTTCTAATCTGTTGATGTGATTTATATCTGCATTTATTGTACTTCTTTGGAGCAAACAAATCACAATATTGTGCCAGTACATTCAGCCAATAATCATGTTTTGTACACAATTAGCAAAAGGTTGTATTGGCTATATAGGCTATAAGCGCCCGGGCTTTAGTGGTTATCTAAAATGACGTCACATTATTACTGCTTTTTTACTTACCTTGCCTGTTTGTACTTAAGACAACATTTGTGCAAAATTAAGGAAAATATGGGTAAATGCTATTTTTGACCAAACATTTCAAACAATTAAAAAAAAAAGATATTGAGCAGCAACATCGAACATCAGACCATCCGTTGACATCAAAAGTTCACAAACGTTTTCTAGAAATATTTTGTTGTATATATCTATCTAAAGAAACTAAATAAACATAACCGGTTAATAGTTTCCTCTGGATGTGTTTGGGTAATTCCCTTTTGCTAACGATTTTCCTATTAGTAGACAACCCTTGACATGTATTGCTTTGATCACACCGGGGATTTGTAATTTGTGCCATGCTGCACTTTCCCAACAAGCAAACAGGATTTGTTTTCTGCTTCGACTAAACATTCGACCAAACATTTGGCCAGATATGGTTTATGTTTTACAAGGTCTCAGATATCGGGCAGATAATAAAGTAATATTTCACATGAATAAATAAAACAATGTTGGGGTATTGTAACGGAAAGTGAAAGACTATACCGGTCTAATATTTTTAGATTGTGTGTGACTTTACGTTGCGCGCGTTGATTGGACATGCGCGTAGCTGTGCAATAGAATGCATGCATGTGGGTTACGCCGGGCGTGGCTGCTCTGCAGCTACGGGGGCCATGTAGAAAGACGTAAGTTTATTTGCCTTAGCTCTGCGTCGTACGTCGCTGGACTGGCGCGCGGTGCGATTAGCTGCATGAGTGGTTACAAAGTTGTATGAGCTGTACGTTGTTGATGCAAGTGTGCATAGCTGATGCTGGTGTGATAGCTGGTACAAAGCTTTTGAAGCTGCAGCGATAGCTGACGCTAGCGTGCATTGCTGATGCGTGGTGAGCGTTATACAAGCTGCTGGCCGTACATTTATTGGACGCTGTTGTGTAGTGCTGATGCTGGTGTGCGCATGAGTTGACGTGGTTGGTGTAATGCTAATGCGAGCTGCGTGATTTTCATTTGCAACCTTACCTGTCAATTGAAATTAAAAAGGAAGAGGACCCAGGTGTAAATAAATGAACCATTCCCCAACCCAATCACAGTAATAATGTTGCTAATTTTACAAATTTGAATAAATCATATTATTGTACCAACAATTCTGTTTTCAAGGAAGCCTTTTGTTTCTCTGAGTAACTGTGTGCTGGCTGGTATAGACTTCTAACATTCAGTCACAATTGGTGAGTAGATTTCCACCAAAACGGACTCATACCCCTGGCTCCCGAGGTCAACACCGAGTGGTATCGCGTCTAGGGAAGAATCTTAGTTTGGGGAATTATACGCCGCAAATGGGCGGTCTACAACTCTGACCCTATCGAACTTAGGTTGAGTTTCAGGAAACCCGCCACAAATGGTGTCAGAAATTGGGATAATTGTGATTTAATAACGATAACGATACACAAGTTACAAATCTGGTATAAATGCAGTCGTGGATTAGAAGTTGTGTTGTTTTTGGGATGTTGTGGTTATTAGCTTTGGTGATTGGTTTGGGCCTTTTGGCAAAGACTCGTTTGGAGTTGAGACGCTTGGCACCCCGGGTCGCAAGGGACTGCCACGGTGACACTATTGCGAATCGAGAGCTCATGGCCTTTCAAACGCACGGAGCAGTGGCTCTTACAAGGTTTGAGACAACACAGGATTCCTACGGTAAAGTGGCCGCAGGCTTACGTTATGTGACTGAATCACCAGAGTGGGCAGTGGCCAAGTTTGGAAACCCCAAAGAAGGCAAACCTAATGCAGGTGTGGTAAATAAATTATCCCTTACTTTGAGTCTAGTCTGCCTGGTTTTGGGTTGTGCTGTTTCCGTTTACGTACGTTTGGTAAACCATCCAACAACAGAGACGTATTCGTTGGTTGAGCCCTAAGGGTCTCTATGACCCTCGAACAAGTACGAGACGGCAGTATTATAACAGGCTTAATAGGTCGAAAGGGCACCCGGGGGTACTGGTGGTGATAATGAGGTGCACCAACTGCGGACGGAGGCCCAATTTCTCCGTTGGGAGAAAGATCTCCGGCAAGGAAGTTGGAAGCAATGTCCGATCTTTCAGCAATGTCCGATTCACAGTTGGAAGTTTTTCCCAGGGGAGGGAAGCAAAAAATGCCCAGATAAAGGTCGGTGTGTGCACCAACAGGTTGATTCCTGTTGCCGGGAAGTGACTTGGGTATGTCTCCGGTGCAACGGGGGCAGTTGTCGAGTCCAGGCATGGTGCCTGAGGACGAACCCCGCGAGGTGAGCTTTGTTGAGAGTACGCCTCTGAAAACAACAAGGCTCAGGGATATTCTCTCGAGGCGAAGTTGACGCCCACCGCCAGTGAGAAATGACGGTCAAGTCAATGACGACCTTGACGTTGTTCCTTTTTGGGGGCAGGTGGCATGGGACGGAGTTCGAGGAGTACTAACCTCTTCCTGCGGGATAGGGAGGTGGATTTACACCTAAACAGGTGCTGCAGCGAACTCATAGACTTTTTGCGACTCAACCAGTCGAGGCAAGAGGTGACAGTTTATTGGGGAAAATGAACAACTCTTCAGTGGTCCTTGGCCTTGGCCACTGCGAAGAGAGAATCACACAGGTTTTGGCGATAGATAATGGTCGGAGGGAAAGTTTGGGAGCGACCAAGTCGTCGCCTGAATATAACTCCCGGACAGGTAAAAATGTCATGTGAATGTCATTTTTGATCAGACCAAATTATGTTTTGAAAGATCAGTTTCCTGAGAAAAAAAACATGACAAGAAAAAACAAATTTGTTTCCCGTGTTCGTAGCTGTTTGTATTTAGACATTTCACTGTGAAGATGCAGCTCAGTGTTTTGCTATTTAAAGGAACCTGTGCTCGCTCACTCACTGGTGTTCATATAAGCGTTGGTGTAATTACCGTCATTATTGTGCATTCTGGTGAGCCTAATCTATCTCCATCACATTAATTGCTTCTATGTATCAACTAGGTCAGCATAATGCCGGCCATTTGGCTGTGTTTTGTTCGTTTTGGGTTACATCACTGTCAGGAGCATATATTCCCAGGAAGGTAAGTAAGCTTCATTCATTTTGTTTAACCAGATGTGAAAGAACTTTCGATTGACTGGTTTTGTTCTGTTGGTGGAACGCTGGAGAGTGAAAATCCATGGGTCGCAGGTTTGACTCGTGCTGGAATCTATAAAACAGGATGACTGTAGTATCCAGTGCTTGATACAGGCTCATGTTTAAAAGCAACTGTAAACTATAATGTTTACAGGACCCTCTTTCCCATACCAACATTCTACAAGTGGCACTGTTTATTGACGATTCCGCGTTTTTTAAATTTCCGTTAAGAATATATCTGATTGTAAATTATTACAGGATATTGATTCCCAAATGTAATAAGATGATGGGATTGATAAAACGTACTATTGGCTATGAAGCTCCTATTCGAGTTTCAAAAACACTTTATCCTACTTTGATTAGAAGTAACCTTGAATATTGTAGTCCCGTGTGTGGGAGTGAACTTCAAGACGCATTGACTGTGTGATTAATTGAATGTGTTCAAAGACGGGGCTACAAAATGTATCATACATTATCCTGAGGAAGACTATGTTTTACTGATCGTCTTGACATTTTACCGTTGTCTTTTGAAGAGAAATTGGTTATCTTATATATTTTTTAAATTGTAAAATTTTACATTTTGATATTAATCGTTACAGGTTAATTTAATACAACAAAGGGCCCGTCCTAACCACGAGACTTTTTCTGAGTCCTTATGTTATCTGTCAACTAGGTATAAAACTGAATCATATAATTCTTTTTATTTTCAACCCGGATTGTTCCAATCTTGTAATCAACTTCTATTGTCAGCAAGATCTGCCATTGTTTTAACTGTCAGCGTAATTAATATGTTGCTTAATGTTGTCTTTTTCCATCCAAACTTGCTTCAGGGCTCTCAGTATGGGGTGTAACGTGGGGGACAAAATGAGGTATATAATGTTTTGATGGGTTTCTTGTGGTAGGTGGCCTTTGTAGAGGTGCTGGTCAATTGTTCTATCTTTTACCACCTACCGGCTTTGTTTAACGTGAATTTCTTGTGTACTTTTCGTTTTTAGGTTTAGTTGTATATTTTTAATTGATGTAATCTGATTGCCAAAGTGTAGAATGTAATAAACAAATATAAAATAAATACCATGTCAGATAAATTAAACCAATTAGGGCCTATTATTAATAAATCAGGATTACTTCAATGTCAGCATGCGCACTGCGCAAAATACCCATGTATGACGCCAGTTAATATCCAATCCGGACAAGTTTAATAGGCACGTGGAATAGACATGTATCACGGTACAGCCATCTTGTTATTCATCCGTACATATTCAATGACCAAACCGAGGCTTGGAAGGACAAATAGTCCTGATCCCTTTTATGCAATGGAATTGAGGTCCGGTCTATAATCGTGAAGTTGCTTATACGGGGATTGCTAGCATAATGATAATTTGGTCTCTCAGTCAATTTTACGAACGATTTTTGTTTCCCGAAATTCTGGACGATCTCCAACGGGAATCATCCGATTTGTTTAGGTCAAATACAGCACATGTATCATTACCGGTTTAAATCAATGGTACACTGTACAATACTTTTTGCATACCGTAAATGAGCACGTATCAAAAACATTAAATATACTGAACAGCAAAGAAACGCAAGTTCCGAAAAACGAAATTTCAGAATAGTAACCATTCGCATGTTAGAAAGATGATGGTAAAATGATGTAATGATTCCAGGTGATGTAATATCATACAGTTTTCAGCAGTCCATATCTAAACATTCGCACAAACGCAACCACAGGTGAAGTTAAACCATGACTTGTGCACGAGCATTGACAGGTGTTGGTGAAGCACATGGATTGTCACTCTAAGGCATCCTTTATAAAGGGCTGTGTCAGAAAACATTCGTTGTTCGCTCTAGAAGGTGTACACTTTTTATGCTAACGATGCCAAGAGACTTTCGACTGTGCAAAGAGGGTGGCCTTGGAATGTTGCAAGGCGGTATCTCTGCAACCGATGTAGCCAGACAAGTTGCATGTCATCTCACCACCATGCATTAATGATTCTGCCTAACGTTACCGGCTGACAGAGTGTCGTTGCTGACGTCCACGTTCCGGTCGACCAAGAGTGACAACTCTAGGGTCTGTAGTTGCTTACAGGCCTATACATGTTGGATTTATTCTATTTACAGTTCGTAGCTTCAGGGGCCTGTAGTTTGCTTACAGCTCATACATATTGGAGTTTATTCATTTTACAGTTCGTAGCTAGGGGCCCTGTAGTTGCTTACATGTTGGGTTTTATTCATTTACAGTTCAGGCTTCTAGGGGCCTGTGGTTGCTTACAGGCCCATATACATGTTGGATTTATTCATTTACAGTTCAACTTCAAGGGGCCTGTAGTTGCTTACAGGCCTATACATGTTGATTTATTCATTTTACACTTCGTAGCTAAGGGCCTGTAGTTGCTTACAGGCCTACATGTTGGATTTATTCATTTACAGTTCAGTAGCTAGGGGTCTGTAGTTGCTTACAGGCCTATACATGTTGGATTTATTAATTTTACAGTTCGTAGCTAGGGGCCTGTTGTTGCTTACAGGCCTATAAGCATGTTGGATTTATTCATTTTTTACAGTTCATAGCTAAGGCCTGTAGTTGCTTACAGGCCTATACATGTTGGATTTATTCATTTTACAGTTCAATAGCTAGGGCCTGTAGTTGCCCTGACAGGCTATACATGCTGGATTATTCATTTACAGTTCGTAGCTAGGGGGTCTGTAGTTGCTTACAGGTCTATACATGTTGGATTTATTCATTTATGTTCATGGCCTAAGACCTGTAGTTGCTTACAGGCCCTATACATGTTGGATTTATTCATTTACAGTTTCGTAGCTAGGGCCTGTAGTTGCTTACAGGCCTATACATGTTAGGTTTATTCATTTGTACAGTTCCGCAGCTTCTAGGCAATGCCTGTAGCTGCTTACAGGCCCATACATGTTGGATTTATTCATTTACAGTTCAGTTAGCTCCAGGAAGCCTGTGAACACAAGTTGCTTACAGGCCTATACATGTTGCATTTATTCATTTACAGTTCATGTAGAAGGGCCTGTAGTTGCTTATATGCCTATACATGTTGGGATTTATTCATCTAAGTTCCTAGGTAGGGCCTGTAGTTGCTACAGGCCTACACATGTTGGGATTTTGATTCATTTACAGTTCTGTAGCTAGGGGCCTGTAGTTGCTACAGGCCTATACATGTTGGATTTATTAATTTACAGTTCGTAGCTAGGGGCCTGTGAAGTTGCTTACAGGCCTATACATATTGGATTTATTCATTTACAGTTTCATGGCTAGGCCTGTAGTTGCTTGACCTTGCTACATGTTGGGATTTATTCATTTACAGGATTCGTAGGTAGGGGCCTGTAGTTGCTTACAGGCCTATAAGCATGTTAGATTATTCATTTACAGTTCGTTTCTAGGGGTCTGTAGTTGCTTACAGGCCTATACATGTTGGATTATTCATTTTACAGTTCGTAGCTAGGGGGTCTGTAGTTGCTTACAGGCCTATACATGTGGGATTTATTCATTTACAGTTTTCGTATTAGGGGTCTGTAGTTGCTTACAGGCCCTATACATGTTGGATTTATTCATTTACCGGATTTCTGGTAGGTAGGGGCCCTGTAGTTGCTTGTGCCTCATACATGTTGTTGGATTTATTCATTTACAGTTCGTTTCTAGGGGGTCTGTAGTTGCTTGGACAGGCCTATAGGCATGCTGGGATTTATTCATTTACAGTTCGTAGCTAGGGGGTCTGTAGTTGCTTACAGGCATATACATGTTGGATTTATTCATTTTACAGTTCATGTAGGGGCCTGTAGTTGCTTACACAGGCCTATACATGTTGGATTTATTCATTTACAGTTCATTTTCTTTTATGGGGTCTGCTAGTTGCTTACAGGCCTATACATGCTAGTTTATTCATTTCACTATGTTCGTAGCTAGGGGGTCTAGTAGGTTGCTTACAGGCCTATACATGTTGGATTTATTCATTTACAGTCTCCTATTAAAGCCTGTACGTTGCTGAGGCCTATATACATATTTGGATTTATTCATTTACAGTCTCGTAGCTAGGGGTCTGTAGTTGCTGACAGGCCTCATACATGTTGGATTTATTCATTTTACAGTTCGTGAAAGCTAGGGGTCTGTAGTTGCTTACGAGCCTATACATGTTGGATTTATTCATTTACAGTTCGTAGCTTGGGGTCTGTAGTTGCTTACAGGCTCTATACATGCAGTGGATTTATTAATTTACAGTTCGTAGCTAGGGGTCTGTAGTTGCTACAGGCCTACCATGTTTGGATTTATTCATTTACAGTTTCGTAGCTAGGGGTCTGTAGTTGCTTACAGGGCCTATACATGTTGGGTTTTATTCATTTACAGTTCGTAATAGCTAGGGGCCTGCCAGTTGCTTACTTAGGCCCATACATGTTGGATTTATTCATTTACAGTTCGTAGCTAGGGGTCTGTAGTTGCTTACAGAGCCTATACATGTTGGATTTATTCATTTACAGTTCATAGCTTCTAGGGCCTGTAATTTGCTTATGAAGCCTATCACATGTTGGGATTTATCTACATTTACAGTTCGGAGCTAGGGGCCTGTAGTTGCTTATAGGCCCTATACATGTTGGATTTATTCTATTTACAGTTCGGTAGCTAGGGGGCCTGTGGTTTGGGCTTACAGGCCTATACATGCTTCAGGTTTATTCATTTACAGTTCGTAGCTAGGGGGGCCTGTAGTTGCCCACAGGCTGCTACATGCTGGATTTATTCATTTACAGTTCGTAGCTAGGGGCCTGTAGTTGCTTACAGGCCCATACATGTTGGATTTATTCATTTTACAGTTCGTAGCTAGGGGCCTGTAGTTGCTTATAGAGCCTATACATGTTGGATGTATTCAATTAGCTCAAAAGTCAGGCATTTGCTAAAAGCACTAGCGAAAGTATTTGAACATTGTCTGCTCCCAACCTGGGTCCCGGTGTCAACCTCGTTCTCTACAGACTGACTGTGGAAAAAGTGCTTTCCGCAACGCTGATTGGATTTTACAAATACGCCAAAAAGGAAACAAAGGAAACATTAGTTCATACTATAATGCCGAGATGAATTTGTTTTAAACATCAAAAGTTTGGATGTGGAGTACGGCTTTAGTGGTCGATATGTTTAGTGAGTTGGATTTGTGTGCTGATGGCTGAGTCGTTCACAATGTGGGTTCGAATCCTGAATCCTGGGCTTATTTTTCTCCAGCAAGACACTTTACCTATAATTGCTTCTCTCCACCCAGGAGTAAAATGTGTACCTGTGGAGGGGCAGAATTGGTTGAGCTGTATAGCTGCAATTGAGCTGCCTTTATGTTTCTTTTTCAGAAGGGTGTGATCAATATGCTATTTAGGCTTACCAAATGGTTAACCAGTGCTGTGAAATGGTAAATGCTTGTGTCAGAGATTGTTTTCACATGGTGTCACCTAATTCTAAATATATATTTTTGTTATGGAAATTTTCATTTTTGCCCGAAGTTTTATGGGGATCGTCTTGGAATGGAAAGTGCGCACTTCATTCCCGACTCCAGCATAACGGCATCGAAGTTCATACAATTCTGCACGACGGAAGCTGCCAGCCGAAACATGGTCGCCTGAACGGCAGGGTTCGCCTGGTGTCCCAATAGTAGCAACAAGGATTGTGTTTCGTGGTTTCAGGTTGACTTATTCGGAACAGGTACAGGTGGAAGGCGTCATCATTATTGCGGGCAACGATGATTTTCATCACAGTTATAGCATTGTGACGAAGTACTTTGTGCAGTATAGCGATGACGAAGTCACCTGGCAAAATATTGAGCGAGACGTCTTCGGGCGTAGCCAAGGTGAAACAGATAATGTGGTTCTTACAAGCTTTCATATTCCAAATGGATCGCAGTTTCAGTTTATAATTGACCCCCTATTTTCTAAGAAAAAAACTGTTTACCCTTTGTTACGCACTGGTCAACTCTAGGACATTGTTTTTTGTTTCCAGTGTAGCTTTGCCCAAATGAAAAAAAACAAACATCTTTTCATGATGTTGACCGTCCCCTATCTTTACTAGAATAGTATGTTTGTAAAGTAATTTTCTTTAAATGTTCGAATAACGTTAGTGCGGGCTTTAAAGAGACATTCTATTAATTAACGCAATCATTGTTGTAGAGATTTCCCAATTTTCAATAAATAAGCGGAGTCTTCAGGAATCTGAATAAAATAGTCATGTTTACTTAAACTCACAATGAAATATTGTAACAACTATTATTTCTCTAAACCTTTTATCGAAATCGTTATAATGTTCGCTTATGATCAAGTCAAATTACTTTTTAACGTGTTTTATAGTGACCCTTTTTCATAGGTTTAGCTTTTTATTTGGGGGCGTGATTCCAGTCCAACAAACGTGTAAACTTTGTGACATGATCTGGCCCGATAACGCTACGACAGCGTCGTGGCTCAAGATATGATGCTTTACGCATCGTATCTCGCGACGCGGTGTAAGAACGATTTCACAAACTTACGATGCGTTCAATGCGTAGTAAGCTCCTTGACAACTATGTGGAACACGTCGCAAGATACGACCGATAGAGTCGTCTTGGTGTTAATTTAATCATACGTAAATGCGTACAAGATGGCGTTGATGCTGCTTGCAGATCACGAAGCTCGCCGATCACTCCAGAAGAGAGAGATTGTTCTGAGACCGGACAAAACCCTCTCGACAGTCTCACCGATAATAATAATAATAATAATAATAATAATAATAATAATAATAATAATAATAATAATAATAATAATAATAATAATAATAATAATAATAATAATAATAATAATAATAATAATAATAATAATAATAATAATAATAATAATGCATTTTATAATGCGCCGTCTATCTAGGCATGCCTGTTCCGAGGTGCAACAATTAACACAGCAAAAAGTATGAAA